>BLSH010374717.1:832071-851339 GCA_018402905.1 Glandirana rugosa
GATGTGGTCTGGTAAGACTCATGAGGGGTAAATAGTGGTGGGAGACCTGAACGGGAACATCGGTTAAAAGTAAGGTCCACGAGTGGGAAACTAGGTACAACTCCCTGGAATCAAACATGTCATTTGCAAATACCCCTTGACATAGTTTACGAAAGCGTTTTAGGTCTATGTGGTGCAGATGTCCGGAAGGGAATAGATCTACCGTCGAGTGGAGGAGTATCTTCCAATTATCTAACCAAACCGTTCTTGTTAGGAAGTACTTGGGTACGACTAATGGTGATTACTATGGCAAGAACAATGTTATTAGAACATACATTAGGGAATAATAAGGGAGGTTCTCGAACGGCTGTAGACGTGGTGTATCTGGATTTTGCGAAAGCATTTGATACAGTTCCCCATAAACGTTTACTGTACAAACTAAGGTCCCTCAACATGGATCAAAGGGTGAGCACCTGGAATGAAAATTGGCTACAAGGGCAAGTCCAGAGGGTGGTGATAAATGGGGAGTACTCAGAATGGTCTGGTGTAGAAATTGGAGTTCCCCAAGGTTCTGTCCTGGGACCAATCCTATTCAATTTATTCATAAACGACTTGGAGGACGGGGTGAAGAGCTCAAACTCAATATTTGTGGATGATACCAAGCTAAGCAGAGCAATAAACTCTCCACAGGATGTAGAAACCTTGCAAGAAGATCTGAATACATTAATGGGGTGGGCAGACAAGTGGCAGATGAGATTTAACATAGAAAAATGTAAGATAATGCATTTGGGTACCAAGAACAAAAAAGCAAACTACTCACTAGGGGGAGAGCCTCTGGGGGAATTTAGAATGGAAAAAGACCTAGGGGTCCTGGTGGAGAACAGGCTCAGCAGTGGCATGCAATGCCAAGCTGCTGCAAACAAAGCTAACAAAGTGTTGGCATGCATCAGGAAAGGGATCAACTCCAGGGATAAATCAATAATTCTCCCACTATACAAATCTCTGGTGAGGCCGCACCTGGAGTATGCCATCCAGTTCTGGGCACCAGTCCCCAGGAAGGATGTCCTGGTATTGGAAAGGGTACAGAGAAGGGCCACAAAGCTTATTAAGGGATTGGAGGACCTAAGTTATGAGGAAAGATTACAAGCACTGAACTTATTCTCTCTGGAGAAGAGACGCTTGAGAGGGGATATGATTTCAATGTACAAATACTGTACTGGTGAACCCACAGTAGGTACAAAACTATTCCGTGCAAGGGAGCACACAAAGACACGTGGCCATTCCCTATAAATGGAAGAAAGGCGGTTTAAACTTAAAAAGTGTAGAGGGTTCTTTACAGTAAGAGCAGTGAGGATGTAGA
The DNA here is from genome assembly GCA_018402905.1 of Glandirana rugosa. NCBI lineage: Eukaryota > Metazoa > Chordata > Amphibia > Anura > Ranidae > Glandirana > Glandirana rugosa. The sequence goes on from BLSH010374717.1 coordinate 833,411, forward strand.
ATTCTCTTCCACAAGCAGTAGTCTCTGCTGGGAGTCTAGATAATTTTAAAAAACTATTAGATGCACACCTAAGGGACCACAACATTGTGGGGTATACATTTTGATACTGATATTAAAAACACACACATAGGTTGGACTTGATGGACTTGTGTCTTTTTTCAACCTCGTTTACTATGTAACTATGTAAATTAGTTCCTACCAGGTAGTGTTCTCTGGGGTCAGTCCTCAACTTCTGTATTTCAGAGTCTAGAGCCATTTCTGAGTATCCTCTTTGTACAAACTTTTCTTTAATGATGGCCGACTGTGCCAAAAAATCTTCATCAAAGGTACAATTCCTTTTGATGCGTGTTAGTTGGCGCCTAGAAATATTTTTTAACCAGGAAGGGTGATGTCCACTTCTTATTGATAACTAACTATTCCTGTCCGTTGGCTTAAAATAGACCTTAGTGGCCAGCTTATTGCCTGTCCTAAAAATGGTGAGATCCAAAAAAAGTTTTTTTTTTCATTAAAGTTTTTATTGAGAAATGCAAGATTAATCACATCAGAGTAACTATACAAAGCATATGTCAATTGTAGAACAAACAAAATCATATTCATGTCAGAAGGGGCATTCTTGCGCATCTAGTTCGCTCCACATAGAGTATGCGATCCTAGGGTCAGCAGACAGATTTTATAGATTTTAAATATAGAACAGAATAGCAATGGAAAAGAAAGGAGGGGAGAGAGGCATGGTATCTAAAATCAATAATATAAAGAAAGCATGTGAATATCTTATCCATTGGCCCATACGATATGGTAGTTGGAGGCAATCCGCCTCCAGATCATCACAAGGCAAAGCATTTTACTCCAAAGGTTGTCAGCCATAACAGAGAGATATTGTTAGGAAAAATAAGCTTGTTGCCAGCTTTCTGGGCGTTTCCGCTGCTCGTTCTACAGCGTTACAGACCTGTGGGCCTCAGCTCCCTACCTGTTCCTGTGTTTCATCTGTTTCCTGTGACCCGGCTTGCCTTGACCTGTTGTCCGCTACCTGCATCGACCCCGGCTATCCACGACCATCCGCTTGTCTACTCCTCTGTACCTCTGCTGCCCGCCCATTAACGAACCTTTGCCTGAACTTGACGATCCGCTTGCCTAACCCTTATTGTACCTCTCCGCCTGCACGTTGCCGACCCTGCTTGTACGACCATTCTCCTGTTTGCACGACCTTCCGGAATCTCACTACAACATCTGTGACCATCCAGCCCTTGTGCCATCCCGCACTCTCGGGCCTCTGTCTACACTACCAGGGGTCCTTGAATCGGGTGCGCAAGAGCGGTTGTTCCCTGCACAAGACAGACTCCACCGTCAGGTACGTAACAGATATACATTAAAAATCCTAATCCTGTAAGTACAGAGTCACAATTAATAAGTAATAGGTAAGAGAGGGGAGACCTCACCCAGTGTTGAACTGTTTAAAAGCGTCTGAATATTTAAAGACTAGCCACGAGGACCATCATTTGTGGAATTTTTCTGAGCGTTCTCTGGCCGTAGCCACAATCTCTTCCATGTTTTAGTTCTACTACTGAGCGCAGCCACTCTGTCACAGAAGGGGCCTGTGTAGATCTCCAATGTCTTGGGATCAAAATTTTTGCTGCATTAAGCAGATGCCTAGTTAGCGACTTTTTATAGAATTTCACAGAGCAATCAGCTATGTGCAGGATGCAACATGCTGGGGTCACGAATTGAATTCCAAAAAGGGGCTAGTTGGGGGCAGTCCCACCAGATATGAAATAGCATGCCTTTTTCTTCCCCGCATCTCCAACAGAGATCCGATGAGGCCGGGTACCACTTTTTACGTTTGTCAGGGGTGGCATACCAGTGCGTTAACAATTTATACAAGGTTTCCTGGACCCTTGTACCTAACAAGCATTTGTGTGTTAAAATTAAAGCTTGTTTGCACTGCTCATCTGTGAAGGGGGTTTGGAGTGCATCTTCTCAGTGTGAGCGGTCCCGCTGTGATCCTTCATCCCCATGTCGATGAAGCCACAAATACATGAGCGATGTGGTCTTGGTTGTGGGTTCTCCTGTCAAGCAAAAAGGGGTCGTAGGTCTTAGTGTCTTGCTCTTGTCTGAAAAGGAGTGAACATAGCTATGTAGTTGACTATAGACCCAGAAGGAGAGAGAATTTTATGGTAACAAGGTTTGTTGTAATGAGTCAAAGGATTTAAATTTATTGTTAGTCAAGCAATGTGTCAGCAAAAGGGGTGAGTCCTGGTCTGTAGGAGAGGTAAATGGGAGATGCATACCGGGTGGGAAGTCCGGATTATGGGTGATAGGCGTGAGGGGGCCAGGGGTTGAGGACAGTCCGTGGGACTTAGACACCGTGTGGAACACGTTAAGGATTTCCCCTATCAGTGGTTGTTGTTGAATATGGGAGGGTATTTTTGCTTGAGGAGTCCAAGGCAGATATCACAAGGGCATGTCCGCCAGGTCCCTCTCTAAGCTAACCCAATCTTTTTGCCCCCGTTACAGTTCCAATCAATAATTCTGGCTAAGTGAGTTCCTATTAGGTAGAATTTGAAGTTGGGAAGTCCAATACCTCCTTGATCTTTGGGTTTAGAGAGAATGTGCAGGCCTATGCGTGTTTTTTTGCCCATCCAGATAAAACTGCGCATTATCACATTCAGTGTTTTGAAGAATTTTTGTAGGAGTTTAATGGGTAGAGTATGGAAGTGGTACAGAACTCTGGGTAATGTTACCATTTTGAGGATGGCCACCCTCCCAAACCATGAAAAGGGTCTAATAGCCCAGTTTTTCAGATCTTTTTGGATATTGGTCAGTAGCGGTTGGAAATTAACATTGAAAATATCAGTTAGTTTAGCCGTGAGTTTAACCCCTAGGTAAGTGAGAGCTGAGGGTTCCCATTTAAAAGAACAAGTGGCCTTCACCCTTGTTAGATCAGGTGTGAGGCTCAAATACAGGGCTTCTGATTTGGAATAGTTTATCTTCAGGTTGGATATGTATCCAAAGAGAATAAATGCTTTAGTTAGGTTAGATATAGAGGTGTGTGCCCATGACAAAAAGAAGAGGAGATCATCGGCGTAGGCCGCTGTTTTATATTCTCGGGTGCCTACTTTAAAACTGGCTATGTCCTTGTTAACTTTGATCAATCGTATGAAAGGCTCAAGAGTCAAAATAAACAAGAGGGGAGACAGAGGGCACCCCTGTCTCGTGCCATTATTTATTTGAACCGCTTCAGAAAAAATGCCATTGATCTTGAGCTGTGCGGAGGGTTTGTGGTAAAGAGAAGCTATCCAAGACATCATACCATTTTGCAATCCCACATGCCTGCAGGTAGCAAATAGGTAGTCCCAGGAAACCCTGTCAAAAACCTTCTCCGCGTCTGTGGACAGGAGAAGACCTCTGACTCCACCTGTCTGTGCATGGTGAATTAAATTGAGGAGATCGGTCTATAACTAGTGCAATTTAGGGGGTCTTTTCCTGGCTTAGGTAACAGGGTTATGTGGGCCAACGTGAAGGCTGCAGTAGTGGGTTTTGTGGTTTTAAGAGAATTAAGTGCATTAAGAAGGGGCATTTTTAGATGTGCCAAAAAATGTTTATAATAATGGGCCGTATACCCATCCGGGCCCGAGCTCTTGCCTGCTTTTAGGGACTTAACTGCTAACAGGAGTTCCTCTTCCGTGATTAGGGCTTCTAATGATTCAGACTCAGTTGGGGTTAGACCGGGTAGGCCACTCTCTTTCAGGTAATCCTGTATGTTCTGCTCCCTATCCCCTTCAAATTCCTTTGGCCTGAGTGGTATGTGCAAGTTGTAGAGATTGCTATAGAAGGCGTGGAATCTTGCTGCGATAAGGTCCGGTTTATGCAGGGATTTGCCATCTCTGTCTCTGATAGCCAGGATATTTCTGGATATGGAGAGGGATTTAAGGGCTCTAACCAGAAACTTACCGCCCTTGTCCCGGGTTATTTTCGCGTTAAGCTGGAGTATGTTTTGTAGTTGTTCTTGGGTCGCTAACAGTTCTGCCAAGACTGCTTCTGCCTGTGACTGTTTGTGGTTAGCTGCTAGTTTTCGAGATCTTATCCGCAAGGGTCATGATCGTTTTATTTGCGTCTCTCTTCTTTTGTGCTCCACAGCAAATGAAATCGCCCCGTATGACACATTTATGTGCCTCCCTTAATGTCAGAGGGGGCATCCCTTCAGTGGTGTTAAGTTGAAAGTATGATGTAATTGCGTCCCCAATTTGTTTTGATATATTGGCGTCGGGTTCAGCCGCCAATTACACGTCCTGACCGGGACTACGGGTAGCTTCAAAGAGATCGACACTGGGCAATGGTCTGACAAAGATTGGATGCCTATAGAGGCAGACTGTAAGGTATGTAGGTCACGCTGTGTCATAAAGACATAATCTATGCATGAATATTTTTTGTGCATAGCAGAGTAGTAAGTAAAGTCCCTACCATTTGGGTGCACCAGGCGCCAAGTGTCCACCAGCAGCAGAGAGTTCAGCGTGGATTTAATTTTCTTTAGAATAGAGTAGGCAATAATAGACTTTTGGTTAGAAGAGTCCATTAATGGGTCTAAGGGGATATTGAAGTCACCCCCTAGTAGGATACAGCCAGTCGCAATACCCATAAGCTCATCCACAATTCGTTGGCAAAAAGTGGCGTGCCCGGAGTTTGGGAAATATACATTAGTCAACGTCAGCAGCTGTCCGTGCCACCTTTTTAAAACAAGAATCTTCCTTGGGGGTCTATGCATTGCTGGGATACTTCAAAATGTGTGTGTTTATGAATCAGAATAAACACTCCCTTGGATTTTTGAGTAGGATTTGGCACGTGGTACATCCCAGGGAAACATTTATCAAACATTTTTGGCATGGATTGCGACTGGAAGTGAGTCTCTTGTAAGACAAAGGCAGGTTTGGTCTTTTTCAACTCCCTTATGAGGCTCACCCTTTTTTCAGGAACATTCAAGCCTCTGAGGTTGTGAGAGATCAGAGTAGGCCCTTTACATTAAGAAGAATATGCCATGCTGATGGGTAGAACCAAAACGCAAAAGGATAAGAGAAGGAAGAAAATGAAAGGGGTATCTTTCATGATCACCCCAGATACAATGAACTAGATCAGATAGAGATAGTTGAAGTGATACCAGAAATAGAAGAAATAAGAAAAAAATGAGGTTAGATGAGGAAAGAATGGGAGGAAAATGAATGGAGATAGAGGAAAAAGAGAAAAAGAAAGGAAAGGAGGGGAGAAGAAGAAAAAAGAGGTGGAGATAAAAAAATGTAAAATAGATAGAGAAAGCGGAAAGGGGAGCACAGGGGAAAGAGTAGTAAGACAAAGAGAATTCCCAGTGTACAGGGGGACACACTATACAATTTTAACACTGAACACACCTCCAGGTGACCCAGAGGGGCTCTTTAAGCTGTGAGTGTATTAGCAGCACAGGCTAACACCAGGTGCAGCCAATATAAACACAAGGAGAGGTCACATGGGAGAACGCACAGTAGGATTTTGGACCAAGTACCTCAACTATGTAATAGAGCCGTAGTTACTCAGCCCGTGGCCTCATGTTGCATACATAGTCATGAATTGAAAATACTGACAACAGCTGAAACTTAATGACAGAAATATAAAATAAGAAAAATAAAAAAATAAAAATAAAAATAGGTGACCAGAGTAGTGGTCTCAACCAGGACATATAATGAAGGATGTGTGCTGAGGTCCACTGTGGTGGCTTGTGTTATAACAAAACAAAAAGTATAATTCAGGTAAGGATCTATGCATCCAGTCAGGAATGACCCCTATCAAAGACAGGTATAGTAAGGTGTTAGCGAAAACACTCAGTTCAAGGAGAGGCAGTCACAGACTTATAAACAAGTATGGTGTCAGGTAAACTTTCAAACGTATAAGCAAAGATACCATACGGTCCAGAAGAGTAAGGTCATGAAAACTTTCTGCTTCGAGAAAGGCCGTCATCCCTTATAAACTTATTTGATGTTGAATAAGCTAACGAACATAGGATCACAGTAACCGTATCTTCCTCAAGAGCCGGAAAAGCTGCTCATCCTTAACTCAGGCAATATTTGCCAACTCGTGGGTATAATAGAACTGAAGTAGTCAAAGGGGCATGGGGAGGAACTATGCCCATAAAAGTACCAACAGAGAGCAACATTCAGGTGCATGTAAAACTTGCAGGAGATGATGGAAAGGATCCAGGAAATTACAGAAACCCGGTACACTATGGTACCTATAATACTTTACCACCATTCAGGTGTACTCTTTGGCCCTGGTGCTCTTGGTGACCTGGGTAGAGTGTGGGAGCCCGGCGTCATGCTGCTTGTGGAACTTCCCTTCCTTCTGTACGTGTTTTGTAGGAGTTGAGTGCGGCATAGGAGGTGGAGAGCCATCGGGTTCTGGGAAGCTAAATTCACGATACCAGTCTGGGAGGTCAATGAGGGGCATGTGGAGAGCTTCACAAAAAGAGGGGAGATCTTCTGGTGATTGAAGAACATGTTGTGTCCCATTATGCGCGTCCGAGAGCGCGAAGGGGAACTACCATCTATATACGAGGCTTCGTTCCCGCGCAATGCCTCCAGCAGTGGGCGTAGAGCTCTACGGTTGTTTAAAGTGATGGGGGAAAGATCTTGGAAGAGAGATATATTATGTTCGTTGAAAACAATGGCGTAATTTCTTCTTGCTTGCGCCAGCACCTCTTCCTTATGTTTATAATCTGGGAGACAGAAAATTATGTCCCTTGGGGGAGCTGTATCATTCAGGCGTGATCTAAGCGCCCGATGTGCCCTCTCAAACTCAATCGCTGAATCAGCGGGCCTGTCCAGCAAGCTATTAGAGACGGAGGCAAGAGCTGACGTAATTTGTTCGGGGGCCACCGACTCTGGGACCCCCCTCACCCTAATATTGTGCCTCCTGCCCCTGTTGTCCAAATCCTCCAGGTGGCGATTGGTTGCGATCAATTGGACCATGTGTGCCTCAGAGATCGTTGTTAGGTGGGCAATTGCTGTGTCCCTTTTGTGACCCGCGCGTTCGCTGTGAAGCACCTTCTCATTTAGAGCCAGTAAGTCCGCCTTTAGCTCTGTGATCGCGGAGGAGAAGGTATTTTTTATGTCAGCCACAAACAGGGACATGTCGGCATACGAGAGGGGGTGGTCAGGTGGCAGGTGGTGACTCACTGTGTCCTCCATGGCCGTCTGAGAATCCTCGCTGCAGGCGTCCTCGCAATCCAGTACCGCCATCTTGGAAAGGCCCGCGCTGTATGCTGGCTGCTGCTGTGAGCGGAAAAGGTCGGGGATGCTGCGTGCTCTTTGCGTGTCTGTCCTGGTTAGGGCTGGTTGTGCTTTCCCATATCAGAACTCATTTTATCACCAGAAAAGTGGTGTTGCGATGGGCGCTAAATTTGCCTCAAGTTTGGCAAATATTTTTATGGCTGAGTGGGAGGACAGATATGTATTTAGTTGGAATAGACGGGAACTAAAATTTTATAGGAGGTATATAGATGACCCGGTCTTCATGTGGGAAGGACCAGAGTCATCTATGCAAGAGTTTGTTAAGGAACTAAACAATAATCACAACAATATAAAGTTGGAACATCAGTGGAGTGAGCAGATGATTAATTTTTTTGGATCTCACCATTTTTAGGACAGGCAATAAGCTGGCCACTAAGGTCTATTTTAAGCCAACGGACAGGAATAGTTAGTTATCAATAAGAAGTGGACATCACCCTTCCTGTTTAAAAAATATTCCTAGGGGCCAACTAACACGCATCAAAAGGAATTGTACCTTTGATGAAGATTTTTGTACAAAGGGGATACTCAGAAATGGCTCTAGACTCTGAAATACAGACGTTGAGGACTGAACCCAGAGAACACTACCTGGTAGGAACTAATTTAACTTGACACTACACAATGGTCCCTAATAACTGATTTAAATAGTCAGTATAAGGAAATAGAGAATATTTTCAATAAACACTGGCATGTCCTGCATCCTGACAGGACGCTGGGGCCTGTGTTACCTAAGAAACCATCTTTTGTATATAGGAGGGTTCCCAATTTTGGAGATCGAGTAGTACGGAAGATCCTGGACCCCCTTGTGAAATCAACACTGTGGCCCGACAGAAAAGAGTTTCATAGCCTGTGGGAAGTGTATAGTGTGTCGCAAGACTGGCAATTAGAATAGGAGACAATTCCGTTTTGAGGCACAAACCCGAGATGCGGAATATGTGATTAGAGATTTGATCACGTGTGATACAACCCACGTGGTCTATGCTCTGATCTGCCCGTGTTGCTTAATGTATATTGGGTGCACTAAAAGGCAGCTCAGGGTCAGAATTGGTGAACATGTAAATAACATCAAGGGATACATACACCATAGTGTTTCTGACCATTTTAGGAGATGTCACTCTAGGGGCCCCAGTTGTATGCAGTTCTGGGGGATTGAGAAGGTACCTCCCTTTTGGAGGGGCTCTAATAGGGTGAGAGAGCCCTCCAAGTGGGAAACCTATTGGATCTATCTCCTTCACACTTTAAAACCCATGGGTATGAATATCGAACTTGACCTTAATTGCTTTATTAGCAATTACTAGGAATATGGTAACTGTAGTAGGTATACAAAGATGGATTTTGCTGAAGGGTTATGCATCCAGGAATACTTTGAAGGTCTAAAAAGAGATGTAGTTCAGCCTTTATTAATAATCACTAGTAATATAATATTGATGTATCTATTTTATATAATTTTTTTATATATACATTTTTTTATATATTTTTTACGGGCTTTCTTCCTCTAGCTGTTTGTATATGTGTGGCTATATACATACATCTATTATCAATTCTTTGATTTATATTTTACATTTTTTGGAATCACACTTAGTGCCCATTCACACAGTGGCGACTTGCGATCCAACGAATCCGGCGAATTGCCTCAAGTCACCCCAAGTCGCTTGACATCTGAAATCACATTGAAGTGAATGGGAGCTGTCTTAATATACACGACTGAAGTCGCTCCGACTTCAAGGCGACTTCTGAAAAGGTTCCTCTACTACTTCTAGGCGACTTCTATCCGACTTGTGCCCATAGGATTCAATAGAAGTCGTCTCCAAGTCGGATCCCAATCCATACAGAAGCGACAGGAAACACAAACGTTTTTACCCAGTACTCCCTATAAATTACCCAGTCATCCTCTCCCCGCTGAGCACTTCCTGGATGCTGTTTGCTCTGCTTGGCTGCGTGTGTTCCTTCTAAAAATGTCATCCAGAGCTCTGAGGCTGTTCAGCAGAAATGTTTTGGACAACGAGGTGCTAATTAGGCTCTGCAAGGATCACCCAGTACTGTGGGACAAGACTAATCCCAATTATAAAGATCAGGTGAAAAGGGGCAATGCCTGGCTGGAGATCTGCCAGCTGTGTGTTGAGGAATGGGAGACGTTAACCCAGGATGTCAGTATAGCAAAGTTTATGTGTAATTTTATTATATTATTCATTTATTACATATGATTAATGACTAATGTAACGCCCACATTAACCCTGACATTACCCCCTTATACCCGTACCCTGACATTAACCCCTTATACCCGTACCCTGACATCAACCTACCTTATTAAAATATTTAGTCAATGATCAGTATCACAAAAACGATAAATCATTTTTGAATACAGTATCAGAATTTATTGTAAACACAGCACGAATTAGAAAACAGTAAATACAGTATATGATAGCATCAATAAATCATTAATAACTCAATAACTATGCAGGCAAAGTCAACAGCTTCAAAAAAATTTAAGAAATAGCAGCCATTTGCCATTCTATTTCACCAGCTGGTGAAACGAAATATGATGCAAATTGATCACGAATAGTGCCACCATCGCAGGTTCCCCGAGTAGCACTGTGATGAGCACCTTCCAGGTCATGCATCAAGGAATCCTTGAAACAATAGCCATCTCTTACCCAAACAAAATTGTGCAGCACACATGCTGCTTTGACAGCATTAATAGCATTATCAAGATGTAATGAAATAGGTGTGTGTAATACCCTCCATTTATTGGCTAGTATGCCAAAAGCGCACTCAACCACCCTTCTTGCCCTTGTGAGTCTATAATTGAACACTTTCTTCTGGGTATTGAGATTCCTGCTTGAATAAGGCCGCATTAGGTGTTCCCCCAACGCAAAAGCCTCATCTGCAACGAACAAATAGGGTAGAGGGGGTGGGTTGTCCCAGGAAGAGGAGAGTTCTCTGGAAGGTCAAGGCGATTTCCTGTTAGTCTTTGACCAAAGGAGGAATTGGAAAATATACGTGAATCACTGCTACTTCCGTATGACCCTATATCTATGTAGGTGAAGCAGTAGTTTGCATTGGCAACAGTGAGAAGTACAAATGAGCAGTATTTTTTATAGTTAAAAAACATACTGCCGCTCCCTACAGGCTTTACAGGGAAATTGCATCGTGCTTCATAGACACTTGCAATATTTCGCCATTCCTCCTATGTGGGCCTTTTCATCACGATGCTGTTAAGCACAGTCCATAAGACCTGGCCCGTCTCTTGAATGATGTAGCTCACGGTAGATATGCCCACCATAAACTCATAATGTAGGCTTACTATGGAGTGACCCGTTGCCAGGAACCTGAAAAGACAAAATACAAATTTGATTATGTTCCTTCTTACATTTTGCAGTAACAGTTCTACAGACAAGATGGAAAGGCCTACGGGACTGTTACAAGCGGCACCTGAAGAACACGGCTGCTGCAAGAAGTGGTTCTGGGGCACCAAAAAAAAACGTTATGTGCATGCGGGAGATCTTGAATTCCTGCACCCATTAATGACTTTGAGAAAGTGAGCCGCAAACTTTTATATTTCCAAAATGACTAGTATACTGGTAGGTTGTGCTAAATGGAATGTTATTTTTATTGCAGAACTCAAGCCAGTTGGGAGGTTGAAGAGGAGGAAGAAAGTGAAGTGGAAAGAGCAGAAGAGGTGCAGGGTGCTGTGGAGGGAGAGGAGCCAGAAGAAAACGATGCTCGTCCTGAGGAGGAAAGCACCGAAGAAAGCAAGAGGGGGGACCAATACAAACATGCAGAAATCCGCACAAATCATGGAACGTCTTGAAAAAAAATAGAAATCTTTGAGTCAAATAACCAGTTATTTGGCATGATGGTGGGAAATTCACTAGCAAACGTAAGGCCAGAAAAACTAAACCATGTGAAAAAGACCATTATGGACATTTTAGAAGAAAATAGTGTTGAGGATCCACTACCAGTTTACAACCCCAAATATGGCCCACCTTCAGCATCAGGGCCATATTATCCCTTTTCAAACCCTCCACCTCTCAGAACCCACCCCTACTATCCCCCTCGCTATCGTCAATACTCAGACGAGTATGGGAATGCTGTTAATGCATCCCATGCCCCTATACCATATCCCTCCCCATCTCCAATTCCCTCCACCATCACGACCCCAGGCCAAAGTTAAAGGGGCGAGGAGTTTTGTGCTATGTTCCGCATTCCAGCTCCAATGCCAGCTAGCAGCATGCCAGAGTTTCCACACTATGAGCAACTATAATTGTAATATTACTATTGTGTTATCATTTTTGTATCCCGTTGGATATTGTTTTCAAATCTTTCATAAAAGATTATATGACCAACTTTTTGGCATTCAATTATTTTAGTCAGATGTTTGTGTGTTATGTTGTGCAATATATGTTATGTTGAGCCCCGGTTCATATATCTGCAATGCGGGAATAGGCGTGATTACTGAGCCCATTACCACATTGCATTCTTCCCACAGGCAGTTCACAGTGCCATCTTCAAACCGCTGCCGATGTCATTACAAAGTTAATGACACCCCCATTTTTGGTCACAGATCGCAGTGAGAACTGAAAAATCACACGAGGGCCGGTTCACACTGCTCTAATCACCCAGATTGCCTATGAGTCACACTGCACTGGAGTGTGAGTCATATAGGATCTATGTACGACTGAAATCCAGCCATAGAGATTTTAGGGCTGAATTTGAATCGCAATCGGAACAAACTCACACAAGACACTTTTTTGGGTCCACAGTAGAATAGGATCACATGGGTGTTCACATCCATGTGATCAGATTCATGTGCGAATTTGCAGTGCGATATGCAAACTGAGGGGTGTCATTTATTTTGGAATGACCCTCCCAGCAGTTCGCATATTGCACTGTGAAATGCCGCAGAGAGCCAAGCAATGCAGGAATCCGCAGTGGATTTGCAGTGTTCCTGCAGAGCTGCAGTGTGAAATAGCCCTGAGTCAGATTGAGCCTGGGTTCACACTGGACTGATGCTTGAACACTGCAAATCCACTGCAGGTTCCCGCATCGCATGGTACTTGCTGAAGCAATTATGAGCTGCAGAATGTTAGAATAGTGCACTTGAACACCTAAAGTGGTGTAAAAGGTGGACTAAGTGTATTGCCAAAAATATGGTTTACCTTAGTGTGATGATCAGTCGTTGAGTCGGTGAGATACACCTTCTGAATGTTGTGTTCTGTCTCTGCAGAAGACTGGAAACGAGACCAAGCAATTCGTCAAAACTGTTAAAAAAATTATAAGGTCATACTGTATTCAAAATAAGACAAACCTTACCCTATTGCCTAGGTAATTACCTTGACAGGGACATCCTGGTATAGTTGAAGAACATGTCCTGGTGGGCTCTTAGCTTTTCATACATGGCCCAAAGCTGGCCTCTGCTATCTCAATCGGAGATGACAGGATGGATCCAGTACCAACGTCTTGTCATCCTCATCCTCCGCTTCCTCTTCCAGCAATACTGCCAGACCAGCTGTTATGGCAGCCGACATAAGTAAGGGCAAACTGGACATTTTGAAGGGTAGTACACATAGGGAACAAGGAAGTGCACAGGAAGAGGAATGATGTCAGTACATTTATATGAACACAGGCAAAGTCGCCTTTCATGAAAGTCGCTTCAAATCAGTGTCAAGTCGCGCCGTAAGTTGCGCTGAAGTCGTCTAGCAAAGTTGAGCTGAAGTCCTGTCGCCCCTGTGTGAGTGCAGGCTTAGAAGTATTTGTTTCTGTGAGAGACCATATAAGTACAAACCATTGGCGTATATCGCGAGATGCTGGTCGGTTCACGTATATTGACTACTATATCCACCACTGCACACGATACTTGAGTGGATTCATTAGGGTGATCGCACCCTTTGGTGCTGACACTTAAATTGTTAAATTGATAAAGGTTTGGATTGTCCGAACGCACTGGATGATATTCCTGTAATATGAGTTGGGGGACATTTGAGCCCATCAGTCCCTTGATGGGAAATATTTCTTTGGTGATTAATTTATTACATTATTTTATTGTAAAATCTTGCTGTCTTATTTGGTATTTTTGATAGCGTATATGACTCATATCGATGTTTTATTATAATAGTATTTGTTTTAATATGCTCTGTAAGGTACGCTGCCCTTAATTGAACTGGCCCCTTTTATTATATAATTTTTGATAACATTCGGATATTTTTGGGTGTATAAGGGTTAATCGTGCAGGCGGACGATTCCATTCCCTTTGCCTCGGAGGGTTAACTGCACTGTTGGAGCACCTCAAGACATGTCTGATCATTCTCAAAAACTGCGAGCCCTGCTGGGTGGCAGTGGGAGTGGTGTTATGCTAATCATGGTTCTAAGCAGTTCAATTGGGAAGCGGTGAGTGTTATTTAAAGCCTATTGCTGTGCTGTGTAGCCACCCCCTCTGTGCCGAAGTCAGAAGCGATGAAACGCGTCAGTGGACGTGGCTACATAGCAATAGGAGGACTGGACCGAGCGCCTGGCCGTTCATGCGAGCTGGGAGACTGGAGCTGGTGGCATACAGGACGCACATTCGGGACCAGTAAAGTATATGTCAATGCTGTTTGTCATGCATGCAACACTGTACCCATATGAAATTTTTGTCCTTTTTTTCACACAAATAGAGCTTTCTTTTGGTGGTATTTAATCACCACTATGTTATTTTTTACACTATACATGAAAAATGACCAAAACTTTTGTAAAAAAAATGCATTTTCTTTGTTTCTGTTATAACGTTTTGCAAATTAGTAATTTTTCTTCATAAATTTTTGGCCAAAACTTATACTCCTACATATCTTTGGTAAAATAACCCAAATTAGTGTATAATATTTGGTCTTTGTGAAAATGATGTAGTCTACAAGCTATGGTGCCCATCATTGAAAATTGATCACACCTGATGTATTGAAGGCCTATCTCATTTCTTCAGACATAAACAAGCCAGGAAAGTACAAATACCCCACAAATGACCCCTCTAATTTAGTAAGAGGCATGGTGAGTTTTTTGAAATTGTAATTTCTTCCTACAATTCTTTCCAAAATGAGGATTTTTTTTTTCACAAAATTGTCATATTAACAGGTTATTTCTCACACACAGCATATGCATTCTTCCAACTACACCCCAAAACACATTCTACTACTCTTCCCGAGGCCCAACATGCAGGGAGCACCGTCATGCATTCTAGGGACATAAATTACACATATCATTTCTAGACTACCTCTTACACTTTTGAAGGCCCTGGAGCACCAGGACAATGGAAATGAACAAAAAATTGCCCCATTTTGGAAAGTAAACACCCCAACGTATATTCTATGAGTCTTTTGAACATGTGATTTTTTTCCACAAGTTTTTGGAAAATGTGGAAAGAAAATGAAAACACTTGTTTTTACACAAAGTTGTCAATTTATAAGATATTTCTAACACATAGCATGTACTGTACATAGAAAAAATGACACCCCAAAATACATTCTGCTACTCCTCCCGAGTATGGTGATGCCACATGTGTGAGACTTTTACGCAGCCTGCCCACATACAGAGGCCCAACATGCAGGGAGCACCATCAGGCATTCCAGGAACATACATTTCAAATCTAATTTAATTACCTATTACATTTTTGTGAGGCACTGTAGTGGCATGGATGTGGCACGGATGAGCACTGATGTGGCATGGATGAAAACTTATGTGGCATGGATGAGCACTGTTGTGGCATGGATGAGTACTGATGTGGCACGGATGAGAACTTATGTGGCATGGATGAGCACTGATGTTGCATGGATGAGAATGGATGTGGCAGGGATTGAGTACTGATGTGGCACAGATGAGCACTGATGTGTCACAGATGAGATCTGATGTTACATGAATGAGCCATGGATGGGGATAGATGAGGCATTGATGGGCACAACTCAGCGCTGTGGGAACTTCAGATCCAGCCCACAGCGCTGCTGCACCCGTTTCCTCCTCTCCTCGCACACTGTACTGATCAGTGCGAGAGGGGAGGAGCTGAACCGGACATGCTTCGGTTTGTTGACAAGTGATCACTCCATCATTTGGAGAGATCACGTGGTAAAGGGCCACTGTAATTGGCCCTTTACCTCTATCCATGATGTGGCGGTTCTGGAAGACCCGACAGTCACAGGCATTTCCGGGGGCACACAGGAAGCACGATTCTGGGAGGACATCATTGTATGCCCTCCCACAATTATCCGACCGACTGTTGGCTATGGTCCAGGCGGGAAGTGGTTAATCAGAGGCATGAGTTTTTTTTAAAGCAGAACTCCGGGAAAAACTTTTTTCAATGTCCTTGTTGCTGATCTCCTACATTCACCAACTATGCCATCCATCTTCTGCTGAGCTCTGTAGTTCCTCTGTGGTAGCATGCTAAACTTGATGAAAAAACGTTATTCCCCAGTGACATCCTGTTTGTAAGACCGCTGGTTGCTCTTCGTTCTGTACTCCCAACCAGCGGTCTGGCAAGCCCACTTGTAGTTCCTAAAAGCCAGCAGGGATTTCTATTACCGCTGGCTCAGTGTAGTGGGTCTCACAGCCCCCCTGGTCTGTGCCGCCGATTGAGGTGTTCTCCTCCCTCCCCCTTTGATCCCATCTCCTCTCTGCCAGCGTATCCGCCATCCCGGCAACATTGAAAGATCCTCACATGACAGAGCGTAAATGATGCCGGGTGGAGACAGCTCTGGTATGTGTGCAATGTGTGGAATGTGACACCGCTCTAAGTTCCCTGCCTGCATGGGAACAGTGTGCTCTGCGCTGTATATCACAATGCAGGCAGAGAACAGCGAGCGGTCTCACATTCCACACATACCAGAGCTGTCTTCACCCAACATCATCTCCGCTCTGTCATGTGGGGATCTGTGATTGATACCCACTCTGCACTGATGGTCACTGGTTTACACCGCACTGATAAGCAGCACTGGTGAGACAGCACTGATAAGCGGCACTGGTGAGACCACAATGGTGAGAAGGCACTGATAAGCTGCACTGATGAGGCATGACTGCTGGGCACTGATAGCCTGCACTGTTTACTGACACCATACACTTCCATATATCTGTAGGAGGGGTTTCCACCATCCCACAGTTTCATTTGTATGTCTTATTTTCAGTGTGATGTGTGTTATATGTGATGTTACATATCACAGAGGCTTGTATTGTGGTAATATTGACGTTTGTTGAGATTTCCATACATTAGAGGGTTCCAACATTATTGTGTTATTGATTAGTAAGTTAGCGTTGCACTTTTTTTTGTTTTTTTCTCATGACGACATTTACTTGTGTCACATGCTGCTATAAAGCATCACGGCTCTTTCTTTCTGTATTGCAGCTAGGGATGGTTCTCATACACCTTCCCAGCACTGATTGCAGTGCTACAGCAGGAGGAATATTTCTAATCCTGAATTACAGCAGAGTACAGTGTGTATAATATATCATTATGGGATGTGCCCACAGTTCAGTAATGATTACAGAAAGTAGACTAGGAACATGGTTATTCAAAGTTTGTGTATTGATTTGGCTGTGTTTATTTGGGGGAATTGCAGACTACTGTATTCTGTTGTTACCCAGTGTCACCCTCACTCCTACCTGTCCACTGGGCAGGGACCGCGGGTACTGCTTTTCAGACTTGTACACTACCTGGCGCCAACCGGCCCGAGAGGGCTGACGGTTATTTCTCTAAATCAGTAGTATGGCACCTAATATTAGAACTCTGGACATCCTTTCCTGGAATGTAAGAGGCCTCAATGCAAGGATCAAGAGGGCACTGGTATTCAAGTACATCCAAACTTATAGGCCACAGATCATTATGTTACAAGACTCATTTGACTGGAGCCAAGGCACTGGCACTTAAACGTGCACATATAGGTCATGCATACCATGCGATGTATTCCAATTATGCTAGGGGGGTATCTGTGTTGGTGGCTAAGATACTCTCATGTACGCCTAAAAATATTGTCACGGACCCCTTTGGCAGATTTGTGGTGGTAACATTGTTAATAGATAGTTTGCCCCATACCTTTGTGGCCATACAGTCCTGCTCACCATTATTGGCACCCCTTCATGTTTTGCATAACTGAGTGAATGTCTTCAGAAATAAATGGAAATGTGCCAAATTTATATCAGCAGGATCTTTTAATTTGAGGTCCAAAGTAATTTAACAAAGACAATTGTTATTTCAACATAGATATTGTAATTATAAAGAAAAAACAGAAAACCAGCATGTGCACTAATATTGGCACCCCTCCTTAATATTTGGTTGCACACCCTTTGGCAGCGATGACAGCCTCCAAACGTTTCTTATATCCATCGATAAGCTTCTTGCACTTCTCGGGTGGCATTTTCTCCCACACTTCCTTTGCAATATGCTCAAGCTCTTGAACATTTGCAGGGTTCCTTTCTCCAATGGCAGTTTTCAGCTCCCCCCAAAGATTTTCAATTGGATTGAGATCAGGACTCATTGCTGGCCATTTTAAAACAGTAAATTTTTTCCCTTTCAACCATTCCTGCGTGCTTTTGGAGGTGTGCTTTGGGTCTTTATCTTGCTGGAGGACCCATGATCTTCGCCTCAAACCAAGTTTCCTTACACTGGGCAAGAC
>BLSH010374717.1:851875-862823 GCA_018402905.1 Glandirana rugosa
TCAGACAGGGTCCCTGTCGCATTCGTAGTCCCCCTTTACCAGGCGCTAGTGGGAACCATTTACCGCTTATCGCTAGTGGGACCCGTCCTGGAGGGGAATGTGTGTTGTGTACAGGTCGGAGCTGTCACACAACATACACCTCCTCTTCGTACTTTTGAGAGACCGGGGACCCACGAAGGCGGAGGTGGTCCGGCACGACACTGTCTCTACGGGGATTGCCTCGTAATGTGGATCTCCTACGGACTTTAGACAGGTCCAGACCCCTGTCATGGCACAAGTTTAGGGGTCGTTAATGCTAACCCGGAAGGCGTTGGTAGTCATGGAAATCTGTAGTAATATGTTGGTTAATTTGATACATTTCCTTCAGTAGATATTCCACAATATGTACATAAACTTCATGGGTGCCAATAATGGTGAGCAGGACTGTATATATTCTGCCCCCATTCACTTTAACAATGTGGGAGGGAATATTGACAAAGGTACTGATGGTTGCGGAAGGCCCAATCGTAATTGCTGGGGATTTGAACACGGTACTGTCCCCAGACCTGGACAGATTTCAGGCATCCTCTAGGTGTAATGCTCCGTTAGGGGCATCTCTGTCACAGCACGGCCTGGTGGAGGCGGAAGCACCCAGGGGCCAGAGAGTTTTCATGCTTCTCCTCCACATACAACACACTGTCGAGGCTGGACATGTGTTGTGTGTAAGGGGAGGTCCTGCCCAGGGTGATCGCTATTCGCCATTTACCAAGGGTGATCGCGGACCATTTCCCCCTGATGCTTACGCTGTCCCTGGGACAGACTTGTGGATGTACCCTAGGGAGGCTGAGCCCCATGTGGCTGTAGGAGCAGTTGGTGGCTGCTGAAATCAATTTTGGGCAGAAAATACGGGGGAGGTCCCCATGCATATTACCTGGGAAGCATTCAAAGCTACAATGTGGGCTCTGTGTTGAGAGTCATTAAAAAACTGAGGGCAGACAGGGAAAGCAGGGTAAGGGAGGAATCCCAGGTGGTCACAGTGGCTGAGGCCGAATACATCCAAAACCCCACTACTCAACACTTCAAGGTTTGGAGGGACTCAGCACAACAATTGGAACTGACAATGGTTGAAAAAACACAAAAAAAAAATATTATATCAGTTCCAGAGAATCTTTGAGTTTGGGGATAAAAATAGCAAGTTATTGGCCTACTTGGCCCATGCTCAATGCCCCCCCCCCCACATCTATTCCCTGCATAAGGGACAGTGGAGGAGTTCTTTGTGAGTCTCCGGCTGCCGTAGTGGAGGCATTTCTGCAATTTTATTCTGAACTATATGCCTCTAGAGCACATTATGCCCAGGAGGAGGGAACACAATACCTTGAGAATATTCCTTTGCCTGCCCTGTCCAGGGAGGATGCGGGGGAGTTGGATCTCCCTATATCAACACAGGAGATAGAGGCAATGCAATCACGTAGTCCAAACAAGACTCCAGGTCTGGATGGCTTCCCGGCGGAGTGGTACCATACACACAAGGAATTTTTCGCACAGAGGTCGTTAAGGGTTTATGAGCATGCCTTTGAGAAGGGGATACTCCCAGAGTCCCTCCAGGAGGTCCTGATTGTGTCGATCCCCAAGCCGAACAAGGACCGCCAATTATGTGAATCCTATAGACCAATTTCTCTGATTAATGTGGATGGAAAAATTCTGGCCAAAGTATCGGCCAGACGTCTGAATAAAGTGATAACCTCCATAATCAGCCCGGACCAGACTGGGTTCTGAATGCGGTCCACTGCTATAAATTTAAGACACTTGTTTACCATCCTACAAACTGAGGGTCCTACCCCAGACACCAGAGTGGTGGTGTCTTTAGATGCGCATAAAGCATTTGATTCTATCGAGTGGCCCTATCTAGTGGCGGTCCTTGTGAGGATGGGGTTCAGTCCACGATTTGTCTCCTGGGTGAAACTACTATACTCCCACCCGAAGGCTCGTATACGGGTCAACCATATAATCAGAGACCTTTGCGATAGGAAGGGGCACACGGCAGGGGTGTCTGCTATCCCCCCTGCTGTTTGCCCTTGCAGTTGAACCACTGGCGGCGGCGTTGCGGGCGGAGGGCGAGGTCAGGGGTGCAATATTAACACACTGGAGGAGAAAACAGCACTTTATGCCGACACCATGATTCTATATTTAGCTGACGCGAACCAATCTTAGTGAAAGCAATGTCCATTGTCTCCTGGTTCGGAGCATACCCCGGATTTAAGGTTAATTGGGACAAATCTACTGTGCTCCCCTTTGATCCTGAGTATACACCCACGCTGCCCCCTGATATACCGCTGAAGGTGGTTTCTAAATTTAAATATTTAGGTATCGATGTCCAATTGCCACTTAACACATATATTTTGAATAATCTCTCCCCTCTGATAGCCCGTATAAAACAAAGTCTACAGACTTGGGCTAAGCTACCACTGAATCGTATAGGCTGCATCAACATATTTAAAATGATATACCTCCCTAGATATTTATATGTATTTTGGAACGCCCCAGTATATCTTCCAAAAAAAAAATATTTACCAAAATTGATATGTCTCTTTTGACCTTCCTGTGGGGCAATACAGGCTAGTGTACCTCCTACATTCATTGAAATGTGCAATGCATGATGGGAAATGTAGTGTGAGGACCGTGTAAACAGAGAGAAGAGGATATGACGTAATCACCATTCTGACAGCTCCTGCCTGGCAAAATACATGATGCATCTTTTGAATCACAGAGCTGACTTCCTGTAAATTAAATTGTACATATCTCTTCAAAAGGTAAGACATTTCACAAATGTAATAACTGTTTAGTGTAGGGGGGTGTACTTATGAGGGTTTTTTTGCCAAAATCTGAGTTCTGCTTTAAGTTGTAATTTTTTTGTCACAATTTTTCTACTTTTCATTGACCCTTCTATATAAAATACTTTTAATACCTCCTACCTTGTCCTTTTTGGAATGTGTATACTTTGCTGATAAAATAATAGTATTTTTATTAACAGATGTTACCTTACATCTTGACAAGTTTAAACTACACCACAATCATAGGAACGAAATGCTAACTAAGGTTCTCTCCAATGTTCAGGCCAAAAGTATATTGAAATATAGGGCTCTCTGGCATAACAATATTCATTGGTATTTGCAATAATGTCCATCGCCAAGCCAAAAAGACATCCCCACTGTCTTTTTGGCTTGGTGATGGCCCTACTTTCCTCCATCCCTTACTAAATGAAACGCTTCACTCAAACAGACTCAACCCTCTGGGCAATGTGTATGAAATTGGGTCCCGAATACTTTCAAACTCAGCAGAACCAGACATTCCAGAAAAGACACAGCCACTGAACATAAAAGCCTTTATTTTTTTAAGAGAAAGAACAATGTAAAAAGAGAACACAATCAGAAAACATTTTTTTACTGATCTGTCTATGTTGAACTGCTGGAAGATTACATTTTAGTTTAATTGGATCGCCACACATTATTGACTTATTAAAGGAAACCTTTCATGAGAAAAATAAATGCAAATACAATGCAACTGCAAAGCTCACTGGGTGGCCTGGCTGCATGCTGATCCAATGGCTTCAATATTTTTTTAAGTCACTGAGCCAGACCTTTACAAATCAGGAGTCCTGACTTCTTTTAGACTTCACACAAAACACAATTGCTCCTGGTTGGTGACCCACAAAATACTAAAACCAGAGGATAAGTATGGCAGGCAACTTCCATCTTCACCTGTCTTTCTTCAGGGTTCACAGACTCCGCCTCTGTGAATGGCCAGAGCCACAATGACGTCACTTCCGCGCATGCACGCAGGAGCCACCGGTCACAACACAGGGCTCTGAAGAAATGGCACAGGTGGCCGTTCCTTCAAAAGCGCATGCACCAGTGAGCACCAGTGATTTTACTGGCTGCATGTACAGTAAATATCTCCTGAACAGTGCATGTTTAGGAGGTATTTACACTACCTATAGGTAAGCCTTATTATAGGCTTACCTATGGGTAAAATTTAAAGATGGAAGTTTACTTTCTCTTAAAAGTCACATCTCAGATGGAAATACCAGTCAAGCTTTAAAAGGTAACCTTCCACAGCACTTTTATTCACATTTAACTGCACTGCAACAAGCCAGGTAGTCTTAGAACACCAAATGTGAATGGACATGTAAGGTATTCCAAATTTTCTCTCTCTTTCAGACAAAGAGAGTGCAGTGGCAAAACCCAGAAACCAATAATTAAGTGTGGGCAGTCCTGACCACAAATGAATGTAAGCATCTTGCAGAATCTGGTTGCACTGGATTTTGTAAAACTCTAATTAGGGGATACCGGACACAAATAGAATATATGGGGTGCTATAGCTTACCTCCTTCTGAAAATACTACTTGCCTGGCTGTCTCTGACTTTAGCAATGAGTTGGCGACCCAGAACAAGCATACAGCTGGTGAAGTAAAAACTTTGTATCTGTGAAAGTATTTACAGAAGGATTGGGGTCAACAACAGTTCTCATGACAGGTTTAAGCCTGGAATATGGTTTGCTGCATAGCATTATCAGTTCACTAGTTCTACTCTTGCCGAAAAAAAGTATGCTTGTAAATTTATTGCAATATTTGAGTTTGGGTATACATAAACCGTCACTGATGTATAGTATTTGCAATGATGCACAAAAATTCAACATCTGACTAATAGCTATTGCTGTGTTTTTTTATTTGCTCGTTTTTATAAACACGTCCTGCATATTCAATACTTGCAAATGTTCCCGGATGGAATAAACCATATACCTCACTTGCATTCTTGAAGAACAAAAACAAACAATGTGAATTAAGCCTCTGAAAACCCAAGGCAGTCTGAGATAACTGTGATAAATTATGGCAGAAGAGATTAAAATGGTGAAAAGTCCTGGAATATCAGAGTCCAAAGTAGATTTTTAATGCACATATCCTTAATAAATAGGGCACACTATTCTTTCTAATCCCAGTAAAAATCTACAACATAATGTAAAAGTATCTTCAACTATAAATTAGTTGTGTACACAAGTATTCCCCCTGTTAACAGGAAGGGTGAAATGAGTTTTAAATTAGTGTGCATACTTTAAATTAAAATCTAAAAAAAAGCTTATAAGTACAACTAAACATAATGACATTTTGTGCTTTCCTGCATAAAAGTATTGCCAGTATTCCTCTACAAATATATACCAAGTTACTGAGTGGTTCAGCACAATCTGTACAATTAGAAGAAACCGTCAGTGCACAGTATAGTACATTTTAATGTAAACATGCACTCCGGGCCTCCACAGTGGTATAAGGTTAATGCTCTCTGCAGGGAAATCACGACAGGTAAGGGATGTGGATGAAGTTAACACATTGTCTCGTTAAAGTTTATAATGCATGGTGGTCAACTAGTAGAGTTGAGTTTGCTCCACAGTCAATATACTGGTATGTCTCCAAAGAGCTCTGGGATGTGTGTCCAATGTAGGAAAATTTCACCGATGTTCTATAAGGGAAAATAGAATGAGTTATTTTCCAAGTAAACTTAAAAACAAACCATGGCATGCAAGATTATCCAGTCTTATTAGCACCACAATAATATCCATCTGTTTAAATTATTTTGTCACTGCTGGGAATATCCACGTTTTTTAAAGGGATTTTCTTGCATTTTTCTTAATCTGAACCCATGAATTGTATGGGGAAAAAAGTGTCCTGCCTTTCATAGCAGAATCAAGGTACAAGAGGCAGTACATTTAGATAAAGCCAGTTTTGAATTATTCAAAGCTGTAAATAACAGTCTGATTATAGGGATACATGGAGCACAGACAGAATATGCAACAAATATATTAATGTAACAGCTTTTTATGAGGAAAGCAATCAAAAAATGGTTACAACTGTCACAATAAAGTGGGACTGAACTCAAACTTTTCAAGTCAAGGTCCTCCACCCCAAACTTGCGCATCCATATCTTTATGGACCTTGCTTTGTGCACTGATCCAAATCATTTGGTGAAGGGGGGGATTATGGTGTGGGGTTGTTTTTCAGGGGTTGGGCTTGACCCATTAGCTCCAGTGAAGGGAACTCTTAAAGGTGTCAGCATATCAAGACATTTTGGACAATTTCATGCTCCCAACCTTGTGGGAACAGTTTGGGGATGGCCCCTTCCTGTTCCAACATGACTATGCACCA
Organism: Glandirana rugosa; assembly: GCA_018402905.1. Classification (NCBI taxonomy): domain Eukaryota; kingdom Metazoa; phylum Chordata; class Amphibia; order Anura; family Ranidae; genus Glandirana; species Glandirana rugosa. The sequence goes on from BLSH010374717.1 coordinate 858,048, forward strand.
GTGCAAAAAACAAGGTCCATAAAAGACATGGATGAGCGAGTTTGGGGTGGAGGAGCTTGACTGGCCTGCACAGAGTCCTGACCTCACCCTGACAGAACACCTTTAGGATGAATTAGAGCAGAGACTGTGAGCCAGGCCTTCTCATCCACATCAGTGCCTGACCTCATAAATGCGCTTCTGGAAGAATGGTCAAACATTCCCATAGGCACACTCCAAAAACCTTGTGGACAGCCTTCCCAGAAGAGTTGAAGCTGTTATAGCTGCAAATGGTGGGCCAACTCAATATTGAACCCTATGGACTAAGACTGGGATGCCATTAACGTTCATGTGCGTGTAAAGGCGGCCATCCCAATACTTTTGGTAATATTGTGTATATCTGCAGTGAGATCATCTAAGGCACTGCTGCCTCTGACTGTTAATCCCAAGAGATTTGGAGTGATATTTAGTGATGCCACTACTGTGCTGTTCACTATTGATGGAGACTCTGACATTAGGAAGCAAAGTCCTGTCTCGATCAAAATGGTCACTTCTATTAAGAGACCTAGAAGATTAAGGCACAGAAAGCACAACCCCCGAAAAACAACCCCACACCATAATCCCCCCTCCACCAAATGATTTGGACGAGTGCACAAAACAAGGTCCAATGAGCAATGGGGGCAAATCAGCTGCAGGGAGAGCACAGACAGAACTGGTGGCTAGTACTGCCTTTTCTTTTCGGCACAGCTTGTTGTTCCTCTTTAAAAACACACACAAACCATAAAATTTGGCCAGTTTGTGGTGTTCGTCACCAATGCTATTAACTGTATAGCTAGCTGGATCAAGTTCAACACATTCACTGTTTAACTGTACAGTAAATGCTCAACTTTATTATGCTCTATGGTAATGAATGTACATAATTCAGTGGGCACCTCCCAAAACATAGACATACAAGAATATGATCAGTGGAAATACAGTTCTCTTAATTTCTGTTGGTCAATAGAAGTTGTGTGCAAAAATAGACTGAAAAGGAAACCGGAAGCTGCTGTAGGAAATAGGAGAAATGCATTAAAGTATAGACAGTTCTCTTTCGTGTATGTACTCCGTGTGAGCGGTCAAGCTACATACATCTTCAGATATAAACAGACAGACATCTCTGTGCAAGCATCTGTGGCAAGTGAGAATAAAGGTCACCAAAGGCTCAAAATCACTGTGCATGAAATATTTTGAATGGCTTTCCACCAGTAATGATTGCACTGCACAGGCTTGAACAATTGCTCAATATACAATAAAAATGTATTTAAATGCACCTGTGTTCTAGGCAACTTAAAACAAGAAAAATAAGCCACTTGCTTCTTAAAATTCTCCCTGTGTGCACTTCTGAACCTGGAGCTGGATGCAATGCTCTGATAATGCATCATACAATGCATTCATTCTGTGGCATAAAGATCCTAGTCCCTTGTGTATTCATAGCTTCAATCACACACACACAAAATCTTTCACTAGTGCCCAAATGAACAATATCATAGTGTGTGGTAGATAACAATAGAATATCCCAAAAATAACATTTTTAATGCAATTTTGCATTTTTTTAACAATACAGTGTGACTGCATAAGTGGAACACTTGTTGGATCTTGAATTTCATAAAACTGATTTATATGAATTTTGATGGGTCTTGTTAATTATCCTAGTAAAAAAAAAAAAAAGGAAGATAAAACAATACATACCGCACAAAAACAACAATGTTGTGCACTTTCACTGTAGATAACGTGCAGAAGTTGCTGATAGGAACAAGAAAAAAATGAATTAAAACTAACAGTCAGATAGTTTTTGCTCAAAATTTAGACTTTGTTAGACATTTAGTATAATTAGTTAAAAGAAACACTTGTTTCTGCAATTCTATAATAATTTATAATATACTATGATAATTTATATAGCACAAATGCTGTACATGGTTCACAGAACACACAGACACTGACCTAACTTCCAGTCCTAGAGGAGCTTAAAATCGAATGTTGCTACCACAGTCATACAAAAGAAATAAAAAAAAAAAAAAAAAAAAAAAAAAAACCATATGGTAAATGCAGCGCCTTAAAGTATATTGATAAGTCTCCCTTTACACAGGACGCTATTTCAACCTCCTTTGAACACATTTTTTTTGACAGCTAGAAGCCGGCATCTAAAACTGCCATTTTGCCGCGGTTTGCATTCCGCGTTCACGTCTAGGAACGTTTAAAACTTTTTTTTTTTTTTTTTTTTTAAATGGAGACGGCTGTAAACAAATGGTCCTAGACATGAGTTACTGCATTTAGGCGCATTTACAAGCTGTTTGGCATTTCAAGTGTCTCTGAACTGGTGTCTGAACCCATTTTTTTTGTGTTCCAAAAAAACCCTTTAAACTCCACTGCCTGGAAAGGACCTTGAACGACCCTGTGTAAATGTACTGATAAGATAACAGAGCAGTGGTTCTCAACTCCAGTCCTCAGGACCCACTAACAGGCCAGATTTTAAGTATTACCTTGGGGAGATGCAGACTAGAATACTGCAATCACTGAGCAGCAAATGATATCTCTCCTGTGATGTATTTCAGTTATCCTGCAAACCTGGCCTGTTAGTGGGTCCCGAGGACGGGAGTTGAGAACCACTGACATGGAGGAAAGTTTAGGGGCAGCTGAAAAAAACCCAAATGCCTCTAAACGTCCGTTTACCAGCAGCAGTGTAAATGAGGCCTTAGGTCAGTGGTTCTCAACTCCTGTCCTCAGGACACATTAAAGCCTCGCACACACAGGACGACGCTCGTATAAAACAGGTCGTACTAACGACCGTTGTATGTGATATCGATCGTTCGTATGCGCGATTAGAACAGCCGAACATACGAGGGTCATACAAGGGAGTTGTATGAGCAAACTAGAAAACTTGGTCGTACCAACAAGCACTCATACGACCGTTGTATCGTGTGTACAGAGCAGTTGGTACAACAAGTTGTATTGTGCAAAACACGCATGCTCCGAAGTCAGGAATGGCCGGATGCTAATTACATGCACCTGAACGGCCTTGCTGTGCTAGTACGATCGTGTAGTGCAGTCAGTATGCAAGTTACATTATGCAACATACGATTTGCGATGATCGTATGTACGATCGTCGTCCCGTGTGTATGAGGCTTAACAGGCCAGATTTGCAGGATAACTGAAATGCATCACAGGTGATATAATTTGCTGCTCAGTGATTTCAGTATTCTAGTCTGCATCTTCCCAAGGTAATACTGAAAATTAGGCCTGTTGGTGGGTCCTGAGGACAGGAGTTGAGAACCATTGCCTTAGGCGATGGATAGTGAAAATAACTCAACTATATCAAAGAGACAATATGTGCAACCCAAAATACACAATGATAAAATAAAATGAATCATGAAACACATAAAATAGTGGCAAACACAAGAGAACAAGGTAAGAAAAAAAACATCCATCAAAAATTCAGCAGAGATTGCCCATTTATCAACTGTATATCAATATATACTGTAGATTCAAAGTAACCATCTTAATCTGCCCTAATAGGTAGTCAGGTGACCCATTAGGGTACTTTCACACCAGTGCCGCCCAAGCGCTAGTGGTAAAACACCGCTAATTTGCGGCGCTTTGGCGCCACTATTCGGACGGCAGCGGTGGGCTCTTAACACCCCCCCCCCCAAAAGGGGTTTAAAAGTGCTGGCTAGCGGCGCTTCAGAAGCGGTGTTCAGTCGCTTCGAAAGCGCTGCCCATTCATTTCAATGGGCAGGGGAGGAGTGCTGTATACAGAGCTGCTCCACCGCCCCAAAGATGAGGCTTGCAGGACTTTTTTTACCGTCATGCACGTGCACCGCGCCAGTGTGAAAGAGCCTGAAAAACGTTCTGGTGTGAAAGGGGTCTTACTGACACTGAGTGGGAACTGGCTAACTGCCAGTGACACGAATACAGTGATCTGTGATAATACTATACACTGTAACTGTACTAATGGCACAGGCTGGGAAGGGCTTAACATCTCAGGCAATCAAGGGGTTAAATGTGTGCCTAATAATGTGTAATGTTTGCTGATTTTTTTTACTAAATATCTTTGTTTCTTATCCCTGATTTTCAACACAGGGCTCTGGGCTGTGATTGGACACAGCCAATCAGCAGGTCCTGGCCATGAGTCATCGGCCAAGGATCTGTTGATAGACTCCCGCTGTGTGCAATCATGGTAGGGAGAGGGGGCCCTAACCCAGGGACAAGCAGCGACAGGCATTACATTGTGGGTCGGCGGTGCAAAAGTGGATACACTGAGCTGCACTTACAGGAAAAAGGAAAAAGAAGAGTGCACGGCTGCCCTACTATAATATTGCTTTATTAACCACTTCAGCCCCGGAAGGATTTCCAGCTTTAGGACCGGAGCCCTTTTTGCGATTCGGCACTGCGTCGCTTTAACTGACAATTGCGCGGTCGTGCGGCGTTGTACCCAAACGAAATTTGCGTCCTTTTTTTCCCACAAACAGAGCTTTCTTTTGGTGGTATTTGATCCCCTCTGCGTCATTTCTGATCGCCGCTATAAACAAAAGAAGAGCGACAATTTTGCAAAAAAAACCAAATTTCTTACTTTTTGCTAAAATACAAATCCAAAAAAAATATAAAAAAACATTTTTTTTCACCGTTTTTGGGCGATTTATATTCTTCCTCATATTTGCGATAAAAAAAAATCGCAATCGGCGTTTATTGATTGGTTTGCGCAAAAATGGCCGCGTTTACGGATGATGAGAATTCATTTTTGGGGTTTTTATTTTTTTTTTATTT
>BLSH010374717.1:862833-872981 GCA_018402905.1 Glandirana rugosa
AGGGGGACAACAGGGGTGCGAATGGAAAGAGGCCCACAGGGAGTACGACGTCATACATCCTTTTAGACGGTAGGCCATACGCCCATCACCAAAAGGCGAGTATTGATAGAATGTCACCGCCAGGTCCTCTCCCCTCATGTTATGAGGATGTACGAACATAAGGTGAGAAGTTTACACTCACGTCGTTAACACTCGAAGGACACACAAAAATTGGTGAACGCCTGTCGGTTGGCGTCCAACTACCGCTGTTTCACCAAGCAATTGCGTTTAGCGGCAGTATGCTGCCGCCGACGCTATTGCGTGTGACACTCGCGCGCGCGTGGCGGCCTCCGCGCTTTACATGCACGGACCTCCGCTCCTTCGCTCCGGGGGGGCCATCGCGGGTAGCCGGCGGCAATCGAAGCCGCCGCACCCGCTCCCTGGCCCTCCCTGAACACAGTGAGCGCACGGGCGCGCCTCCGGCGGTGCGCGCGCGCTCACAGTGTGCGTTATCGCAGCCGCCGTCGTATGACGGCGATTTGCGTTAACGAACCACTTTGTCGCCATCAACCTGCGGTTGGCTGTCCGCAAGTGGTTAAAAACACACAGGAAGCTCACAATTGCTGCACTCACATTTGAAGAGTGGAATACAAGCATGTAGGAGTATTGTACTCCCCTCTCCTGGACCGCCACTGTAAGATAGTTATGAGCGGAAAACCACTACCCGCATACCGGATGGCAGATTTTCCTACATACTGCAGCATGAGGGACACCCGGAGAAAGGTAAGCGTGGGGACAACAGGGGGAATGGAAAGAACATAGCCAATATCTCACCACGTAGGTTGCTATGACAACGTGTTTCGGAGGCATGGCCTCCATCAGGTCACGCCCACACTGGTACATCACATCTATTTAACCTCGGTAGTGACCACTCCCCTGCCCCTCAGTTAGATATGAAATTTTACCATACACACCTTATGTAGTTATTTTGTATATATAGCTTGTATATTTGATACCCACAAAGCACTTTAGGTGTACTCCCTATCGGGAAGTGGTGCCGGCTGGTCCGTGTGCATGCACCAGCACATCATGTATGTTGGAATCTGGGTATGAGGACAAGGGGTCTGTAATCCGGTCTGCGGGTGGTTTGCTGGTCATAACTATCTTACAGTGGCAGTCCAGGAGAAGAGAGTACAATACTCTTCAGGCTTGTATCCAACTCTTCAAATGTGAAGGCAACAATTGTCAGTTTCCTGTGCGTTTTCAATAAAGCAATATTATATTAGGGCGGCCTTGCGCTCTTCTTTTTCCTTTCTGTTCAGATGCCTTTCCACCACCCAATGGATTCATAGAAGAGTTGCAATGTTTTAGAGAGAGACGCTTCCATGATAAAGAACATCAGCCTGCCTTGATGGAATTGTGATCAGCGCATGAACTGGTGATTTTTGTTGTTTTTGAGCTGTACATACGCAGCTCAGTGTAGATTCTCAAGACACCTCAGCACCGGAATGAATGAACACCAGTGTGCATGCAGGAGTTGCGTCATTGCCCTGCTGGCCAATCAAGATGTCACAATGACCTGGCACCCTGGCAAAAAATGCCGCCAGTCACGGCACAAGTTTAGGAGATATATTTACAGTACCTATAGGTAAGCCTCATTATAGGCTTACCTGTAGGTACAAATAATACATGGATGTTTACTTCCTCTTTAACAATAAGAACATGGATATCAAACTCATGCAGATTATGGTCAGAAAATAACAGATGATAGGATACAGTTTTACATAATTGCATATCACCCTTATGCATTAAAGGGGCAAGGTATATACAAAAAAAAAAACCTGCCAGACGTCCCAAAGAGATTGCCCCTAACTAAAAACAGAAGATTTAAAATGAAAAACTATCCAGCAATTCCTCTAAACATCAACCTGGAGACTAAGGCCCCTTTCACACAGCTGCTCTGCCGCTGTTCAAAAGCATGTTTTGTTATTTTGAAATTCCAAGATTCTAAGCACATCGATCACTTGCAGTTGTACATTGCGATTAGCTGCATTTACATGCAGCTGCGTTTAGCTGCAGTAGAACATTCTTGACATTTCTGACGTGCTTCCTGTTGTTTTTCTTTCCTTGTTGCTGCTGCTATCTGCAGGTGAAATAGTACACTGCGATTACCTGCAGTTACGTGTAGATAGCTGCATTACATTGTTCCTGGACGCAGTCAAATCTATTTTTTCTAATAACACCTAACTTCATGTAACAAAACCGATGCTAAATGCAGTATGTGAATGGGGCCATAGGAAAGCAGTGTCTGAGTATAACTGCGGTAGATAACTTAATCTATCCACAGCTAAATGCTGTATTCTATTTGCCCCTGTGAAAGGGGCACAGGGCCCCTTTCACATGGACGGCTGTTCTGCCACTGTTGAAAGCATGTTTTGTTATTTTGAAATTCCAAGACTCCAGGCACAGCGATCACTTGCATTTGTACATTGCGCTTAGCTGCATTTACATGCAGCTGCGTTTAGCTGCAGTGGAACATTCTTGACATTTGTGATGTGCTTCCTGTTGATTTTCTTTGCTTTCTGCTGCTGCTATTGGCAGGTGACACAGTGCACTGCTTTTACCTGTGGTTATGTGCAGATAGCTGCGCTACATCGTTCCTGGACGCATTCAAATCTATTTTTTCTAATCGCACAAAACCTTCTGTAATGAAACCGTTGCTAAATGCAGAATGTGAATGGGGAAATAGGAAAGCATTGTCTGAGTATAGCTGCGGCAGATAACTTCATCTATCCGCAGCTGAAAGGGGCCTTACAGACAGACCAAGAGCATCAAAAATTTTTAATCTGCATATTTGTTGTAGGTCAGGATAATGACAGCCTGGGAATTAGTATTTTAAGAAGAGTAGGCAACCTCAGTACATGTTTGACAGGTGACTCTGGGAAAATACTCCTAGGTAACTAGACACCTTCAACAGGAATTCATTTCTGAATATTTACTCGCTTTGGGAACCAAAAATGTATTTATGCTGATCTTCATTTCTCATAGAGAACAAACTGGATCAAGCAGATGAAGCAGTCTGCACAATTTGGAACAGAGTGTGCTGTATATATAAAAATACAGCAAATGTTTTAGTGCATGAACACAAACTCTGTCTGCATCTACTGCTCTTTTTGTGATCTGAGCCATCAGCCCTATCTATTTACAACAGTTCTCTCCTGCCAAAGAAGGTAGATCATATAAAAAAAATTTGGTATGAAGTCGAATATATAATACGTTACAACCAAAAGTGCTGCGCTACTATCAACCATAAATCATAATAAAAATATGTGCAAAAGAATTCATTGAGTCAAAAGAGTTCATTGGTAATGAAGTGCCAATATACAACAATCAATATTTAAAATATCTCACACTGTGAATAGCATAATAAATATAGTGCAAATGTTAAATGTTGCAAAAAGGTATAAAACAAAGTCCCAGTAAGTGATATCTTCTGATCCTCTGTGCAAACAACTTTTCAAACCAAAGTGCATGTGCTGAAAAATCCACCACCAGTGACGCAGCACTTTTGTTTGTAAATATCATTTTGAAGTTCAGTGAATAACTTTTAGTGTCAGCAGCTGCTTTTTTCTTGCACTGAGCAAGATATCACTTGGTGGTATACACATATATACTTATTTTTCTAATATTATAAATCATTTTTCAAAAATATGTTTTTGGTAGCTGAACATAGCAAGAGCTGATGGTGTCCCCTTGCTGAATTCGAACTGTGTCCCCTTCCTGCTTGGCAGGTGTGAGTACTGGGATGATTAGACCAGGTTTGCAATGCCTATTGTGGGCGGTGTCTCCCTCTTAGTGCAGTAACCCCTGGTGTGAAAGCTTGGCTCCGCTGCATAGGGAATCACTATTCAGCAGTATATTAATATTTTTTTTGGATATTTTTTTTGGTTACTTGTTTACATTTTTTGCGCTGATAATTGGTCACAATTTCACTTAATATATAATACTTACTATAAATAAGAAAGGATTCCACCCAACTCAAGTTTCACTGTGAAATTTACCTGAGGGATACAGAATATGATTCAGATCACCGATTTTGCATTCTGTGGTTTTCTTTGCATAATTACTTGCAATCCAGAATTAAAAAAAAAGATCAGGCATGTGTAGAACCAAAACGTGCAACTTAAAACTAGGACTAGGTCAAATAGAAATATTTCTCCACATCATACGTGTGATAACCTCCATACACACATCAAAGAATGGTCAAACGCACATGCAAGATCCAACTGATCTCTTTTGGATAGTAGAAATGCAAAACAATGACCCCTGCGCAATTGTATGATGGGGGATGAGTGCTTCCGAGGGATGATGGAGTTGGCCTTGCTGCCTTTCGGGGATAGGGGTGTCCCAGATGCCACTATATATATTAGAAGAAAAAGAAGGGGCACTGGCCTAGTGCATTATCCCAGGGTAAAATTTATTGAAAGAGATTAAAAATACTCACTAACATATTATGATAATAAATATGAAGCCCCTAGCATGGGGTAAATGGACATATCTTGGCGAAAGTCCTGGACAGGACGTGAGAGCTGCGCCAGCTAACCTGTTTTGAAGGCATCTGAGGAAGCTCTGAGGAAGAAGGCATGGCCTTCGAAACATGTTAGCTGGCGCAGCTCTCGCATCCTCTCTATCACGGACCAGGACTTTTGCCAAGATATGTCCATTTACCCCATGCTAGGGGCTTCATGCGTATTATCATATGTTTGTGAGTATTTTTAATCTCCTTTTTCAATAAATTTTACCCTAGGATAATGCACTAGGCCAGTGCGCCTTCTTTTTCTTCTAATATATAGTGATCTCTTTTGGAGCAGCTTCTTCTCTGATCAAAAATGTTCTGTTGCATCATCATTCACGTTATGGAAATGAAGAAGTGAGGAGACTGCAGACAGTTCCTGTAACTAATAAAATTAGGGAATACAATAGCAAATGGACAAGGGTTCCTACCCAAGCAAGTTTCAGTGCTCTTGAAAAAAAAAAAAAAAAATGTAATTTGCAGCTATTTGAAACTGCCCCATAATATTACTTAGTAACCCAATCTGGCCATGTTGGGATGCTGTCATCTAATCTTTATAGACACTTTTACATTGATCCACTCTTTTAGGGTGCACCCACATGGGTGATTAGCACACTCTACAAACTACAGCGGCAAGAATCTGCAGATTTCTGCTGGTGGAATGACAGGCGAATGCAAAGAGCTGCAGCTGCTCATCCCTTACAAAGCAACGACAGGCTGATGGTAGCTGCAGCTATCCAGGACTGTTCCTGGCTGTTAGTAAAGCCGGCAATTACCTGCAGTTAGGGACAGATGATTGTGACAGGAAGCAGCAGGCGTCCTAACGGCAGGTGATTACTGCCCATGTGAACAGTCTTTGCTTTGTATGGGCTGACCGGCCACAGCTCTTTACTCACATCGGTCATTCCAGTTGCAGGAATTTGCAGTGTGTGCCAATTGCCCATATGAATGCAGACTATATGCAGAGATAGAACTGCAAGGCAAAGGTAACAAAAAGTAATGAAATACAATTAGGAAATCTACCGATTTATCACTGCGTGGCTTAATGACAGATACATTGGTCTGCTGTTGAGTTCCAATGACTGTGTTCATGTACTGTACTTGGCTAATCAAGCTATCCACAGAGACTGAATAAAAGTTGGAATTGGTGAACCCCAGGGTGCTCTGTAATACAAAAAATAAAAGCATGTATAAATAAAAGAAAGCCACTGCACAGTTGTGCACATAAAAAAAAAAAAAAAAAACAACTTACAAGATAAGATCCACATTTAACATTAGTACTGTATATTATATTAACAGCATGTTTATGCAAATTGTAAGTCTTAAAATGTAAAAAATAAATGCTAGTGTCTTTCGCACATGTCCCCCTTTTCTAAGTGTGGCAAGTCCCACTACATGACAAGTAACTCAGCAGACAAGAGGAAGTAGTGCATGCGCAGTCTTCCACTTCCTTTCTTTTACGAGTGAAGGATCAGCCCTGCTGGGAAGAGATTTTCTGGAAAACTGTTGGTAGCCCTAAATGTTTACAATGAGTGGATATTTGGAAGCTCCATCAAGAGGTTTCTGACCAACTTTATAATAAAAAAAGTGTATCTACTGTATAGCTGAACCTTTTTTTGGACAAAATACAGTAAGGGGAGATAAAACTCTCTTCTATTTGTGTCTATAGGGTAGATTTCCTGTCTGAGAGAAAAACAGGAAGCGAGAGGAGATCTCTACAAAGTGAGGGAAAAATATATTCGGGTAAAGGAGCATGTTATTTTAATTGAGGGAAAACTTCCTCTAGACAGTTGTCACCAGAAACAGGGCTCTCAGTCGAAGATTTGCTCGAGTGGATTTATCATCATATGCTGTCCACCAGGACAAACATAGGCTTGAGACTTCCTAGGAAGGACACTAGAGGACCCTTTAACATTCATAGCAGAAAAGAGATTGAGCAGCCTTAAGAGTAAAGGTTATTAGGAATTAAAAAAAAAAAAAAGTAATTACCGTCATAGCAATGTTGACAATAGCATTTTCCTTATCAAACCACACTTGTACCATTCGAATGCCACCATCCTGCACCCCCATAGTGCGTGGAAATACAAAGAACATCACCAGACCACATGCTAAGAGGCAGAAAAATATTGACAGCAAAACATACTGTTTTCTGTTGAGAAAGCATACATAAAACACACATTAAAGTAACATTAAAGGTTCCTTTTTTTTTCTTTTAAAATAAAACATTATACTTGCCTGCTCTGTGCAATAGTTTTGTAGAGAGCAGTCCGGATCCTCCTCTTCTTGGGTCCCCTACTAACGATCCCGGCTCCTCCTCGTCAGCGAGTGCCCCCATAGGAAGCTGCTTCCTATGGGAGCACTTATGTGGGCTTGCTCCGGAGTCGTCTTGTCTGAGTCCATTGACACAGACAGGGCGGTTCGGCCCACGTGACAGAATTTGATTGACAGCAGCTATCAATCTGTGCAGTGAGGAGGAACAGAGCTGGGAGAGTTACTGCTCTCATGCACATTGCTGGATTGGGATTGGGCTCAGGTAAGTATATGGGGGGGTGAGGTGGCATAAGTGCAGCACAGAAGGTTTTTTATCTTAAAGTGTTACTAAACTCACAACAGTAAACTCAGACTGTATATGCAATAAAACATGCTTGTTATACTCACTGTGGAACCAAGGAGGTTAATCCTGTGCACTGTGTAAAAGGGCTGTTTGATCCTGTCTTCTCTGATCCTCCCCCCTTTTACTGTTCCCAATCTATCTCCTGATAGTACAGAGCCTTGGAGGCATTCTACACATGCTTAGTTTAATGTGAATTGCTAGAGAGTCTGTCTTTTTTTTTTTTTGGGGGGGGGGGGGGTTGGGTGCATGTGATCGTGATCGGCACAGGGACAATCAGCACTGTCCAGACAGAGGGTCAGGGGTCATGTAGCCTCATAGGATAGTCAGATGAGAATGATAACTCCTCCTACAAACTTTAACCAGACACTGGTAGAAGTCACAAGACTGCTATATACTGCTGATGGGAAAAGGTATTTAGCAGTTTATATTTACTAAAATAATTGCTTTTCCATGTCCTGTGGGAGACCAGATATAGTGAATGCAGGGTGCTGGGTTTAGTAACACTTTAATGCATTGAATGCATTAAGGAGAAGCCCCAGGCTCCTTCAGAAAAAAAATAAAAGTCAGCAGCTACAAATAATGTAGCTGCTGACTTTTAAAATTAGGGCAATTACCTGACCAGGCATCCAGTAGTGTCCTCACCTGAGCGGATTGTTCAATCCACTGGCGCTGGCGCTTCCATCTTGATTAAGAGAAACTGGCATTGAAGCCTTACAGCTTCACAGCCGGTTTTATCCTACGTATGTGCAAAGCGCACAGCGCTTTGTGAATGGGCCGCAGACTGCAGTGGGGGGGGGGGGGGAAAACTGAGCAGGAAGTGGGAGCGGGTACCTGTCAAAACCATGTACTTGCTCTCCCCCAAAAAATGTCAAAATGTGGCAGAGGAGGGAGAGAGAAGGCAAACAAGCAGGGCTTACCCTTTTGGGTGGAGCTCCACTTTAGGCTACTTTCACACTGGGCGGGGGCGGTAGCGGTAAAGCGCCACTGGTTTTAGGGTTTAACCAAGGGTTAAAAGCGTCACTGCTCTGCGCTTCCGAGGCGGTGTTCAGCCGCACTGTACAGGTGCTGAAAAGTGACGTAGGGCTTTACAAGCACTTTAAGCTGTTGGTACAAGTGCTTAGAGATTGGAATTGCATTCAAGTTGCACTCATACAATAGCATGGTTATAAATGAAACAAGGTGAAAAAAATAATTTTGCATATGGTATTTACATCTATTCATGCTTGTGAACAATCAACACATTATGGTTTCCGTTTACCCGCTTACTGTTAATATAAGACTATATCACATGACCTGTCCATGACCGCTACCTTGCCAAACCTCCAAGATTGTTTTTAAGGTATAGAGCAAAGTGCTATGACCTTTGGCACCCAGTATTCAGGTTTCACTGAGAGGAATACAGTAAGATTAAAACCACTGTTGCTTAGAACAGCATTTTTTAAATTACAGTTAATAACTGCCTTACGGTATAGGCTGATTGCCTGCAAATGACTTTATGGCATGTAATGACTACCTGTAATCATAAATGCTAGCACATAAAACAAGGTTAAGAAATAAAAATACAACCCTAAACATGTCTGGAATAGCATGGATATTAGCATGATGTCGGAGCGTGGGGGGGTGGGGGGGGTTATCTCAGCTGGTGACATCCTGTGTGTATTGTAGTGAAGACCTCACTTGTGACATGGATACTGGGGAGTAAGGAGGTGCCTGGGGTCCCTCATTATAATCAGCAGGATCTCGGTCATAACTTCTACAATACAAGTGAATGTAGTAGATGTTGTACCCCATCCCAGCAATGCCGTGAAAGACTGACAGGTTTGGCACAAGATTCTATACATTACAGCTCTGGAAATAATGTCCAAGGCCTCTACTTTGACTAACCTGCCTGACTGTTCTGTCTGCACTGTTGAACCGAGTATAAAATTACCGGTTCTTTAACCACTTCCTTACTGGGCACTTAAACCCCCCTCCTGCCCGAACCAATTTTCAGTTTTCAGCGCTGTCGCTCTTTGAATGACAATTGCGCGGTCGTGCAACGTTGTACCCAAACAAGATTTGCGTCCTTTTTTTCCCACAAAAAGAGCTTTCTTTTGGTGGTATTTGATCCCCTCTGCGTCATTTCTGATCGCCGCTATAAACAAAAAAAGAGCGACAATTTTGAAAAAAAAAACAATATTTTTTACCTTTTGCTATAATAAATATCCAAAAATAAAAAAACAAATTTATTCATCAGTTTTGACCGATTTATATTCTTCTACATATTTTTGGTAAAAAAAAATCGCAATCGGCGTTTATTGATTGGGTTGCGCAAAAGTTATAGCGCCTACAAACTATGGACATTGATTTATGGCGTTTTTATTTATTTATTTTTTTTTACTGGTAATGGCGGCGATCTGCGATTTTTATCGGGACTGCGATATCGGGGCGGACATGTCGGACGTTTTTGACACATTTTTGGGACCAATGACATTTATACAGCGATCAGAAATTTAAATGTCCACTGATTACTGTATAAATGTCATTGGCAGTGAAGGGGTTAACCTGCAGGGGGAGAGCTAGGGGTTAATGGTGTTCCCTGGGTGTGTTCTAACTGTGGGGGGAGGGGCTGGTCGGGACATGACAGATCTAACTGATCCCAGTGACAGGGATCAGTAGATCTGTCATGTCCCATTCACAGAACGGGGAACCGCCGTGTTTACTTCGGCGGTTCCCCGTTCCTCCTCTCTGAAAGGAGATCGCGGGTCTCCGGCGGACATCGGGTCCGCCCGACCCGCGGGCACGCTCCCGCAGGCGCGAGCGGCGCGTGCACGTGCCGCTCGCGCCCGCGGGAGCGCGCCCAGCACAAGCCAAATGGGAGGACGTCTATTGACGTCCTCCCGGCATTTTAGAGCCGCGCTGTAGCCGTCATTCGGCTATGGCGCGGGCGGAAGTTAATATGGAAACAACACTGTCTGCAAGTAAATTAAAATTTGAGAATAA
>BLSH010374717.1:872991-886493 GCA_018402905.1 Glandirana rugosa
TCCGACGTTAACCCTGGCCCGGGACCGTAAAGTGGTGGTACCCCTCCGGACTTCTACCGTCTTTCCCCCGGGCGACGTCTTGAACACTTTCCCACGACGACGCCATGGCATTATTTTCCCTGGGCACGATCCTCATTTTCCTAGTCGCCCTTCTCCCTTCCCGGGACCGGTCCCCAGGTCCCCCTGGGAAGTATTAAAGAACGTGGCCCCGGGATTTCAAGATCAATGCGGAGAGTCATAACCTGTCTTAGATGACTAACCTCATTAATAAGAGTTTAAAATTAAATGAACGTCTGTCACAACAAAGGCGCGCCCGCGGGAGCGCGCCCAGCACAAGCCAAATGGGAGGACGTCTATTGACGTCCTCCCGGCATTTTAGAGCCGCGCTGTAGCCGTCATTCGGCTATGGCGCGGGCGGAAGTTAATATGGAAACAACACTGTCTGCAAGTAAATTAAAATTTGAGAATAATTACTCCAATCAGTAGATTCTGTCCAATACTGAGAGGCGTAACTAGAACTTTAGGGCCCCGGTGCAAGAAATTATGAAGGGTCCCCCTGGACCCCTGGCCAGGGCCCTTCCCTCTTCCCGCTGATCCTTTTACTCCTAGCACGGGTCCCTTTTATTACGGTACCGCAGCAGCACCCTTTCACAAGTTCTGCAGCGGGCCCCCTTTCTGCCATCTTCAGGCCTCCCCATGGTGGTGAAATGCCAGGGCCCGGTCCCAATTGCAGCCTTTGCAATCCTGATAGTTCCCTCACTGGTGTCAGTAGTTTTTAATTTTTATTTTAATTTTATAATTTTTTACCATTTCATTTTATTTCTTTTACAATTTATTTTAGAAGCTCCGTTAGCGGGCTTTGATGAGATATGAGGGGTCTAAACAAACCTCAGCCCTCAATCTCCATCTCTGTAGCCTCAGCTGCACAGAATGAATGGACAGGAATAGTTGAGTACCGAGCCTCCCATTCATTCAGGAATGGAAGTATAGTAAAAACAGTTTACTATGCTTCAGTTATGAATGAACCAATTGGTACCAATCACTGACTCTGTCCATTCAGCAAAGGAAAGAGCCAGTAAATTACAAATTTACCGACCCGTTCCCATCTCTCCATCATGACACATCTTCTACAGCAGCTGGCAGGAGAGAGGAGGGGGGGAGACACAGGGACCCTGGGAACAGCAGAAGACAAATAAACTGGATAGGAGTTAGTTCTCATTCAAAGTCCCATGAAGAGAGAGAGAGAGAGAGAGAGAGAGAGAGAGAGAGAGAGAGAGAGAGAGAGAGAGAGAGAGAGAGAGAGAGAGAGAGAGAGAGAGAGAGAGAGAGAGAGAGAGAGAGATTTTTATATCTGGGAAACTAGAATAAATTTTAAGTCTGCTGTAATACTGCCAGGACTTGTACAGAAGTAGGGAAGAAGAAGGGAATAGCAGAAATCTAATAACACTTTTAGGTATGCCATTATAAGATTCTATTGCTTTTCTCAAGTCTGGTATGCACTGAGTTTTTTTCCATTCAACCCAAAACTTTCAGCTCCGGTCGGAGCCACTGTACTTACGATCCGATGTTAGTACAGTGATCCCTCTGCTAAGCTGTTGTTTTCTGACAGGGGGCCCACCAAAACACTCTGGTGAGCGCTCTCTGAGAGTGCTGATCAGGAGGCGGTCAGCTTCTGGTTTTCCAGCATGCTCCTCTGGCTAGCTTCTGTCGGAAGGGCTGCCATACACATGGCCCAAATGTCGGACGGCTTTCACTTAACCGGCCAATGTCGCTTGGCATTCGGCCCGTGTGTATGGGGATTTAGTCATTTCAGTGATCTAGAGAGAATTTTTTTTCTTTTTTAGAACATTTTTGAATTGTGATATTTCCACAGCAAGAGTACACTTACGTTCTTTGGGGCTGCAGTCTCTGGTCACTGTATGGTATTAATGCAACCAATTCGTTCACTTGCTCTGTAGCAAAGCAAATACACACATTATACATTTTATACATTATTCCGATTATTGTACAGGATTTATATAGCAACAACAGTTTGCAAAATACTATACAAAATTAAGCTAGACAGTATAGTTACAATACAAGAGGAATCAGAGGGTCCTCCGGTGTAGATCGAACATTAATCACAGTGACGCCAGCCAAGCCAAAAAAAAAAGAAGAGGTCCAACACCAGACACTGGGTCCCACCGAATGACAGCTGTGCCGTTAAATAAACAAAGGGGCGAGGCCACCCAATGAGGTCACTGGGTAGCTCCACCCCTTAGTTTATTTAGAGGCAGAGCAGTCATTCGGCGGGAGCCAGCATCGGGTACGGACCTCTTTTTTTTTTTGTTTGGGTCGGCAGCCGGCGTTTATCGTGACTGACATATCTACACCAGGGGACAATTATTCTTTAATTATTTTTTTTTAATAAGGGATTTGTCAAAAATTGTTGCTGTGGTTTTACTCAATTTAACTATTTTGGTCAGATATGTCATCTGCTGTGTCCAAAGGAGACAGTGGATGGCTAATCGGTGTACCAGCTGCTACCATGTGATCGCTGTGATCAATCACAGCAAATCACATGACAATTGTACACAATGGATGGCATTCATTCATGCCATCCATTGTGTACTATTGTGTTGATCTTTGTGATTGGTCAGTGATCTCATGGTACAGTTAGGCCTAATCAGAGTCCATCTGTACCATGCGATTAGCTGTGGCCAATCACAGCTAACCACAATAGTAAACACTGAATGGATCAATTTCATTCAGTAAAAATGGTTACTTATAACCATGAAGTCTACTGGTATAAGCAACCAATGTGTACATTAGACTGGAACCGAAAGTGGCTTCCTTTTTCTTAGACCATAGAGGTGATCAGAGATGTTCCGGTCCTTGGTCATCTATATGGTAAGCCGGCGCCACCGCTGTTTTCAGCCCGGGCTCCCCCATGTGAGACAGGAAAGCCCTGAAAGGCACTGGGACACCCCTCCTGCTGTATGTAAAAGCAATCCATCAGTTTTTTAGCTGCTAGAATTGCTTTTACATTGTAGAGCATCGCTGGCAGAAAAAAACAATAGTAGGGCCATGACTGCAGCTGCAGCATGGCCCCGGTAAAACCACTGCAACCAAAGGATGTACAGATACATCCTTTTGGAGGAAGTGGTTAAAGCGGAACTTAACTACAGCTGAACACCACAAATGCTATTTAATTTATCTTTATGATTCAAAGAAAAAAAAATTCACCCGTCCATGCATGCCTCCATGTTTTACTTTGTTGGGAATCACTTGGGAAAGAAACCCCTACTATTTCTAGCTGTAGCCATCTTAGGCGAGGGATGATGATTCATGTAGCATATGCTTTCTGGAGTCCATCTGCCCTTAGCTCAGGCATGCAGGCAGGAGGATGTGCTTAGCTGAGAAAGCCCCTCCTTTCTCCTCCTGAGAAAAAAATGCCTATGAAGACTCCTGGGATGTATGACATCATTTTGGCCTAAGCCAAAACAAACAGGAGGCAGCTGATGTAAACAAGTATATATAATATACCTAATACCTTCCTATCTATTTACTAGTGCTAAAAGAGTAAGAATTAAAAATAGTTAATGTTGACTGACAGAGTTTAGCTCTGCTTTAAAGGAAAAGTTCCCCTCTGGAAAAAAAATAAAAATGCACATTTTCTGCAGGTAAAAAAATATGCATTTATTATTTATTTTCTAAGGAGCCTGCAAAGCATCTCAGGCTCCTGCAGACTCTCAGGATAGCTGTCTGTCCATACATCATACCCACAGTACCTCACAAAAGTAAGTACACCCCTCACATTTGTGTAAATATTTTATTTTATCTTTTCATGCAACAACACTGAAGAAATGACACTTTGCTACAATGTAAAGTAGTGAGTGTACAGCTTGTATAACAGTGTAAATTTGCTGTCCTCTAAAAATAACTCAACACACAGCCATTAATGTCTAAACCACTGGCAACAAAAATGAGTACACCCCTAAGTGAAAATGTCCAAAGCAATCGTGCTGGGGTTTCTACATGTATACAGGAAACTGATAAAAAGGTTGAAGATAAAAAAAAAAAAGGGGGGGATTGAAGTAAACCAGTGGCACAGATACAAAAAAAAAAAAAAAGTTAAAAACAGTATGGGGGAAAAACAGCAATTGTTTTTAAGAGGATGATGACCAGAGAGTTTCAGAAAATAGCATATTTGTTTACTTTACACTAAAGAGGCACTGTTACTTTGCCTCCTCAGGATAAAGCCACCCCCTGATACACACCTGTGCACCGATCTCCTGCCACTGATTCCTCCATAGCAGCTGGCATAAAATACCCTACACTTCTGGGTATAGGTAAACCTGGTAGCTCCTCTCATGAAGCAGTGCTTGGGCTGTGAGCTTGTTTAAACCTTTTGATTTCCATGACATGTAGAATACCTTGCTGTTGTTCACCAGAAAAAATCTCCTCTCTGTGTCTCTTTGAAACTAGTCTTAATTTGTTACTAGGGGACTGATTTCCTTGACTTCAGGTTCAGGTTAAGCCAACTACAAACTTCCAGTCCAGTTAAACTAACCTTACTGGACACTGGAAAGGCAACTGGTAATTGGAGGAGCCTACTCCTTATGAGCTTAAATGGTTCATTTAGCAAGGGTTTCCCATTATCAGACTCTTTATGGTAAACCTAGATTAAAAGCAAGAACTGCAATGAACTTCACCTGTTGGAATGCATCCAGTTCCCTGGCAGGAAGGACAGGTAATGCTGTCCCGACCAGTAAACTCAACATAAGGAAATCGTGCAATATCTTCATCTAGGTCTCTTCCATCCAACAAATCATCCTCTTCCACATTTGTGTTGCTAGCCTGCTTCGAGGTTGTCGCACGACTGGTATAGGCAGATGTTACGGACCCCATTGTCTTTGTTCAGCATCTGTTTTTGAAAATACACATGGAATTAAACATTGAAGGATTGGCAGAGGTGGCTCAAAAATGTAAACGCTGCTTTTTAAACCTACTAAACAGTGTTCTAGTGCAACAGTAAAATAGGATTTTTGTACTCCCCATAAAATCCTTTTCTTGGTGTCCATTGAAGGATACAGGGATTTCTTAACCTTTGGGCTATTCTGCCACCAACAGTAGGATTGGACACAGGCAAACAAAAAAATACCTGTAGGCCAGCCCAGAATAACTCCTCCTACTAGCACTATGCTTAAACTTTGTAGCAAAAGTAGAGTTGAGCGAATCCGGACTGTAAAGTTCGGGTCCGTACCGAACTTTGGGGTGTCCGGTACCCGGACTTTTCAAAAAAAGTCCAGGTTCGGGTGCAGGGTTCCGGTAATTTTACCAAAAGTTCTGAAAATTGCTGTAAAAAAGTCTAGGAAAGTCCTAGAGGTCTGCAAAAGGAAGGAAAATGGGGGTAAGGGTGGGACAAGTGCCCTACAAAGAAATGGGGACAGGGAAATAACTAAAAGCCTTTTTAAAAAAATAAAAACCTAAAAAAAAGCAAAAATGGTGGTGGATGTGGACCATCTTCAAACTGGGTCTGAAAAGTATTAATTAACGGTAGAAGCCATATAACTGTTCTAAAATCATCTTCAAACTGTGTCAAAAAAGTATAAATAAGCCGGGAGAACTCATATCACTGTTCTGCAAACATCTGGAAAGTCTCTGTGTCACTTTAAATGAAACCGGGACTAACAACTACTGTTCTGCAAACATCTGGAAAGTCTGTGTGTCACTTTAAATGAAATCGGGACTAACTGAACTACTGTTCTGCAAACATCTGGAAACTGTGTGTCACTTTAAATGAAACCGGGTCTAACAACTACTGTTCTGCAGACATCTGGAAACTGTGTGTGTCACTTTAAATGAAACCGGGACTAACTGAACTACTGTTCTGCAAACATCTGGAAAGTCTGTGTGTCACTTTAAATGAAACCGGGACTAACTGAACTACTGTTCTGCAAACATCTGGAAAGTCTGTGTCACTTTAAATGAAACCGGGACTAACTGAACTACTGTTCTGCAAACATCTGGAAAGTCTCTGTGTCACTTTAAATGAAACCGGGACTAACTGAACTACTGTTCTGCAAACATCTGGAAAGTCTGTGTAACACTAACAAAAACCGGGGCGAACCCATATCACTGTTCTGCAAACATCTGGAAAGTGTGTGTGAAACTACAGCATAGAGAAGAACAGGTATATGGTTTCGCTCTGCTATAGTTTCACACACAGTTTGCAGATGTTGGCAGAACAGTGATATGCTATCACTGTTCTGCAAACTGTGTGTGAAACTATAGCAGAGCGAAACCATATACCTGTTCTTCTCTATGCTGTAGTTTCACACACACTTTCCAGATGTTTGCAGAACAGTGATATGATATCACTGTTCTGCAAACATCTGCAAACTATGTGTGAAACTATAGCAGAGCGAAACCATATCCCTGTTCTTCTCTATGCTGTAGTTTCACATACAGCTTCCAGATGTTTGCAGCTTTTAGTTATTTCCCTGTCCCCATTTCTTTGTAGGGCACTTGTCCCACCCTTACCCCCATTTTCCTTCATTTTGCAGACCTCTAGGACTTTCCAGGACTATTTTACAGCCATTTTTGTGCCTAAAAGTTTGGGTCCCCATTGATTTCAATTGGGGTTCGGGGTCCGGGACAAAGTTCGGGTTCTGTCCGGACCCGAACCCGGACTTTGTCCTGAAGTTCGGCCGAACCAGCAGAACCCGGACTTCTAGAAGTTCGCTCAACTCTAAGCAAAAGCAGTACTGAGAGCATAATTACATACACTGAGGGGCAGGACTGCCCAACGTTGGACTCTAATAAAAAGGATTTTATGGTGAGCACAAAAGATTCCTGTTTTATTATTTCAACGATTAAGGGACATAGGAAATCTTTCAAATTCAGGATGATGAAAAGCAGTTACAGTAACTAATCACTAACAGGCACAAGAAAGCAACAGAGAATTGGGGACTGCATGCAACTCAACAAGCCACCTGAAGGACCTTACATTTGAAGTTGTGAACAAAAGACCACGTGGCAGCCTTGAAACTCTGAGAAGCGGTAGCTTGATGCTAAAAAGCCCAAGTAGCACTTATAGATATAGTTATCTATTGAAAGAATGGTGGAACCCAATCATCGAGACCATAAGCTTGGATGATGGTCTGTCTAAAGCCAGGTACACATTACAGTTTTTTTTTCATGTAATCTAGAGGGTTGAACGAAAAATAAAAAATGGACAGCTCCGGTCGGAGCCGCTGTACTAATCATGCAAGGTTAGTCCAGCGATCTCCCCCACTGTGTTCCGACAGGGTGATGCCCCCCCCCCCCCACCAGAACACTCGGATCAGCGCTCTCTGCCATTGGCGCTGATCAGGAGTCGAACAGCTGCTGGTTTTCCAGACCGACATACATACGAGCAGAATGTCAGTCGCTTTTTTTGGACCGACATTCTGCCCATCTGTACGGGGCTTTAGCTACCAGGAAATGAAGGACGAAGAAGGTGAAACCGGTTTTAGGGTCTGTTTGGAATTAAAGAGAAATCAGTCATCCTGAAAGAAGCGTGGCTAAGAGATAGAACTCCCACAGCCCAAATCACATTCATATAATAAAAGTGAAATTACCTTTCGGTGAACTAGAGCTAGACAGGGGGATGGAAGAACAAAGTCCTGGTTGAGGTGGAAGGCAGAAACTACCCTAAGGGAGTAGTAAAGGCAGGCATTCTATGCATTAAAATAAAAAACCTTCTGTGTGTAGCAGCCTTCCCCAGCACCCCCTAATTCCTTACCTGAGCCCCATCTCTCTCCAGCAATGTCCACGAATGTCTACCCCATCTGGGGCTCTCCTCCTGATTGGCTGAGACACAGCAGTGACGCCATTGGCTCTGGCGGCTTTAAAACAAAGTCAGTCAGCCAATCAGGGCAGAGAGGGGATGGGGCCGGGCCTCTGGCTGGATACACGGAGCTTGGACTCGGCTCGGGTGCACCCAAAGGAAGCTGCTGGCTGTGGGGACACTCGATAGGAGGGAGGGGCCAGGAGCAGCAAAGAGGGACCCGAGAAGGGGAGGATCCAGGCTGCTCTGTGCAAAACCAACTGCACAGAGGAGTGAAGTATAACATGTTTGTTATTTATTAAAGAAAAAAAAAACACGAGACTTTACATACACTCTAAAGGAGAAGTATGGGCTTATGAAAAAAATAAACCTACATACCCACCTGTTGCAGCAATGCTAGCATCTGCTTCCATTAGAAGATCCCTGTGCCTGAAGACAAGACAAACCTATTCAGTTTGTTGCTGAACCTTAATGCCATGAGGTCAACATGCAATGTCCCCTATCTGTGACAGAGGTTCTGGGACACCTTCAGGTGTAGGGAGGGACCATTTCCCCAAGTCAGGGCAATGCCAGCTTAAAAAGTCTGCCTGCCATTTTTCCATGCCTGGAATGTAAAAGGCTGCAGCAAATTTTCTGGTTTCTTCCTAAAGATCAATGTACACCACGGCCATGGCACCATGACTGAATCAGGATTGGATGACCAACCAACAGGATAGTTCAGCACTAGAGACGCAGTGAAATCGCTCAAAGCTTCAGAATATTGATCAGGAGATGAGGCTCCCCTGACGGCCAACATTACAAACAAATGGGCACTTATAGCTTTCACAGCAAGGAGCACATGGAAGGGCAATGCGTGTAGAACAAAACTAAAGAAAATTCCCAGCTCAATCTTGCCAGCCAGCCTGCTACCAACCGAATTAACCTAGCAGTTTGCGTTAAAAACAGGGGTTTAGTTAGCACACATTTGCAAATACATGCAAAGGCATACTTTGGAATACTGGTGAGGGGATGCACTGCACACCTTTGCTGCCATTGTGCTATATGCTAGGTGTCTAGAGTGCCCATGTGCCTTTTAAGGAGGGGTGGGCTCCTTCCAGGCTCACCTGCCCTCTTCCTATCCATTATAATGCATGTGCTTCTACTTCGGAGGCTCTCAAAAATGTAGGGTTAGGACTGTGGATAATAATGGGGTGCCTTGTCGTGGCCTCCACAGCTTATGCATGTATTTGTAAATGTGTGCTAACTAAACCCCTGTTTTTAACCCAAACTGTTAGCCAGGTCAATTTGGTTGGTAGCATGCTGGCAGGCGAGCTGAGCTGGGAATTTTCTTTGGTTTTGTTTCCTCTGATGATCAAGTCTGCTGTATTGACACAGCGCCCAAGGCTCATCTCCAGCCGAAAGGCTGACATCCTTGATGAAGATCTTCCAAATAATGGCAAGAAGGACTCCCAATTCCAGAGCCAGATTCCTGGGAGTCGCCAAGCCTGGGACACTCTAGTCTTCATTGCCAAACTATTTGGTCTGTCTGTGGTATGGGTTGAATTTTCCCACAATGGCAAAATGCTATGTTGTAAGGGTATGAAGAGAAATTGAGCAAATAGGACTCCCTCAAAGGAGACTGCCATCAGACTCTCATGCAAAAGTGGCTAATGAGATTTTTGGTGGAGAAAACATTTTGTCAAGGTGTTTCCTATCTCTAAAGAAATAGTTGGAAAAGAGGATGCAATGGGATGTCTTTGCAGCTTTAGGGACTCTAAAGGTCCCAAGAATGGGAACAGTACTAGAGGAAGCCACAAGCTGACCACCTAATTTCAGGGAAGTAATAGCAGAATTGTGTCCGCCGGACCTGCTGATGGGCTCCCACTGTGTCCAATCCTAGCGGGAGTGGGGCTCCAGCGGCACATGTATGCCCCAGAGCCGAAGAAAAAGAAAAATCACGTACAGGTACGTGACATGCTTAAGGCCCATCCTGCTGCAGTACATGTATTGAAGCAATGTAAACATGTAAGGCTGGGTTCACGCTCATGCGATGCCAGACATCGCATGTGATTCACACCGCATGCCTGTGCACATCACATGCGATGTCTGTGCAGCGCAAATGCAACCAGACCCATGCGATCCATATCCATCTGATTCCACAGTTTGCACTGCGTCCTGTGAACGGATTTTGGGGTGTCATTAACTCTAAATAGACACCCACAGCGTTTCACAGAAAGCAATGTGAACTGCCTGCGATTCAGATGTGATGCGGGAACCCGCACAGGAATCATTGTAGTTTCTACATTGCACCAGTGTGAACCGAGCTTTAATGTAGGAAGAAATACAGAATTATTTTAAATAATAATCTATAGTTTCACTACTCTGCAAAAAGCAGTTGGCTCTTCCAGCTAGTGAACCTGCAGGGGCATGAAACAATTTTGACAGTATTACAGATACTATATACTGTAATTTAAAACACATGCACCAAGAAGTTCCACGTGCAGTGAATGTATGGTGCATGCCAAACTCCCTGCATTATGAATATACGCAGTATACTAATACTGCAATTGCAAAAGTGGGCAGCAAAAACTTGCCACCTGACAATGCTGGTATCAGACTAATACTTAGGCCCCGATCACACTTGAGCATTTGTAGCTTGGAGCTCGAAAACGCAAAAACCTATTGTTTTCAATAGCCCTTGTTCACATCTGAACTCATGTCGCTCAAAGTGCATAGGCTACTTTTCAGGCAAAATTGAGCGTTTTTGTCTAGACAATGGAAATGCCTGAAAAGTGCGACAAAAGTGTGTTTTGTCTCACGTTTTCTGCTCAAACAGCAGCACTCTGCCCCTTTTTCACTAGCACTTTAAACCTTTTAGTTAATAAATGCCTGGAAAAAGCTGCAAAAACATGCAATTCTGCTCCAAAAAATGCGCAAAAACATTTGCAAATAAAAAGCTTGAAAACGTGACGCTTAGGTGCGATTGCTACAAATAATGCCCGTTTTGTTGTATAATGTCCCATACACACGGGCGTATGTTTAAAAATAAGCAAAACGTCGGGTCCGACGTCAGGAAAAAAAATCAGCGTTTTTTCGGCGTTTGGCATCTGCGCTAATGAGCGTCGGCGTCAATAGGCGTTTAAAAAAAAAAAAAATAAAAAAAAAAAAAAAAACATTCCTTTGGCAATTTTTAACCTGAAAATGTTGGCGTCAAAAACGCCGGTTCGGCGTTAGTGAGCGTTTTGCGGTGTTGGCGTCAAAAACGCCAAAACATTACAGCCTCGGAACGTGCTGGTCCCGCGTTCTAGTTACAGCTCACTAACGCCCACGCCCTCTACAGATCAAAAACTTCTGCGTTTTTATGAGGCCATTGAAGAACAGGGAGAAGTACAAAAAACGTCTGTGTGCATGATGGGCTAAAGTTTTGACCCAGTTTAAAAAAAAAAAAAAAAAAAGATGCTGGTTAAATAGTTATACATATGGCTCCGTACCTCCGATCTGTTTGACAGCCCCTCTCCCTTCACATGCCGTCCGAGCTTCTGCCGCTTTCAGTTCAAAGTTTGGTCGCCCACGCTGCCCCCCCCAAAAAAAAAGTTCTGAATGGTTCTGTTCCTTTCTGCTCCACCCAGTTTTCCTGACCCCCCCCCCCCCCAAAGCGCATCCTGTGTAATGACGGGGGCAAAAGATGGAAGGCTCTACTCTGTCTCTGCACCACCGGCTGAACCACTCGATGAGAGGGGAGCTTGGCAACCACAATGGAGGTATAAGGGGGGCGCTGTATGTGCAGTAGAGCTGCACGATTAATTGTTAAAAGAAATTGCGATCTCAATTCAACCCTTCTCACGATCTTAATACAGGTTTTCCACGATTCAGTGCATAGCCGTTCTCTGCTCACAGCAGACAGCTGTCAAATCAAATAAAAAAACACAACAGGTGGTCTGCCAAGTCTATCACAACATTCCACAGCTCTGAGAGAACTATAAACAATATAACATTTGGTTCTTTTAGATCAGTGATTCTCGACCTCAGTCCTCGAATACCCCACGGGTCATGTTTTCAGGTTGTCCTTTACGTTGATATTGATTTAAAGCAGCTGTGCAATAACATGGTATTTATAAGAGCTATTTTATCTAAGAGATGTTCCCAAAACATGGCCCGTTGGGGGTACTGGAGGACAGAGGTTGAGATCCACTGTTTTAGAGGAAAGGGATGAACTTCAGTCTGTAAATGAGGTCAGTTTAACCACTTAAAGACTAAACCTTTTTCTGACACTTATTACTTAAAAGTTAAAATCAGTATTTTTTGCTAGAAAATTACTTAGAGCCACCAAACATAATATAGATATTTTTTTGGAAGGGACAATAGAGAATAAAATGGCAGTTGTTGCAATAACTTATGTCATACTATTTGTGCAGCACTCTTTCAAACACATTTTTTTGTTTTGTTAAAATACACTTTAATGATTAAAAAAAAAAAACAAACAGTAAAGTTAGCCCAATTTTTTTTTGCATAATGTGAAAAATGATGTTAATCCGTGAGAATCGTGAGAGAATTGTGATCTTTATTCTAAGCAAAAAAAAAAAAAAATAGTAGCTCTAACGTTTAGGTATTCACTTGTTAAGGATACTGGTGGGTTCTGGCTCCTTAAAAAGAGGCTGCAAACCTCAAAGGAAATAAAAAAACAACACCTGCATGACAAAGGCATAATGAGCTAGTATGCATCGCATGCTAGCTCATTAGGAAATACTTACCTTAGATCAAAGCTGTTGCAGTCCCCATCCACCGCTGTCATGGCCAACATGCTTCCCGGAGCTTTTTCCTGGTTCGCGGGCTCTGGCGTTGTGAGCTGGCCAAAGCCGTGATGATGTCATTCCCGCGCGTGCGTGCAGGAGCCGCCGGTCACGGCACAGGCCCTGAAGAAACAGCGCACATGCCAATGACGTCAGCACGAGCAGATACAGTGAATATCTCCTAAACTGTGCAAATTTAGGAAATATTCATAGTACCTAAAGGTAACCCTTGTTCTAGGCTTACCTGTAGGTAAAAGTGGTGTAACAGGGTTTACAACCACTTTAAAGTGTTACTAAACTCACAACAGTAAATGTATGTGCAGAATAGCATGCTTGTTATACTCAATGTGGAACTTAAGGGGTTAATCCTCTGCATTGTGTAAAAAGGCTCTTTGATCCTGTATGGACTGATCCTCCCCATCCTGCAGGGTCTCTCTTGACAAGGCCAGATAAGACACAGTGAGGGTAGTACATGCTCAGTTTGGTCTCTATTGCCGCAGAGAACATTTCCTTGTTGATCAGAGTTAGCCAGGTCGCATGATATTGACATCACACATGTGGGCGAGTATACAGATCCTAAATGACAGTCCGGTCCCTCCCTCCTCCTCCATGCCCAGTAACTAAAAAAGAACACAGTGGGCGGGATGTCACATTTTGATTGATGGATGATCCGCATCCCATAACAGCATAAGGACACAGGCTATAGTAGAAATCCCCTCCTACCTGAACACTCAGAACTCAGGCAGACCCTGCAGTTTATCATGTGGCCGTGGTATACAGAACATCTAAAAAGATATATAGTGGCAGCAGTTTAATGTAAAACGATGATTTATAATCTGTGGGCACTGCGGCCGGGGTGGGGGGGGGGGGGGGTCAGATGAACTATTCTCATACTAGTGGGTTTAGTAACACTGACAACC
>BLSH010374717.1:896547-908803 GCA_018402905.1 Glandirana rugosa
TTGGGGGGACTGCTAGAGTTGGGCTGCGAAGGAGCTAAGACACACTGTTCACGTCTCGGTAAATCCCGTCAGACGGTCAAAGTTTTGTAAGAAATTACAATTGATATTTGTAACGTTACAAGACAAGATCTAGTTTCCTTCAGACATTTTACTCCAGTCAAATTGGTGAATTTGTGGTTTGGAAAAAGATCGTGAACAACTAAAGTTCAATTTTAGACAAAAAAAAAAAAAAGACGAATCTATTGATGAATCTTGGGGGGTTTGTAATAAAGAGGATGCAAGTGACTGTCTGCGTCGAGAAGAGAGGGGCCAGCTGAATTCTTTCCCTGCCTAGTTAACTCCTGGTAAGACGAACATAAAACCCCACAAAGTCAAGAAGAGCTGCGTCTGTCAGTGAACGTAGGAGAAATAATGTTTGGGGGGTTCTAAGTAGTTATCTAAGCAGAAAAAAAAAAAAAACAGATTTTAACTTGAAATCAACAAGTGCTAGAAAAAGGTTTGGTGTTTAAGTGGTTAAACTGACCTCATTTTACAGACTTCCTTTGATCTAGAACAGAACATTGCAATGTTTATAGTTAACATTAAAGAATGTTTTGAAACTGGCAGACTGCCCTAAATGGCTCTGCACTTGTCACACAGAATCGAGGAAGCGTCGGGTTGAGATCGTCAGGGGGGTTGAATCGAGATAGTGATCTTTTAACGATTAATCGTGCAGATTCTAATTTTTAGTATGTATTTCATTTATTTATTATTCTAAGGACCAAAAAATAGTGTCATTTAAATTCTTCATTTAAACAAATATGAAGTATGTCATCCAGTTCGGGTCACCAGTTCTCAAGAGGGATATGCTTTCTGGAACTGGAGAGTCCAGAGAAGGGCAACTAAGCTAATAAGAGGATGCAATCATGGCAAATTTTGGCACCCCAGATGTTTTGGAACTACATTTACCATGATGCTCAACTACACTGCAGAGTGGATAAGGCCCCTTTCACACGGGGCAGATCCGTTCTCACGGACTCCGCTTACTCAGCGGGGATCGATCCATTGATCCTTGCTGAGCCGGTGGATGACAGGTCAGTCTCCGCTCACTGTGCAGTGATGGACCGGTCAGAGCCACGCTCTCCTCTATGGGAGATTGGATGAAAACAGATGTCTATTTTCATGTCATCCCATCCGATAGACGGATGGAAAATAGGATTTCCATCCGTCCGGATTTAGCGGACTGGATCGGATAGCGACAGATGTCAGTGGGCATGTCACCTCTGACATCAGTTGCTCCATAGAGGTGAATGGAGCGTCCGATCAGGTCCACCTGAAAAACGGACAGGCAGACCTGATCGTTCCACATGCATGAAAGGGGCCTAAAAATTAAACATTAAAAAAATAATAATAATAATAATAATAATTCGGATTTTTTTATCAAATTTTAATAAAATCTAAAAAGGATAGTTTTCTATTCATACTAACCACTTAACAACCGCCCTATAGACAAAATATGTCTGCAGGGCGGTTGCTTAACTCTGGGAGGAAGTACATCCTCCCATGAATGCGCTTCCCGCGTGCCCCATGGGGCGCGCACACGAGAACATCCGTGACCGGCGGGTCGCGGTGAATGCCCGCTGTGAGCGGCCTTTTACCACGTGATCGCATCGTCAAATGACGGCGCGATCACATGTAAACAAGCCGGCGCTTCCGCCGGCTTTTCTCTCTCCTCTCCGCACCGATCGGTGCATTGCGAGAGGAGAGAGGAGGTGCTGCAGCGCTGTGGGCGATGTGTAATGCCCACAGCACTGCTAAGTGACAGTGTGCACCCCCACCATCCACCCACCCAGCCATCCTCACCCTATCAATGCTCATCCACCCATCCTCACCCAATCCACCCTCACCCAATCCACCCTCACCCAATCCACCCTCACCCAATCCACCCTCACCCAATCCACCCTCACCCAATCCACCCTCACCCAATCCACACTCACCCAATCCACACTCACACAGCCATGTTCACTCATCCAGCCATGCATGCTCATCCATGCTCACCCAGCCATCCATCCATGATTACCCACCCAGCCGTGCTCACCCACCCATCCATGCTCACCCAGCCATCCATTCGTGCTCACCCAGGCAGCCATGCTCACCCATCCATCCATGCTCACCCAGCCATCCATCCATCCATGCTCACCCAGCCATCCATCCATGCATGCTCACCCAGCCATCCATCCATGCATGCTCACCCAGCCATCCATCCATCCATGCATGCTCACCCAGCCATCCATCCATGCATGCTCACCCAGCCATCCATCCATCCATGCTCACCCATCCGGGCTCACCCACCCATCCGTGCTCACCCACCCATCCGTGGCTCATCCATGGCTCATTTGTGCTTCGTTCATGCTCATCCATACCACATCAGTTCTCATCCATGCCACTACTGTGCCCATCCGTGCCACTACACTGTCCATTCGTGCCACTACACTGCCCATCCGTGCCACTACAGTGCCCATCCGTGCCACTACAGTGCCCATCCCTGCCACTACAGTGCCCATCCCTGCCACTACAGTGCCCATCCCTGCCACCACAGTGCCTCACAATAGTGTAAAGGGTAGTCAAATTAGATTCAAAATGTATGCCCTTAGAACACCTGACAGTGCTCCCTGCATGTTGGGCCTCTTAAAAAAAAAAAAAATGCGTTTTCATTTTCTTCCCACATTTTCCAAAAACCTGTGGAAAAAATGACATGTTCAAAAGACTCATTATGCCTCCTAGAATATACGTTGGGGTGTTTGCTTTCCAAAATGGGGTAATTTTTTGGGCGTTTCCATTGTCCTGGTCCTCTAGGACCTTCAAAAATGCAAGAGGTAGTCAAGAAATTAGGTGTGTAATTTATGCTCCTAGAACGCCTGATGGCGCTCCCTACATGTTGGGCCTCTGTATGTGGCCAGGCTGTGTAAAAGACTCACACATGTGGTATTGCCATAATCAGGAGTAGTAGAATGTATTTTGGGGTGTAATTTATGGTATGCATATGCTGGGTGTGAGAAATAACCCGTTAACATATGACAATTTTGGGGGAAAAAAAAAAATCTTCATTTTGCAAAGAATTGTGGGAAAAAATTACAACTTCAAAAAATTCACCATAACCCTTACTAAATGCCTTGGAATGTCTACTTTCCAAGAAGGGGTAATTTGGGGGGTATTTGTACTCCTGGCTTGTTAGGGTCTCAGAAAATGAGATAGGCCGTCATTACATCAGGTGTGATCAATATTCAATGATTGGCACCATAGCTTGTAGAATCTATAACTTACACAAGGACCAAATAATATACACTATTTTTTTTTTACTAAAGATATGTAGCAGTATAAATTTTGGCCAAAATGTATGAAGAAAAATTACTAATTTGCAAAATTTTATAACAGAAACGAAGAAAAATTCATTTTTTTACAAAATTTTCGATCTTTAATTATAGCGCAAAAAATAAAAAAGCCAGCTGTGATTAAATACCACCAAAAGAAAGCTATTTGTGTGAAAAAAAGGACGCAAATATCATATGGGTACAGTGTTGCATGACTGAGTAATTGTCATTCAAAATGTGAGAGCACCGAAAGCTGAAAATTGGTCTGGTTGTTAAGGGGTTTAAGTGCCCAGTGGTCAAGTGGTTAATTTTGTTTTTTCAACATGAAATGGAGCTTAGTTATGTAGCATGAGGCTGTATATTCTGCAATATTTACATTTTTGGTAAACTCATTCAATGAATCCAAGCTCTGCAAGCTGAGATAACATGCATTGCATTGATGCATTCACACAATGTCACGTAACCATGAGGTAAATGAAAGTTCAGGAATATTCCTTTATCCCATTGTTTTGCAAATCTATGTACACTACAAACTACCAGCAAGAATAAGTCCTTACATTTAACCACTTAACCTCTTCCCGACCGCATTGCGTACATTTACTGCTGCAGAGTGGCTCTGTCCCGTGAATCACCATCTATAAACGGCTGTAGCGGGCGCGTGCCCACCGCACTCTGCAGGAGTGTGGCCGCGGCTTGCAGAGAAGAAAAACAGGGAACTGCCAATGTAAACACGGCGGTTCCCCATGCTGTCAGGCAGCATCTAAGAGATCTACTGATCCCTGTCACTGGGATCAGTTAGATCTCTTATGCCCCAGACAGCCCAGCCCCCTCACAGTTAGAACACACGGTTAAACCATTCACTGCTAATGACATTTACACAGTAATCAGTGGATATTTCAATTTCTGATCGCTGTATAAATGGTCATTGGTCCCAAAAAAAAGAAGTGTCAAAAATGTCCGACATGTCCGCTGCAATATCGCAGTCCTGATAAAAATCACAGATCACCACTATTACTAGTAAAAAAAAAAAATATATATATATATAATAGTAAAAAAACGCCAGAAATGAATTCTCATGGTTTGTAAACGCGGCAACGTTTGCACAAACCAATCAATAAACGCTGATTGTGATTTTTTTACCAAAAATATGAGGAAGAATATAAATCGGCCAAAACCAATGAATACAGTTGTTTTTTTATATATATATTTTTTTTATTTGTATTTTAGCAAAAAATTAGAAATATTGGGGTTTTTTTTAGCGAAATTGTCGCTTTTTCTATTCCTTGTAATAGAAAAAAATGCATGCCAGGACCTCTTGAGCTCTGGGGTCAAAAATACCTCAGATCTCATATTTACACTTAAATGCAAAAAAAAAAAATTAAATGTCATTTGAAAAAAAAAACAAAAAACATTTTTCTCCTTTAAGAGTTATGGGCGGAAGTAACATTTGACGTTGCTTCCGCCCTTCAATGCTATGACATCTTCCGCTCACTAGGCATCCAGGCATTGTGACAAGCGGACCCGATCGGGTTTGGTAAGTGGCGGAGACAACGGAAAAGTGGCGGGGCACCTCTCCCACCCCCGATAAAAGTAATCTTGCAGCGAATCCGCCGCAGAGACCACTTTTATCCAAAAGTAGACCACCCGCTGTTTAAAAAAATACCGGGGTTATGGTAGCTATCTGCTACCATAACAAAGGTATTCAACGGCAAACTATCACCGTATAATGATGGCGGCAGTCTGGAAGTGGTTAAAGAGCACCTGTCATTTCAGATCCATCATGGCAGTGACTGTTAGTGGGCATCCACTCACCTGCTGCCTCCACGTCCCTCACCTTGTTGTGTCACTGCCGCATCACCAGCCGTCCCATTAAAGTGAATGGGACTGTCGGTGAGTCAACAGCGGGTCAGAGGAGAAGCCGCTGCGGGACAGAGATGATAGCTGCTCTTTAAAAATTATGATTTAAAGTGGATGTAAACCCAATTCATGAAATTTGAGCTGGGCACATATATCTGCAGCGTTTTCTTATCTCTCTTCATACCCTATGTTATGTAGCTCTGTCCTGCTCCATTCCTCTGTTATCAGCTTGGAAAAGCTGTCTGAGACCCGGGGATAGCAGTGTGTGTTGGAGGAGGTTGCTATAAATAGATTAGCAGGCTGCTAAACTATACACAGGCAAGCTCTGCATGTGTGTGTGTGTGTGTGTGTGTGTGTGTGTGTGTGTGTGTGTGTGTGTGTGTGGGGGGGTGTCTTTCCTCCATTCAGCTGTCTCACAGTGTCCAGCAATAACCCCTCCTAGAGGAGAACCAGGAAGAGAAAATGCTAACAGAATGTGCATCTTCTAAACAGTATATCAAGGCGAAGACAGCTGATATACATGTAACACTTATATAGGGAGATTTTTTTCATCTCTGTGTATCATCTGAGGCTGTTCACTTCACTGGGTACATGGAGAGTATGTGATAAAAGGCAATTCCAAATGCAATGGAGCTGGGTGAAAAAAATGCAAATGGTGATTGCATCCAGTCATATGCAATCACTGTTCAGGTATTCAGAAAGTCATGGACGCCATGGCTGTCAAAATACAATAGCTAGCGGTGCTGATTTCTTAATCTATGCTAATTAGCCCAAGTCTATAGATTTCTCTCATTCAGCCCCACAGATGTGGTTAGTCTTAAAGAGGAACTGCAGTCTGCTCTTCCCCCCGCCCTTCCTGGCAAACTCTCACAAGAGTGAGAGAGAGTGAGCTGTGCATTATGTCATAAGCCTAGGCTAATGACCAGACAAGAAACAGGAAGTGGGCTGTATAAGGTATTTACTGGCAGAAAAAATGTTTTACTAAACCAAAGTTAAAACAACAAGGGCAGGGGATTTAATAGATGGAAAGTTAAAAAAAATGACTGAAGGTCCGCTTTAAGCTGAGACAGTCACAAACGGGGCTTGACAAATTTGCTTTGAATCTAGGAGCCAGCTAAAAAAGTTAGGAGCCAGCTTTTTTAGCGTAGTGTGGGGTTGTCAGCGCCCAGGTTAAGGTAAGTAATTTGCGCCCCCTAACCCTAATTTACTCACAGCAGAGCAGCCAGTCACCATTACATCAGGGTTATAGGCTGGCGAGAAAGAGTGACAATAAAAACCTGTTATGGGGGAAACTCCTTATGCTGAATGCATTGTGACTGTGGCATGTAAAAAAGGGATTTTTTGTATAACTTACCGTAAAATCCTTTTCTCTGAGTTCACTGACGGACGCAGCCTTCCTATGACACATGGGGTTATGCTCATCCTACTAGGAGTAGACTAGGCAAAACAAACAAAAAGCATAGGTTGGCCCCTCCCAGGGGGCTGTCCTTACCTTAGCATATAATCCCCCTGCCCTGTACAGCACATCAGTTCGTAACAAGCCATACAAAACCAACGCAGAGGGGTGGGTGCTGCGTCTGTCAGTGAACTCAGAGAAAAGGATTTTATGGTAAGTTATACAAAAAATCCCTTTTTCCTCTTCCGTTCACTGACAGACGCAGCCTTCTTATGACACATGGGGACGTCCCAAAGCTGTGCCAATCAAGAGGGGTGGGCAAACCAGAACAACTGTACCCGACAGAAAAAACGCCCTCTCAGGCGGCGCTAACTGCGCCTATACTGCCGCTTGTAATACTTTGCGGCCAAAAGCAGCATCCGAGGATGCTGAAACATTAATTTTGTAAAACTTAGTAAATGGGTGCACTGAGGCCCATGTAGCTGCCTTGCACACCTGTGACACCGAGGCTTGGTGTCTAAACGGCCAGGAAGTACTAACTACCCTGGTGGAATGAGCCGTGACTGGAAACGGGGGAACCTTACCCCGAATCTCATATGCATGAGTCACGGTTTTACGAATCCAGCGAGATACGGTAGCTGACGAGGCTGCTATGCTCTTGCGCGACCCTTCCGTCAGCAAAAATAAAGAATCAGACTTCTCAAATACACCAGCAAAACCCCCACCACATCCAAAGAATGCAGTTCAACTTCTTTGGGATGCGACGGGTGCAGGCACAATGAGGGAAAAACAATATCCTCATTTAAATGAAAGAAACCACCTTCGGAAGAAACGAAGGGGAAGGTCGCAAAACTGCCTTGTCCTTATGGAGGACCAAGTAAGGTGACTTGCAGGATAATGCTGCTAACTCCGACACCCTCCTGGCGGATGTGATAGCCACCAGAAAGGCCACCTTCTGCGACAACTGTAATGGAATACAGAAAGCAGCAAATTCAAATCCCACGGTGCCAAAGGAGACCGTATCCGAGGAGCCACATGACGTACTCCCTGTACAAATGTACGGATCAATAAATGAGACGCCAAGGGCCGTTGAAAAAGAACCGCCAGGGCCGAAATCTGCCCCTTAAGCGTACTTAACGCCAGGTTCTTGTCCAGTCCTTGCTGCAAAAATGACAGTACTCTGGACACCCTATAAGAGCGGGGGTTCCAATCCCCTGTCTCGCACCAGGTAATATAGGCCTTCCAGGTCCTATGATAAATCTGACGTGAGGAACTCTTACGTGCTTTAATCATAGTAGGGATTACGGAGTCAGAGACACCCCCATCCCTCAATACCTGGGACTCAATAGCCAAGCCGTCAAAGCCAGCGAGGGTAAGGCAGGGTGCAAGATGGGCCCCTGAGATAGTAGATCTTAGCGAAGCGGAAGACGCCACGGAACATCTGCCACCATCCGCACTACGTCTGCGAACCAAGGACGCCGAGGCCAATCCGGAGCTACCAGGATTGTCGGGATTCCCTCTGCTTCTATCCTGCGTACAACCCGCGGTGGAATCTTTAGAGGAGGAAAGATGTACAGTAGCCAATACCGACCCCAGGGAGCTACCAGTGCGCCCGAGGCGACCGCCAACGGACCTCCTGTTCTGCACACAAAGGTCTGTACCTTGTGATTGTACCTGGAGGTCATAAGGTCCACCTCTGGTGTGCCCCATTTGCGGCAAATCTGGCGGAACACCTCTGGGCGTAGGGACCATTCCCCTTGAACCAGAGTCCGGCGGCTGAGAAAATCCGCCTGCCAATCTTCCACACCTGGGATGTAGATTGCAGATAGAGCTGGCACGTGAAGTTCTGCCCCCGAAGGATCAGAGCCACCTCCACGGCTGCTGCTGCGCTTCTTGTTCCGCCCTGTTGGTTCACATACGCCACCACCGTGGCATTGTCCGACTGAACCCGAACAGGGAGGCCTCGCAGCCTTTCTTTCCAATGGGACAGGCAAAGCCAAACTCCTCTAGCGTGGACACCGTGATCGTCACGTTCTCCTCCAGAGCTGTAGCAGACTCTGCTCTCAGGAGAAAAACGTTGAGGTACGCTACCACCGCGATACCTCTCTGTCTCAGCAATGCCAGCATCATTGCCACCACCTTGGTGAACACTCGGGGAGACACGGCCAGACCGAAGGGCAGAGCCACAAACTGGTAATGCAGGTTTCCCACTGCGAAACGCAGAAAAGCTGATGAC
This sequence comes from Glandirana rugosa, assembly GCA_018402905.1. Classification (NCBI taxonomy): domain Eukaryota; kingdom Metazoa; phylum Chordata; class Amphibia; order Anura; family Ranidae; genus Glandirana; species Glandirana rugosa. The sequence continues at coordinate 905,387 of BLSH010374717.1, forward strand.
TGAGACAGATCGGAACGCTGGGCCGGGTGCCCGAAAAAAACTTCTGACCTGAAGAGACAGGGCCCTGCCTACGATGAAAATCTCGCCGCTTTGGCTCTGGAAGGAAAGTACTCTTCCCTCCCGTGAAATCCTTAATGATTTTTGACAATATAGGAAGAAGGTCCAAAGCAGCATGGCATATGTAGCGGAGACCTTCCTCTAAATGTTGTGCCCGCTGTACCTCAGCCTGTGCACACTCACTAGACAAACTAGTGTGCAATGCGGCAGCATGCTCACGCAGCGACTGTGCCGCTATTGCAGTTGCCAGTGCCGGCCGCATGGCTGACCCAGCCAACAAGAACAGTGCTTTAGACACTGCCTCTGTGCGGCGATCGGCCGCCTCCTTAAAGGATGGAGACCCCTCCAAGGGAATGGTGGTTGTTCTATTTACACGAGCCACGGCAGGGTCCACCACCGGTGAAGCCCACCTCTTAGTAAAGCTCTCCTCAAAGGGGTAGCGAATAGCAAAGCTTTTAGGCAAAACCAAGGAACTTGGTGGCCTACGCCACTCCTTGAACACTGCCCGTTCAAACACCTGATCATAAGGGTAAGCCCTAGGGGACCTAGGGGGTCTAAGCGGTCCCCAAACATATGCGGACTCATGCGACTCCCCCGTTTGGTCAAGCCGCATAGAGTCGCGAATATCAGTGATCAGTGCTTCCACTATCGCTTTATCCCGCGAAAAAGGAGCCTCCTGATCCTCTTCGCCCTCTGAGGGCGGCTCACCCTCTGAAAGATCCACAGGTGTGACCACTGAGGCGCTTTCTAGATCCAAATCCTCCCCTGAGGACCGAGCGAGGGTCGGCGCTTTTGGGGGCCCCTCGGAACGGGCACCCCTGCCCGGGGGAGGAACTCCCCAAACACCACCCTCAGCTGTTCCAAGGACACTAATGTTCCTGGGGTGGACTGTAGATCCGCAGGTACCCCCCATAGTATTGCCGGCCTCTGACATCTCAGCCTTCCGGCGCCCCCACTGTGTGACCACCATCTCAACCCTCCAATCAACCAGGGGGACCCGGAGGATTGCACCCACTGCTACCAGCACCCAGGAAGCGCCAGCTATACTTGCTGTTCGATGCCTCAGCACTCCGACCTACTGCACGCCAGGAGCTTGTTACTGTGTGTCAGCCACGCTGTCCAAGCGCAAATCGGAAGCCCACTTCCGTTTTTAAGCACTTACGGCACAAGGACTGCACTTCTCCCAAACGGCCACTGGGGGGGGCGCCAGAGAGCAGGCTGAAAACCGCATGGTCTATCAAACAATGGACGCCGCCATTACACACGTGCGGTCGGCCACGAACAAGCGGTGCTCAATACTCCAATGGCGGCGCCCCGCCTAACACAGTGCTCCAGACGGTCGGTGCAGATTCGAACGGTTAGTGCAAAGGTGCCTGCGGGGGATGGGGGGAGGCCTCTAAAGGACCCCCACCGACCGGCCACACCAGAGCTGCCCCGGTGCCCACTCTCCATGCCCCTAGGGCGGAAGAGGGGTCCACTCACCAATCCGACGGGCGCAGCTGGTAGCCACCTGGAGCAGACCTACCTCCCCAAAGAGAGGCATGCTGCTGGCCAGGCCACTGGGCTCTAGTGGGTTTTAGCCACTGGCCGCCCGCACGGAACGGGCGCTATGCGGTGGGCCCCCCTAAGGGTGCTCGCATAGTGTCGGCCGGACTGGGGAAAGATTAGGATTCGAGATATCCTCTATACCACCAGCCGGCTTCTTGATAGCAGTCTTCCTCAGATGAATCCTCAGGAGACCGCAGATCCCATAGGGAACCAGGTCTCCTCCTTGCACTAGGCAAATAAAAACTGATGTGCTGTACAGGGCAGGGGGGGGGGGGGGGTTATATGCTAAGGTAAGGACGGCCCCCTGGGAGGGGCCAACCTATGCTTTTGTTTGTTTTGCCTAGTCTACTCCTAGTAGGATGAGCATAACCCCATGTGTCATAAGAAGGCTGCGTCTGTCAGTGAACGGAAGAGAAACACCCTCATCTGCTGTCTAATGCAGCTTAAGGGTGGCAAAAACATGTCTCTACTACATATTTTTACCACCCAAGTGCACATCTAAACGATGCCTTAGTGACACTTACAATAAAAAAAAGGCGAAAGAAGTATTCCAGTGCTGCTGATCTTCTGCTGCCTCTCTGCAGCCACTTCCTGCCTACATGTGTGTCCCCCACAGTGACTATTCATTGCCCTGGTGGGTTTCCGGTCACCATGAAATACTGGAGCCCAACTGCACATAAAGAGTGGTGAAGGTTGATGGCACACAGGGCTTTATCACAATTTTGTTGCTTAGAATAAAGATCAGGATTCTCTCACGATTCTCGCAATGTGACCTAATCTTTCACATTATACAAAAAAAAAAAAAAAAATGTACTAACTTTACTGTTTAGTTTTTTTTTAATTATTCATTAAAGTATATTTTTTCCAAAAAATACTGTGTGACATAAAATATTGCAACAACCGCCATTTTATGCTCTAGGGTCTCTGCTATAAAAAAATATATAATAGAGCTGCACGATTCTGGCCAAAATGAGAATCACGATTTTTTTGCTTAGAATAAAGATCACAATTCTCTCACGATTCTCGCGGCGTAATATATTACATATACAAAAAAAATTGGGCTAACAGCACTGTAGTTTTTTGAAAGGGTAATTTTTCCAAAAAAATTGCGTTTAAAAGTCTGCTGCACAAACAGCATGACATAAAATATTGCAACAACCGCCATCTTATTCTCTAGGGTCTCTGCTAAAAAAATATATATAATGTTAGGGGGTTCTTAGTCATTTTCTAGCACAAAATAATGGATTTTTATTTGTAAACAGCAAGTGTCAGGAAAGATTTAGTCTTTAAATGGTTAAACCAAACATCTATACAAGGGGAGTTCATTCAGAGTGCATTCCTTTGAAGTAAATTACTTTGTATCTCTTTTAGCGTCTTATCAATTGTGATTCAGAACTTGGCTCTCTGCCAAGTCTCCCCTGAGACTCAAGTCGCTCCGACTAAGTCAGTGGTTCTCAACTCCGGTCCTCGGGACCCCCCCCCCCCCCAACAGGCCAGGTTTGCAGGATAACTGAAATACATCACAGGTGATATAATTTGCTGCTCAGTGATTGCAGTATTCTAGTCTGCATCTCCCCAAGGTAATACTTAAAATCTGGCCTGTTGGTGGGTCCCGAGGACCGGAGTTGAGAACCACTGGACTAAGTAAAGACTTCAGGCGACTTGCATTGACTTTTATTACTGTCAAGTCGCGCTGGGTCACCCCGCAAGTCGGACCCCATTAACTGCACTGAAAAATCGCGGTAATGCCCAATGGAGATCGCGATTTTAATACGATTAATCGTGCAGCTCTAACATTGTATAACTGGAGTT
>BLSH010374717.1:908813-922305 GCA_018402905.1 Glandirana rugosa
CGCTGGTCTTTAACGTAAGACCGCTCACCGTCGGCAAGGAAGAGAGGGGAGTGATAGTCTTTTGTCGTAGAGGCTAAGTCGCTTGGGAAGCGACGTTGTCGACAATTTGAACCGTCCGACGGGCCCTATAAACAAATATGAATTTTCTTGTTTCTCTATGAAGCAAAAAAGAAAAAAAGGAAAGATAGTTTCGTTACTTGAGGCCAGACATACTCCCTTCAAAATTGGTAAATTTCTGATTTGGAAAAGACTGTTCATTTTTAGGTCATAAAAGACAATCTTTTAGCGAATCTTGGGGGTTTGTATAATATATATATATATATATATATATATATATATATATATATAATCTCGACGTGCTAATTAGCATAATTTTAGCGCAGCTCTAATATATATATATATATATATATATATATATATATATATATAATATGTTTGGGGGTTCTAAGCGATTTTCTAACAGAAAATACTGGATTTTTACTTGTCAGAAAAGGTTTAGTCTTTAAATGGTTAAAACTTCCCTCATACAGACCGGAGTTCATTGCTTTGATAGAAAGGAAAAAAAGAAAAAACGAAGTATCTCTTTGTTCTTTTAAGTATAAACAAATATCCCGGGCAGCCTGCCAAGTTTAACAGCTGTTGCAGCGAAGGGTTCGCTGAATCGGAGATGCTGTTTTCTGATAGTGAGGGGAGAGAAGGAACGGCTGCCACTCGCCAGAATGCAATTTCTGGTCGCCGTGGCACCTGGGGATTGTCGAGGCCTGGTCACAAAGTAAGCAGTCATTTCTGGGCATTCTCTGGGGCTTGTGCAGTCCTATGACTGTATTCTGCTTATGTAGGACTAGCAGTCCTGTAATATAAGTCCTCATGCACATGGTCGTATATTTTTAGCAGGCTTTTGCTGGTAGCAAGATTCTGTGTAAAAAGTGGTTCATACTGTATCTCAACTCATAAGGACATACACACACTTATGTGTATAGAAAATTTGTACCGTTGTTCTATCAGAATACCGCTACCCATCAGAAAATTCAACAGAAGTGACTTTGTGAACAAAATTGCTTATTGCACATGCATTCCAACATCACCGCTATGCATTTCAATAGGTTTCCTAAACTGACAGAACATGAAGGAGGCAGCGGACATTTTGTTATACCCAGGCAAGTCTTGAATTTCACACTTATTTTAGCAGTTAAAGAGGGCCCCCATTTTTTTTTTTAACATTATGAGCCAACAATGAATGATCACGCTTTCGGCTGTTAAACCACTACAAATTCAGCTTTATAAATACCTTTTTTTAGTTTTATAAAATAAAAAGTTTCTTCCGGGACTCGGCAGCGCCATCTTTACTGCCGCTGTATGTGTCTTCTGCGGACGTCATTTCCGCCCTTCCTTTGTTCCCCCAGCCTAAATCCCATGCATAGCGCCTTCGCATGTATTCAAGCCTCTATCTTGATCGCCGTTAATACGGCAACCTGTGCTCTCTGTTGATACTATGTTGAAGTCGCTCAAAGGGAGAACCGGAAAGCAGACAAGAATGGCACTCTCGCAATTGTACAGAGCCGTGCCTTTTACATTGGAAACTAAATGATCCCGGCATGCTGAGCATACAGAAATGGCACACACAGTGTGCTGTTTCTGCATGGAAGAAATACGCAGGCGCCGATGACATCATCAATTCCTTAAGAACAGATTGTGAAGAAACTAGAAGTGTGAGTACAATGTCACAGGCATGATAAGTAGGATTAGGGTTTACAACCACTTTAAGGCCTCATACACACGGACGTTTTTTGACGCCAGTGTTTTCTGGCAGCTCTCCATGTTAGTCAATGGTCCTATAAAAACGCTGCCGTTTTTGAGCTGTAGATGGCATCGGCGTTAGTGAGCTGAAACTAGAACCCACGGCCAGCGCATTCTGAGGCTGCAATGTTTTGGCGTTTTTTGACGCTGACGCCACAAAACACTCACTAACGCCGTATCGGCGTCAACCGGCATTTTTTGACGCCGATGTTTTTAGGTTGAAAAATAGCAGAGGGATGATTTTTTTTTTTTTTTAAAAAAAGCCTATTGGCGCCGATGCTCACTAACGCCGATGCATAACGCCGAAAAACGCAGATTTTTTTTTCCTTGATGTCGGGCTCGACGTTTTGTTTATTTTTTAAGAAACGTCCGTCTGTATGAGGCCTAACCCACCTTATATACTGAAATAGACTATTTCACCGCGACCGAGTGAGGGTGTCGAAAAATGTCCCTTGGCGCCAAAATGTCCAGTTTGGCGTTGAGCAGTACAGGGTGTACCAAGATGGCCGTTGCCACCTTCTGACTGCAGGCTTGTCTCTGCTTTTCAAATGCAATATCAAAACAGTGTCACATATTTAAAAATACAGTCTTTCAGTATATAAGGTGAGTTTATTGCAAATACAAGTGTGAAATTGAAGACTTACCTGGGTGTAAGATGACCGATGCCGCCTTCGTGTTCTGTTAGATTAGGGAACCTATTGGAACGCATGGAGCATGAACAGTAAGCATTTTTTGCTCAGAACGTCACTTCCGTTACATTTTCTGATGGGTAGCGGTATTCTGACAGGACACAAACACTTGCACCAAAGTTTATATCTTCCCTCGGGCCCTGATTGACTTGAATGCAGGTGCAGAGTGATCTTCAGTCATGAATGAAAGCTTTCCTTATTCCAGGGCTTGACAAATTTGCCTTGAATCTAGGAGCCGGCTGAAAAAGTTAGGAGCCAGTTTTTTATAGCGTAGTGTGGGGTTGTCAGCGCCAGGGGTAAGACAAGTAATTTGCGCCCCTAAACCCTAACTTACTCACAGCAGAGCAGCCAGTCAATAACTCCACCATTACATCAGGGTTATAGGCTGGCCAGAAAGAGTGACACTAAAAAATCTGTTATAGGGGAAACTCCTTATTATGCCGAATGCATCGTGACTGCGGCATGTAAAACGCCCTCATCTCCTGCCTAATGGAGCTTAAGGGTGGCAAAAACATGTCTCTACCGCACATTATTACCACCCAACTTGCACATCTAAACAAAGCCTTAGTGACATTGTAAATAAAATACAAAAAAAAAGGTGAAAAGTATTCCAGCGCTGCTGATCTTCTGCTGCCTCTTTGCAGCCACTTCCTGCCTACATGTGTGTCCCCCACAGTGACTTTTCATTGCTCTGGTGGGTTTCTGGTCACCATGAAATACTGGAGCCCAGCTGCACATAGAGTGGTAATTGTTGATGGTACTCAGGGCTTTATCACAATTTTGTTGCTTAGCATAAAGGTCATGTTTCTCGCGGTGTGACATCATCTTTCATATTATACAAAAAAAAAAAATGGGCTAACTTTACTGTTTAGTTTTTTTTTTTATTCATTAAAAGTGTATTTTTTTCCAAAAAATTGCGCTTGAAAGACCGCTGCGCAAATACCATGTGACATAAAATATTGCAGCAACCGCCATTTTATTCTCTAGGGTCTCTGCTAAAAAATAATATATAATGTTTGGGGGTTCCAGGTCATTTTCTAGCAGAAAACACTGGATATTTAATTGTAAGCCACTAATGTGAGAAAGGGTTTAGTCTTTAAATGGTTAAACTTTCCTGATAGCCTGGAGATCATTGCTTTGAAAGAAGAAGATACATTGTTGTTCCTTTATTCTTCTAACTCTCAACAACTATCCAGGCAGCCTGTTTGTTACTTTTCTTCATTCTAAGTAGAAACAAATATCCCGGGAAGCCGGGAAGCCGGGCAGCCGGCCAAGTTTAACAGCTGTTTAAGCAGAGAACTCTCGGCTCTCGCTTCGCTGAATCTGACACGCTGTTTTAACATGGGGAGAGAAGGAACGGCAGTCACTCGCCAGGACGCGATTTCTGGTCGCCATGGCGACCTGGCGCCTGGGGTTTGTCGAGGCCTGCCTTATTGTACACCAAGGATGGGCTCGGGCATGTTCGCAAGTGCACGTGCCTGAGCCTGCCGGGAAGTGAACCCTGCACTGCGCTAATAAGAGGCAAAGAGACATTCCACGATCGCTGCAGCCGTGCATCGGGGAAATGTCTCACTGCCTGCGATTAGCGCCGTGCAGGGTTCACTTCCTGGTGGGCTCGGGCACGTGCATTTGCGAACATGCCCGAGCCCATCCTTAGGCCTCATACACACGTGCGTATGTTAAAAAAATAAGCAAAACGTCGGGCCCAAAGTCAGGGAAAAATAAATCAGCGTTTTTTTGGGCTTTTGCATCTGCGTTAATGAGTGTCGGCATCAAATATGCCGGTTAACGCCGGTACGGCGTTAGTGAGCATTTTGCAGCGTCGGCGTCAAAACGTTACAGCCTCAGAACGCGCTGGTTGTGGGTTCTAGTTTGAGCCCACTAACGCCAACGCCCTCTACAGCTCAAAAACGTTTGCGTTTTTATGGGGCCATTGACTAACAAGGAGAGCTGCAAAAAACGCCAAAAAACTTTGGCTTCAAAAAACGTCCGTGTGTACGAGGTCTTATTCTACACCTGAGATGCAGCCTAGTGAATGACTCATTCAAGTCATTAGTGGCCAGGGAATAGATGTACACATCAACAATGTGCAGCCAGCAGCGCAGGTGTAGAACAACATCGGGACCCAAGGTCATTCTGTGCCTGTGCTGCCGCCACTACACCTTGCGTATGCTTATATCTCCCCTGGCCTTCAATTCACTAAGCGGTAGCAAGGGCACGTGACTATGTTCAATATACATATAAACGTTTGCACAAACATGTATGTGCGTACTGCCTAAAATGTGGTCAAACTGGAGCGGGAACACTGATTTATTTTCTTGCTTTGGTTTACACAGCACGGTGTGAATCTCTCCATAGCATATGAAATCCATACAATACTGTACGCACTACAGATCTGAATGCATTGCATGCCGCAGCTCACCCACATCCTGCACTATCAGAGAGAAAAGTGCTGGCTGCTGGGGAAGTGAAAGATAATCTAAGTAAAACCGCTTTTTATGTTCCCCTCTAGACGAAACAAGCATTTAAAGCAGAACTAAATTTTTACTGTAACAGCGTAAAAAAAATAAAAAAAACCCCAGCTCAGCTCCTTCTAAGCTGCAAACACAGCTGACTAGGGTGTACATATGCTGCAGCCAAAATGTATCCCCACTGTCAGGCTCAGTGGGCAGTCCACTCCCGGAATGTGACCCATTCCACTGAATATGGTGGTGCAAAATACACAGTTGCGGCATGGTGTGGGTTTTTAGGAGTTTAAACTGGTGATGAGGAGGCAACATAACACCACCTACCTCATGGCCTGTTAAATGCCCTCTGAAGAGTAATTCACACATGCAAATGAGTCCAAAAGGTAAATGTTAATATATTCTTTTGGAATAACATATTTTTATTACAGGTACTTTAGGCCCCTTTCACACAACTGGCCCACTCGGATCCGCCTGTCCATTTTTCAGGTAGATCCGAGCAGGCCACCCATTCACTTCTATGGGCAGGCAGATGTCAGTGGAGATGTGTCCACTTACACCCGTCTGCCATCCGACCCGACAAGTTCCGCTCAAAACACACGTATGGTGCTACGTTTGCCATCTGTACAGCAGATCGGATAAAAATGGACATGCAGTCCATTTTCATCCGATCTTAAAATAAAAACATCGGGGCTCTGATAGGTCCATCCCGGCACAGCGAGCAGAGACTGACCTGTCATCCGCCGTCTCAGCAGGGATCAACGAGGCGATTTTCCGCTGAGCTGGTGGAGTCCACTGAGCGGATCCACACCGCGTGAAAGGGTCCTAAGCTGAGAGTCATTTGGTTCTTTAGGATCAAAAGGGATGAACTTCGGTCTGCAAATGAGGACAGATTAACCACTTAAGGGAGTTGTAAAGGCGGAAGGTTTTTTTATCTTCATAAAAAGAAAAAAACACGTGTTGCTTACAAGTTAAAATCAGTATTTTTTGCTAGAAAATTACTTAGAACCCCCAAACATTATATATATATATATATATATATTATATATATATATATATATATATATACACACATACATATTTTTAGCAGAGACCCTAGAGCAGTGGTTCTCACCTCCGGTCCTCGGGACCCACCAACAGGCCAGATTTTAAGTATTACCTTGCGGAGATGCAGACTAGAATACTGCAATCACTGAGCAGCAAATGATATCACCTGTGATGTATTTCAGTTATCCTGCAAACCTGGCCTGTTGGGGGGTCCCGAGGACCGGAGTTGAGAACCACTGCCCTAGAGAATAAAATGGCGGTTGTTGCAATATTTTATGTCACACTGTATTCCCGCAGCAGTCTTTCAAAGCTATTTTTTTGGGAAAAAATACACTTCAATGAAAAAAACCTAAACAGTAAAGTTAGCCCAATTTTTTTGTATGATATTAAAGATTACACCGAGAATTCAGATCAGTTAAGACGGCTCTCATAGGTGAAGTTCCAGGGTCCCATCTGCCCCCCCAATTGTGGCATGTCGGGGCGTCACCTGATCTTAAAACGGAAGTTCCACTTTTGGCTGGAACTCCGCTTTAAATTGTAATGCATTATTTAAGCATTTCTCTACAATTTCCATTATATACTGCTGGAGTGAAACATCGAATATGTTATTATTTATGGTATTGAGGTATGAACATGCACTACAGAACAGAGTTCATTTTGACGTCAAATTTCATTTTAGTTTTAGTCATCTCAATTGGCTAAAATGGTATTAAGTTTGTCAACGAAAATGTTTTAGTCGATGAAATGAACACTGTATACAGGCTGAAGCCTGTGTGTAACTGGCCTGCAAGATGTCGCTCTGTTGCTTGCTGAACGCGGCTGAATCTCAAACGCCCTCCGTGGAAGTGAACCTCCATCAGAGAACGTTCCTTCTTAGACTCAGCGACCCTGCCGCTAGTGATCCACTCCCTTCAAAGTTGTCAGCTGCAGGATCGCTAAAAAGGCTGCCTGTTTCTCCCTCTCTGTAGCCACACACAGCGAGATGTCGATCCCAATGGTAGCGATAGAAATACAACGACGTTCAGGACGGCGACAGACCGACATCTCGCAGTGCGTGGCTACAGAGTTAGCGCTTCTATAGAGACAAAAAGACTTTTTAGCGATTCTGCTGTTGCCGATTTGTCCCTAATGCCAGAATCACTGATGATTAAAGTAAAGCGCTGCGCAAACTGTCGGCGCTATATAAATCCTGTATAATAATAATAATAATGTGTCATCAGCTTTTGGGTCACCAATACAATCAACGATCCTGACGCTGGGGACTTTGATGAATTGCCAGCAGCTGGATTGTTAGTGGCAGGGTCACCCATCTGACCCCACCTAGGAAGGAATGTTCTACAGAAAAAGGACTGACCCCCTCCCCCAAGAGTCAGAAGAGTTGCATGGATCAGCTGGATGGACACTGCGATGTAGCAGAGCAGTGTCCCCCGTACATAAAAAGAGAGGTGGCATCACTCACCTGCCGGTCAGGGTGGCGGGGGCCGGGTGTCCCGCACAATGTTGATATTGCAGGCTGGAGAGAACGTCATGCACGTTGCAAAAAAAAAACAAACCAAAACACACATCGAACCGGCCAAACCCCTCCCCCCGGCTCTGCGCACACCTTGTGACCGGAAGCGGAAGCGCCGTGTTTGTTTACGTGCGGTGTGTAAGAGGTGCTAGGTGCCAGGTGGGAGGAGAGCGCCTGTGCTATCACTTGTTGTCATGTCCTGCCTGCATGAACCCTGGACCTTTCATTTACTTCTGCTCTATCCATCCATGTCCGGGCGGGCAGCCTGAACTACAGTTGTTTTATTTATCTGTAGGCGGACTATTGTGAAATAGGGGGGCTGCTTCACTTCAGTTTCTCTTTAGCTAAAATATTTTTATTTTGTAATCAACCACTTGCCCTCTGGAAGATTTACCCCCCCCCCCCTTCATGACCAGGCCGTTTTTGCGATACGCCACTGCGTCACTTTAACTGACAATTGCGCAGTTGTGTGATGCTGTACCCAAATACTATTGTTGATGTTTTTCTCATAAATAGAACTTTTTTGGTGGTATTTTGATCACCTCTGCATTTTTTTGTTTTTTTTTTACGCTATAAACAACAAAAGGTCGACAATTAAAAAAAAAAAGAAAAATATTTGTTTAGTTTCTGCTATAAAATATACCCAATATAAAAAAAAAACCTAATTTCTTCATAAATTTGGGCGAATTAGTATTCTGTTTAGAGATGCACCGAAATTTTGGCGGCCAAAATGTATCGCCCAAAAAGGTGTTTTTGGCATTTTGCTCGCAGAGAAAAAGGTGCTGATGATGGCGCTGAAAACGCATTTGATTTTGCCGTGACTTTACCATTTTTTTACTGTGCTGTGGTGTGTGTTTCATGTCATATAACTCAAAAACGTAACAGGTGCGTTATTGATACGTTCTGGCATGCTTTTCGACGGTGGGTGCGTTTTTTTTTTTTTAACTGACCAAAATTGCAGCAAGCAAGATTTTTAACACCACAATCGAAGCGCAACGGACCAGTGTGAAAACATACATAGAATTTAAAGGGATGCATTTTTCTTGCGCTAAAGGTGCCGATAATGGCCAACAATAAATTCATATACATTTAAATTATTGACGTTAAATAAAAAGTAGAATATAATACAATTATATTTAAAAAAAAACTGTCATTTTCGGTTTTGGCCACCACGTACATCCTGAATTTCCAGCACCATAAATTTCCATTCGGTGCAACTCTAATTCTGCTACATGTTTTTGGTTAAAAAAATCTCAATCAGCGACATAGTGGGACTGCGATATTGACTGATACTTTGTGGGCACCAGTAAAACATACAGCGATCAGTGCTAAAAATATGCACTGTCACTGTACTAATGACACTGGCTGGGAAGGGGTTAAACATCTAGGGCAATCAAAGGGTTAACTGTGTGCCTAGTCAAAGTTTTTTGTGTGCTGCTTTTACTAGGCAAAGAGGCGGATTCTAGTCCCTGCTCTGCAGGGACACAGAATCTATCCCTCCCCCTGTCAGAACTGAGATCTGTCTTGTTTACATAGGCAGATCTCACTTCTGTGTGTATTACCGACCATTGGCGAGTGCCCGTCACCCACAGATTGGCGTCTGCTGTGAATAGTCATAGCAGAAGTGGCCCAGTGGCGGTGCAAGCGCCCCCTGCGGGCAGAAGTGCAGAATCACATGTATATACGTGATCTGCACAAGAGAGCCACCCTATCATAGTAAAACTGTTATGGGGCGGTCTTAAAGTGGTTAAAATTCTGGATTAACCCTTTGCACTCTGCTATAAACCCTTAGTATAGGTTCACATTGTGAGGGCCCTACGTGTTGCATTTTTCTGTTGCTGAGGCACCATGCGGTTTTGCGTACATTTTCCAATGCTTGGGGGTGACATTAAGAATAATCGGCACCCTGCGCTTCTGCTAAAGAGCAGTGCATTTTAAATGCGGGTCGGGAACACGCATGACATATTCCTGACCCACACTAGTGTGGTCTTATGCCTCGTACACACGGGACGACGATCGCATTCAACACGTCATACTCACGACCGTTGCATGCGGAATCGATCGTTTGTGGGCGCGCTTTCAACAGTTGAACATACGACGGTCGTACATGGGAGTTGTATGTGCAGACTACAAAACTTGGTCGTACCAACAAGCTCGCATACGACCGTGGTATCGTGTGTAGAGCAGATGGGTACAACAAGTTGTATAGTGCTAAACACGCATGCGCCAAGTCCGTAACGGGCGGAAGTGTCCATTCATGTAAAACTAGGCTTCTGTTTCCCAATTGCATATTCGTTGGTCTATTGCCAATTCAATTCAAATAGTGAAATGCGGCGCACATTAGCATCTTTTTCAGTGGGATAATAATGAAGATGCACATTGCTAGTGATACACATGATACTATTGTCATAAAAGATAGTTGTTCTGTAGTGATATTAATAGAATTTGCATTATTTACAATCTCTTTTCTTCTATTTACCATTTCCACAATATTATAAGCTCTGAAATATGAGAATTCCTTGAATTGAACGTGTTTGTGGTCCCTTGCTATTTGTTGTAACTTTTCTTTTTAATGTAACTGCCTACTTCAAACCTGGCCTTTTCTTTAATAAACTTAGGCAAGTATTGTTATTTTAAATATTCTTTATTTTTAAATCATAAAGAATACAAATCAAATAATCCTCTGAATTTTTCTGGAAACAAAATATAACAGAAAGCAAATGTATAAAGTAGAACAAAAATATGTATAAAATTAAAACAAAATAAACAAATACAAAAAAAAACAAAAGAAAAAAAAACCCTCAATGGGGGTACTGGCCGTAATCCCCAGACCACGGTTGCTGGGGGCCCTGGGGATAGTACTGCCACTGGGCAGGATGCTGCTGTGGCAGTGGATGTGGATGTGATGGGGCAGGTGGTGTTGGCTCATCGTCCACAAGCCGTGTTGTGGGCTTAATTTGGCCCCTCACCCCCTTAACCATCACCTCCAGCATCAGCTGTTCAGCCATCTGCTTTTGGTTGTCTGACATGTTGCGAATCTTGGTTGCCACAAGTGTCCCAAATGCCTCCGCCTCATCTGGGTCTCGTTGGAGGACCTGGCTTGCATCCCTAAAGAACTGGGCTGCAGCCTCATCGGCGTCCTGGGCCCTCCTCTTTCTTCTCCCAACCTCCAGGGCAGGAATTCTGGACACACAGGGCTGTGGTGGCCCAGCTGCCTCCTCCTCAGTCACCGTTTCGGTGACACTTTCCTGAGTATAAAAAAGTGACATTATTAGAATATGATTGTTTGTGTGGGTGATGAATCCAAACAAATTTACATCTCATTACTGTTGCTTATTGAATAATTAGAAATGACAAACACTAGCATTCTGGCACCAGCATTTGGATTTATACTTTTAATGACTTTAGGCCACAACTGTGTTTGGATCTCGAAACAAATGTGTTAAGACTCCAATGTTTGGCCAATAATGTTTAGTTCTTATCATTGGTTTGTATCTTTACAATATGTTCCCCAACACTATACCTGGGTGATGACGGCCTCCTCCTCCTCCTCATGTCTACTAGGAGACACGTCCTCCCCTGATATTGAGGGAAGGGTGGAGAGGGATGGCCTAGCCTCAGATCCACCCTGTAGGAATTGCAGGCTGGTATAGTACCACAGTTTAGGTATATACACATCAGATGCTGCAGCTCCCGACCGTTTGGACTGCTCTACCTTCTTCACCTCCCTGCCAAAGGTTGTGCGAAGGCTTTGAATTTTTTGTCGCACATATTTGGAGGTTGCCTCGGGGTAAATCTCTTTACAGAGGTCAACCAGCCAGCTTAATGCTGCCTCCTTCCGGATCTTATTGTGGTAGTCTCTTCTCTGGACATCCCACAGGCAGGGGAGTTGGTGGTAGAGCTCAATAAACTTGGGCAGGAACTCCTGGGTAAAAAAGCGGTCGCTTATTATGCCTGCAAGACAGAAGACAAAGCATCATGCAACTTCATCCAGCATACCCCTATAAAAGCCCCACCAAATCTAGGCCCCAAGCCAAGCAGTATTTGGCTTGCTGCATCATCCATTCAATCCAGGACACATATGGATTACACAGGTTTAATGCAGATAAGGCACCAAGTGAGTTTAATTACCACCCTAATCAGCCACAGAACCTGAGTAATTAATATCTGTCCAGAATTAAAGGGATGATGTAGCAAACCTAAGCAGTATAAGCCATTTTGCCCAACAGGGCGCTCTTAATACAACCATGGGCCCCTGGGCAAAGTAAGGCACTAGGGCCCCTACCAGCCTGCCCCGTTTTATGCACCTGCTCTCAAGAATGTACGTTTAAATTGTTGATGGAATTAAACATATATTCATAACTACTTTCAATCAATTTGATTGGAAAACTTGCCATAAATCAAAGACTAAACAACACAAAGGGGTGAGCAGAAGTGCACAGTACAGGGGTGGTTTAGGAGGCCACAATACAGGTTATGGGATGCTGCCCAGGACACAGATATCATGGTCCAGCTTAGTAAAAAGCATGACTTTCCTGCTCAATCAGGGACAATTGTCAAGTATGAGAGGTTATCATGGGGCCCCCATGTACCTGCAATCCAAGCATAACAGTATAGGCCTCTACCCACCTCTATCTGAAAATCCTGCCGAACCTTCGTTCCCACAGCGGTCGTTCCCACAGCTGTTGTCCCACAGTGCTCGTCACACAGAGAGTTGGTACCTACGGCAATTTCGTGTTCGATCATTCGTCTTTTATACCGTGCTTTACATTGCGCATGTGCACCGCCCTCAGGTACGCCGCGACGCTGGAGCGTGACACGTACCAACGCCTCCACGGAACGAACAAACGATTGCAGCAGCAATGACGGGAGTAAAGATGGCGGATTCCCGGAGGACCCATAGAAAAATCAAGGCCACCCCTATGACCAGGTCAGAAATGGCCGATATGGTGGCCATCCTGGAGGCCAACGATTATGATTGCAGGAGGGGGGGCTATGAAAGGCCCAATAGCCACAAGGACTATGTGCTGGAGAGGGTCGACCAGCGCATATTTGCGAAGCACGGGGTCCGGCGGAGCAAGGATCAGCTCCGCAAGCGCCGGGCGGACCTGAAACACAGGGAGCTAGACCAGCTGCACCGGATCCTTCGGATGATAGAAAAAAGTAAGCAATTTATTTTTGTAACCAGTATGTAGATGTGTAAATTCAGTGTGTGGATCTGTTCTTGGTCAAAGTAGTTAGAGAGAATTATCTGAGAATTTTTGGAATCTTTGTATGCCTTCGAGTTCCCAAATGTAATTTCTAAATCCAGCATACTGTATATGAAGAATACAATTTTAGACTGTTTTCAGACATTCCTTTAGCTTTTGCACTTATGTTCTTTTTGTATTTTGCTACAGGAAAACTAAAGAAAGCAGCGGCCCACCCCCCTCCACAACCCACCGATGAGGCCACCCCTGGCCCCTCAGCTCAGGTGGTGGTAAGCCCACCTTCATCCCCAGAAGGTAAGTGCTAAATGATAATTAGATAAATTGTGACACAGCCGGGGGTGCTGCTAGGTGCCCAAAAGGGGGTGGGGTGGGGGTATCAGGCCTAAATTAAAGGATAAGTATCACTTTACTGGCTGCTGCCTGATTCATCAGTGCCCATTAATCCAGCCTTGCTAGTGCAGATATGGTGAGAGCATAGCCCCCAGTGCTGGAAGGCACACAAATGTATATGATGGATAGCAGACAGCCCACATCCCATAGAAGCGAGGGGGGGGGGCAGCTGTAGGAGTTGACGAATGTTGCCACTTGTCAAGTATTTTTGCACAGCCAAATTACATCATTGTCTGTTTGTTGTTGTTTATTTTCAGAAAGGACTCCGAGGGCCCATAAGTGAGTGGTGGGAGCCCAGCAGATGTGGGCAGCCCAGCCCAATTGGAAGGTTGGTACACTTGAAACATATCCCGCAATGTATGTGTTGAACCTGTAGTGACTTTG
>BLSH010374717.1:922315-940356 GCA_018402905.1 Glandirana rugosa
CCTGACCCCTACAACCCCGTAGACCGGTAGACTCAGAAGATGTTTTTCTTTTTTTCCGTAAGTAACTCGTAGGGTCTCAATGAATGCCTTTTTTTCTTTTTGTAGAAGACTCAGATGGCCAGATGCCCCAACATCCCCAGTCCCCGAGGGAGCCTCCTGTTTGCCCTTGTAAGTACTGTTCTATTCATGTTTCTTGTGTATTGACATGCCTATTTGGTACATACATAGGCGTGCACAGGGTGTGTGGCAGGTGTACCTGGGCACATCCTAATCACTGCCTGTGGTGCAGATGTCCCCTATTGCCTCTATTTCCCCTCATGTTGAAGAATGGAGAGTGGAGGAAGGGGCTGGTAAATATGTAATTTACCAGCCCCTTCCTTTTCTTATTTAACACAGTGAACACACTCACTACGTTCATTCATAACTGAAGCATAGTAAACCGTGTTTACTATGCTTCAGTTTGTGGATGAATAGGAAGACGCTCAGCAACGAGCACTATCCCATTCATTCACTGTCCTGTACAGCTGAGGCTGCAGAGAAAGACGTGTGTTTGAGGTTTGGGGTGCACACCTATGGGTACATGGGACAGCAGACAGCAGTTATTAAACCAACACACCTTTTTTACATTTGTTAAAAGTAGGGCCTGAACCTTTATTATTGTTGCCATTCACCACTTACCAACCGGAAGCTTTGCCAGCTTTAGGACCAGAGCACTTTTTGCAATTTGGCACTGCGTCGTTTTAAATGTCAATTTTTACACTTTTTTGAAACCAATGACTTTGCCTGTGGCTGCTCATCACAGCTTGCCAGCGGACATTGGAGTGTGGTGGGTGCACGCCTCCTAGTGCCCCTTTGCAGATCGCCCCCTTTTTACGCAGATTCACACACATCAACCCAAGTGCCGCTGTGAAAACACGGCAGGCGGTCGGGAAGTGGTTAAAGTGTTGGGAAAGTGCACCCCCTCTCCCCCAAACAATTACCCAAAAACTAGGCTCATCCAAGCCATCATCAGCTATTATGCTGCACATCATTGACCTTATGCATTTTCCTCTACTTACAGCTCACAAGCTCCCACGCTGCACAATTGGGCGCCTCTCCCGGGACATCCAGTGGTGCCGTGTGGAGCTGGAGAAGATGGAGAGGGCGGCCCAGCAACATCAGAGGGCAGCACAGGAACTGCAGAGGTTGGGCCAGGAACAAGAGAGGGCAGCGCAGAACCTCCAGCAGCGACTGAGGGATGTTGGGGACATGCTGGCCAAATTCTGATTCTCCTTCCAATTGGGCTGGTGTGGTGGTCCCCATTTTAGGCCATGTTGGCCACATTAAAGGGGCTTCCAAAAAAGCATGTACTCCATCACATCAGGATTTGCCAAATGTCATCTTTCTGTTTGGGGAGTTTCTAGGAGAATGAGGTGTTGCATCGGAGAAATGTGTGAGCTGATCCCATCATGGGTTCCAAGCTGGCACATTTTGAGGGTAGCCACGTGTCAGCTTGCAACCACTGATGTGGTGCACTCACACATTTCTCAGATGCAAAACCCCTTTCTCCAAGAAACTTCAGTTTTGAGGAAGGGGGGGGGGGGTTTGCCCACACAGAAAGATGACACTTGAAAACTCCTGATGTGATGGAGTACATGCTTTAGTTTTGAGCCTTACCAGGTTTTTCTATCTTGTTTTATATGTGTTTGTATCTGTCTTTTTATATGTGCATTTTAAATGATGCTAAGCACATCATAATGTGCAAACAATATAAATATATATTTGATACTAACAGTGTGTGACTTCTTTACTTTAGGTATGGCTGTGAGTTCCCTAAAGTTTAGGTCTTTAAACTGCAAATGTGGTCTTCTATGCGGTCAACACAGATGTAATTAATCTCTTAACATTTTTAAAAGTTGTTAATGCATCATGTTTTTGGTCTTCATGCATGGAATGCATGAACGCTAAACAACATTTTGTGTTTGTGTATATGTAGCACAACCCCTGCACACCAAAATACATTTCAGAAGGTGAGATTTGTATCTCATGGAGGAATAAAGCACACATAGAACATCTCCTTTCCACATGAAAAAACACACAGACAAGAGTAGTTAAAATGAAGTATCCATTTATAAAGATACGATTAATGATCTGGAATCATGTTTTGCCAGGACACAGCCCCTCTCCCCACAAAATACTCCATGTATTTTTGGCGCACTTCTCTGGCGTTCTGGGTGGCCAAGGTAGCACGTCTAGTTTGAGGGTCCGCCATTGCATCGGACAGACGGCTTTCTGTGGATGCTGCTGTACTTGTGCCTGGCCGGGCTAATCTGGGTCAGTGGGTCCACTTGTAAGGTAACTGGTGGCATTCCTGCGTAAATAATTGTGCAGGATGCAGCAGCAAAGCACAACGTGATTCATTTTGTATAATGCCAAGTTTATTGGTGTCAAAAATAGGCGAAATCGGTTGGCCAAAATGCCAAAAGTGTTCTCCACCACTCTGCGAGCACGTGAGAGTCTATAGTTGTAAATCCGCTGGTCAACGGTCAGGTTCTGTTGCGGAAACGGCTTCATGACATGTTCGCCAAGCCCAAAAGCCTCATCCGCAACAAAGACAAAGTTAAGACCCTCCACGTTGTGCTCTGGAGGTGGCAAGTTCAAGGTGCCATTTTGAAGCCGCCTGTAGAATTCAGTCTTCGTGATGACACCACCATCGGAGTTCCGGCAATTCTTCCCCACATCAAGGTACATAAACTCATCATTTGCAGAGACTATGGCCAGCATGATAATACTACAAAACCCCTTATAGTTGTAGTAATAAGATCCCGATCCATGTTTCAATGGCACCCCCGCAGTTAGGGAAATCCCATTGCTGCATGAACTGGGCAGCAACTTCCTGCCACTGCTGGGGATTGGAAGGAAACTGTAGATAAAAAAAGAAAAAAAAATTTAAACTTTGGAAAAAAAAATGTTATTCAACATACAAATGCAAGGGCAACATAAGGCTAGACTTCCATTCCCAGCTCAGTCAAGATGTAAGGACATGGGTGAAGCACAACCTCCAGAAAATAGACTTGGCTAATTACACTTTTCCAACCATATTCAAACAAAAGAGATCACATGAAGTAAAATAAGTAGAAAATAATGCAGGCCTTGCAGTACATGTTTTGGGAAAATAGTAGGGAAATGTCACCAGCAAAAGATGGAGAGTGTGTATAGGAGATTACATTTCAGGAGATACAGTAGTTTTAAATGATGTAACTTTATGGGAGCATACTGCTTAGGTTTCCCATAATAAGAACACCTCAAGCACTCTGCCTGTTTGGAAAGCAAAATTAATGTGGCAAAAGTGTGTGTTTAGAGGGGGGGGGGAATTAGAAACTGCATCTGACATAAATAATTGTGGCATTAGCCAGGACTGACACACTGGGCCATTCAACAACATCTGCCCACTGGCCAGGGGTGTAGACATGTTGCAGCCCCAGTAGGAACAATACACTCTGTCACACTTTAGAGATATAGCTTGCCAAGCATGACCCAGCAAAGTGTGCAGTGCATGCTAGTGTGAAATCCAAGGGCTTCCAAAAGCAGTGCACAGACAACACAGCCTCACTCAATGCTTGCAATAAGACCTTGTGTGAAAGCATAGTTGATGCAGGTCCCAAATTTGAACAAGTTGTGGTCCAGGGGGGCCTCACCTTGTGGGGAAAGTTGGTTAGTTATGTCGCCTAGGTTTCAGGAGAATGGTCTCCCCAAACTGGATGCCCCCCTCCCATAGACTCAAATGTTAAACACTGCTAAAGTCTTTGTTGTAAGGCCCCCTTGAGACACTGGGGCCCCTTACAACAGTACTGCCTGTACCCCCTGATGCCAGCCCTCTGATAGGGTTGCAACATCATCCCTTTAATCCAGGACACATAGTAATTACACAGGTTCTGTGGCTGATTAACCACTTGCCGACTGCCAACCGCAGGTTGACGGCGACAAGGTGGTTCGTTATCGCAAATCGCCGTCATATGACGGCGGCTGCGATAACGCGCACTGTGAGCGCGCGCGCGCCGCCGGAGGCGCGCCCGCTTGCTCACTGTGTTCGGGGAGGGCCAGGGAGCGGGTGCGGCGGCTTTGATTGCCACCGGCTACCCGCGATGGCCCCCCGGAGTGAAAGAACGGAGGTCTGTGTGTGTAAACACGGACCTCCGTTCTGTGAAGGGGGAAGGACTGTGATCACAGCCTTCCTATATATGGAGGCTGTGACCACTTCCCTTCCCCAGCTAGGGCAGTCCCCACACAGTTAGAACACGCCCAGGGAACATAGTTAACCCTTAGAGCGCTCCCTGCAGGTTAACCCCTTCACTGCCAATGGCATTTACACAGTAATCAGTGCATTTTTATAGCACTTATCGCTGTATAAATGCCAATGGTCCCAAAAAAGTGTCAAAATGTTCTGACATGTCCGCTGAAATATCGCAGTACCGCTAAAAATCGCAGATCACCGCCATTACTAGTAAAAAATAAAAAAATAATAAAAACCCCAAAAATTAATTCTCATCATCCGTAAACGCGCTCACTTTTGCGCAATCCAATCAATAAACGCTGATTGCGATTATTTTAATTGCAATTATGAGGAAGAATATAAATCGGCCAAAAACGGTGAAAAAAAAATGTTTTTTTGGTTTTTTTTTTGGATTTGTATTTTAGCAAAAAGTAAGAAATTTGTTTTTTTTTGCAAAATTGTCGCTCTTCTTTTGTTTATAGCGGCGATCAGAAATGACGCTGAGGTGATCAAATACCACCAAAAGAAAGCTCTATTTGTGGGAAAAAAAGGACGCAAATTTCGTTTGGGTACAACGTCGCACAACTGCGCAATTTTCAGTTAAAGCGACGCAGCGCCGAATCGCAAAAAGGGCTCCGGTCCTAAAGCTGGAAATCCTTCCGGGGCTGAAGTGGTTAAGGTGGTAATTAAACTCACTTGGTGCCTTATCTGCATTAAATCAGCCTCAGAACCTGTGTGATTCCTATGTGTCCTGGATTAAAGGGATGATGTGGCAACCCTACCCTCTGAGTGTGTATGGACACTGGACAAGATGCTGGGGAGGCATGTAGAGGAAAAAAAGGGGGTGAAAAAAGCTTAGAGCATGCATGAGGCCAAAGAAGACATTCACTACATATTGTAATGCTAATAATTAGGTATTGGCAAAAAGGGCAAATACTATATTATTAAACATAAACACATAAAATGTGGTAGTAACATGAAACATACCTTAATATAGTCCTCCTGCAGAACCTGGATGATGGCTGAACATGTCTCGGGAATTATCACTCCAAGAGCCTGGGGGGAGATGCCTGTGGTGAACTTGAGGTCCTGCAGGCTTCTTCCTGTCGCCAGGTATCTCAGGGTAGCAATGAGCCTTTGCTCAGGGGTGATAGCAAGGCGCATGCATGTGTCCGCCTTCTGAATATAGGCGGACACCAATTCCAAGAGGTGGCTAAAGCAGGGGTCCGTCATCCGGAGATAATTCCTGAAATCATCAGGATTATTCTCCTGGAGCTCCCTTACCAAAGCCATATGACCAAAATGATCACGGTTAAGCAACCAATTCTTGGTCCAGCAACTCCTCTCTCTCCTTCTCCTACATTGGTTTCGGGTCCAAGCCTGAACTCCTAGGCCAACAGCAGCGAGATTTCTCTCTCGAGAAGGCAACATTGTTGATGAACGAGCGTCCAGAAACGAGCCAAAGAACGATCCAAAGAGAACGATCTGAAGAACGTCTGAAAGTCGCGAATCAACACACACCAAACTTCAACTAACACGAGATTAGATGAAGGAGCCCAAAGGGTGGCGCTACGATACCAGCACTTCCTCTTTATACGCTCGTTCGCGTCATCAAGTTCGGCCGGTCGCAAGTTGTATGTACGACCGTCGGGTGCACGTCAGTAGGCTACATACAACAGCCAACGTACGATTCAAGACGGTCGTACGTGCGATCGTCGTCCCGTGTGTACAAGGCTTTAGCCCTCTGCTGTCATGCATTTTCCTTGTGTTTTATGTTCTTCAAACTCAGTCTATCCAAAATTGAGCTCATATTATTTCCTCCACCATATGCCCCTACCCCGACTTCTCTGTCAAGATCGATGACACAAATATCAACTCGCCCCCCCCCCCCATGCCGGGGTGTTAGGTGCAATCCTGGACTCTGAACTCTCCTTTCGGCCCAACATCCAATCACTGTCCGAAGCTTGCTGCCTCAACCTCCGCAACATCTCCAAAATACGCCCCTTCCTAACCAATGGCACCGCAAAGCTTCTAACTCACTCCCTGGTTATCTCTCTCCTTGACTACCTCTTCACTGAATTATCTTTACATAGGCTATCCCTCCTTCAGTCTATCATGAATACTGCTGCCAAACACATCCACCTTACCAAGTGTTCAGTGTTTGCTACTTCTCTCTGCCAACCCCTCCACTGGCTTTTAGTCACCCAATGAATTATTTAAAAATATTAGCATCATCCTACACAGGCTTCCACAACTCAGCCCCAGCTACATCACTAACCCCGTCTCAAAATACCAAGCAAATCGCTCTTTTCCGTCTTCCAAAGATCTCCTGCTCTCTAGCTCCCTGCTCGCCTCCAGGACTTCTCCCGAGCCTCTCCCATCTTCTGGAATTTCCTATCCCAATCTGTCTGACTATCTCCTACTCTGTCCACTTTTAGGTGTTCCCTGAAAACCTAGCTTATTCTGCCTCCACCTAACAACTGTACTTTTATTTTCTCCATCAGGTCATCCCCCACAGTTATTACCTTTTGTATCACTCTGATCCCTGCTATATTGTATTGTAACTGTACTGTCTGCCCTTATGTTGTAAAGCGATGTGCAAATTATTGGCCCCAAATAAATTAAACTTGTGCACAATGGAAAATTTTGTTTCGTTTTCATTCATAAAATACATCATTTCATTCTGTTATATTCGTTATGTTACGTTAATTTGTTTTCAGATAATTTGTTATTTCTGTTAGAGTGTCGATATTCGCTATACCAAATCAATTCGTTTTGTATGCATATTGATTCGATAATTATGTATTATATATTCATGATAACGATTCATAGTTTGGAAAGTCGTTTTTTTATTGAATCCATTAACACACACAATGACAATATCTCTTCTCCTATGCTCAAATACAATACAACACCCTTCTCATTCATTTCTCAGGAATGCACTTTGCCAGTAATCCAACTTCCAGCACAAAATTAATCAGCTGATTGGACTGTATGATTTACTTTGAGTTGACCATTCATTAGACCTTTAATGAATGAACGAATCATGTCAAATTCATTAGTTAATTTCGCTACTATTTATTTCGCATTAGTTGAAATTCGTTATTTTTTTCTTTGGACATTTGGATGCATCCGAATGTCCGATAGATGCAAAATTTGGCCGAATTTTGATTCGTTACGAAACAAATTGCACATGTCTAATATAAATTATAAATAATAATAATGTTCCTTAATGCGTATTTTGAGTGTGTGTTTTCATGCATTTTTTCACGCATTTTCTTGCACTTACGTAGACTTTAGTGGGACCAGAAAAGGCAAGTAAATACATAAAATATTGGACATTAATAACACAGCAAACAGTCACATTGGAAACATTGGGCTCCATTCACTAAAGCAAATTGCATGTGGTATTTGGTGTCTGGACACATTTTCCCTAAATATCGCATGCGATCCTGAACCTGTCAATTCACTATGCCATTTTCTGATATCTACCGCAAAATGCTTTGTAAATACTACATGAAAAGGCATCAAACTTAATTCACAAACTGAAAAAATAAATACATGCGGTAATTAAAGCGGAGTTCCACCGTATTAAAAGTCAGCAGCTACAAAAAGTGTAGCTGCTGGCTTTTAATAATCAGACACTCATCTGTCCTACGCTCCAGCGATGCAGCCGTCCAAAGGCTCGCTGTAATCCCCCTCCTCCTCTACGACGCCGACATCACAGGTGTGAGCGCCCAACTTTGGCTTCAAAGCTGGGTGTGCACTGAGCTTGCGTGAGTCGCGCTGAGCTCTGTGAATGGCTGGCGTATGTTCTAGGACGTGGCGTGTCCCAGAAGATTGCCGGGTGGCAGGGGGAGGAAGGTGAACTTCCGTCCTGCTCCGCAGCGCCAGGAAAGGAAGTGGACCTGGGATCCTGTGAAAACAGGGCCCCCCCCCCAAAAAATGACATGCCAATTGTGGCATTTCAGGGAGGGGGGTCACCTTCCCTTACAGCGGAAGTTCCACTTTTGGGTGGAACTCCGCTTTAAGTAGTGGTCCAGGTGTGCAGTAATATTGGTAGTGATGACTTTGGTCACCACACTTCAATAGGCAGTGCAAGGAAATGTTTAAAAAAGGGCGCCAATTCACAATCTAATGAGCATTTGGCTATTCTACACTCACATTTGGCAGCTGGACATTGCATTGTTCTCCCCTGCATCCATTAATGGAGCTTTTTGAGGCTAATTTTTTGAAGTTTCACGTCATTCTGAGGAGGACGAGGAGAAGAAAAAGGGTGGTTTCCATGTGTCCACGTTCCTTTAAGCAGCGCACCTTGCTGGATCATTTACCTGAGCAGAAGTGCTCACTAAATTTTGCCGGTTCATACTAGTGCGATGACAGACATTGCATGTGAGTCACACCGCATTGCTGTTCACATCACATGCAATGTCTGTGTGATGCAATTTCAGCCATACAGATGGGTGAGGAGAGCCTGCTCCATACCATTGCGCCTGTTTTTATCGTTTGGAACTCCATGTTCATTGCTTTCAAGATTACTACTTATGTAAGTGCAATACTTCTTAATAAATCCCTTAGGCTATACAGTATTATGCTATGTGGAGGTTTTCATTTCCTCATGAGGGCAGATTGTATGTAAATACAAGTAGCAGCCATTGCCTTTGATTGGTTACTGCATCCTTGTCGATACCGTTGGCGGAGTTACCAGTTGGATGTTAATACATGCTGTTTTATCTCTACCATCTGGTAAGGGTATTTATTTTTACCTGAGGTAGATGGATTTTTTTATTTTATTTATCTACTTATAATTGATTAAAGTTTATGTTTGCATCGTACACTTTAACAGGTTCCCCACCGCGCGCCGTCTTTTCACGGCGGCAGTCGGGGAGCCCTGCGCGAATCGCCGTAAATAAGCGGCGATCTGCTTTTGGCCACCAGGGGAGTGTGCCCGCGGCTCGGGCGGACCCGATGTCTGCCCGCGAGCCGCGATGAGCGGCTACAGGGAAAGAACGGGGAACCGCCGATGTAAACACGGCGGTTCCCCGCCCTGTTAGTGGGGCATGAGAGATATACTGATCCCTGTCACTGGGATCAGTTAGATCTCTCATGCCCATGTTAGCCCAACTCCCCCACAGTAAGAACACACCCAGAGAACACGATTAACCCCTAGCTCTCCCCCTGCAGGTTAACCCCTTCACTGCCAATGACATTTATACAGTAATCAGTGGACATTTAAATTTCTGATCGCTGAATAAATGTCATTGGTCCCAAAAAAGTGTCAAAAATGTTCCGACATGTCTGCCCCAATATCGCATTACCGCAAAAAATCGCAGATCGCCGCCATTACTAGTAAAAAAATAAATAAATAAATAAAAACCCCAGAAATGAATTCTCACCATCCGTAAACGCGGCCACTTTTGCGCAAACCAATCAATAAACGCCGATTGCAATTTTTTTTATCGCAAATATGAGGAATTATATAAATCGTCCAAAAACTGTGAAAAAAAATGTTTTTTTATATTTTTTTTTTGGATTTGAATTTTAGCAAAAAGTAAGAAATTTGGGTTTTTTTGCAAAATGGTTGCTCTTCTTTTGTTTATAGCGGCGATCAGAAATGACACAGAGGTGATCAAATACCACCAAAAGAAAGCTCTGTTTGTGGGAAAAAAAGGACGCAAATTTAGTTTAGGTACAACGTCGCACGACTGCGCAATTGTCAGTTCAAGCGACGCAGCGCCGAATCGCAAAAAGTGCTCTGGTCCTAAAGTGGGAAATTCTTCCGGGGCTGAAGTGGTTAAAGGTGTTTCACTATTATGTCATCACTCATTGACACATGAGAAATGTCACAATTTTTTGTACTTTTAAACTTTTGGTATTAAGGTAGTTTTTATTTTAGCTCTGCACTTTATTTATATATTTTTGATTATACATTTTTGTTGGGTCCTAGTGCTGGCAACTTTATTTTTAAGAAGCACAGTATTTTCACTTTTTTGCACCATACAGATAGTATGGCTGAAATCGCATCAAATTCGGACTAAACTCGCACAGGACCCTTTTTTGGGTCAGCACTAGAGCTGCACGATTCTGGCCAAATTGAGAATCACAATTTTTTTGCTTAGAACAAAGATTACCATTCTCTCACGATTCTCACGGCGTAACATCATCTTTCATATTATACAAAAAATTGGACTAAAGTCATTGTTTCATTTTTTTTTTTTTAATTCATGAAAGTGTAATTTTTCCCAAAAAATTGCATTTAAAAGACATAATGACTTAAATGACATAAAATATTGCAACTCTCACCATTTTATTCTCTAGGGTCTCAGCTAATATATATATATATATATATATATATATATATATATATATATATATATATATGATGTTTGGGGTTCTAAGTAGTGTCCTTGCAAAAAAAATACAGATTTTTAACTTGAAATCAAAAAGAGCCAGAAAAAGGTATGGTTTTTAAGTCGTTAAATTGACTTAATTTACAGACCGAGGTTAATTCCTTTGATCTAATTACAATGTTTATAGTTAGCTCACCACTGAGGAATGTTTTGAAACTTGGCAGACTGCCTGGAATGTTTTGAAACTTGGCAGACTGCCTGGAATGTTTTGAAACTTGGCAGACTGCCTGTTTTTTTTTTTGGCAGCTCTGAGCGGCTCTGTCACATAGAATCGAGGAAATGTCAGGTTGAGATTGTGAGGGGGGTTGAATCGAGATTGCGATCTTTTAATGATTAATTGTGCAGCTCTAGTCAGCACCTGAATTGGATCGCATGGGTGTTCACACCTGTGCGATCTGATTCATGTCAGAACTGTCAGTTCGCACTGTGATATGCAAGCTGAAATGGTGGTGTTGTTAACTTTGTATTGACACTGCCTTCAGTTCGCATATGGCAGTGTGAACTGCCATGCAAGTCAGGTGTGATGTGGGAACCTGCAGTGGATTTGCACTAGTGTGAACCTAGCCTCTAAGGAACTGATTATGCTGCTGTTTGGGGATATACCTTTTTTGCCCCATCTGATAAAGAGCACATTGACCATAATAGAAAGGGGTACCACTCCCTGAACATCCAGGTTGTCTGCTTTGCAAATATGTTCATCAGAAATGTGGTCACCAGCTTCCCAGGATCTGTCAGTGATGCACACATATTAAGACAATCACAGCTCTACCACCATTTTGACAGAAGGGGTTGGATTCTTGGTAACACACTTTTTATTATCAAATATATTTCAATGTATGCCATGTACATCATACATGGACAGGCCTGGACTGGCCATAGGGCACACCGAGCATATGCCCGGAGGCCGCGGCCGCCGGGCCGGGGCCTGACTCACCGCCCTTCTAATCTGCCATTGAGAGAGGGCCGCAGGCATGTGCTTCTGGCCGGGTCCCAACCACCCACTCCTAAGGCAACTGGGTTGCTCCGTGGGATGGCGCCGCTCGTCCGGCCTCACCACGGCCAGTTCAGCGGCCGTCCGGCCGACTATTCAGCTCAGGAAGGGGGCCGGAATGAAGGGGGTCAGGTGACAATGAAGGGGGAGGAGCTGCCTGCAAGAGTCCCCTTCTGCCTGATGTCGCATCAGGGCACCTGGACAGCAAAAACGTAAGTGATGTCTGGGGCTGTCTCTTTGCAGGTGATAGGACTGTCTCTTTGCAGGTCTATTGCTGTCTCTTTGCTGGTCTGGGGCTGTCTCTTTGCTAGTCTGGGGCTGTCTCTTTGCAGGTCTGAGGCTGTCTCTTTGCAGGTCTGGGGCTGTCTCTTTACAGGTCTGAGGCTGTCTCTTTGCAGGTCTGAGGCTGTCTCTATGTAAGTCTGGGGCTGTCTTTATGCTGGTCTGGGTCTGTCTCTTTGCTTGTCTGAGGCTGTCTCTTTGCTGGTCTGAGGCTGTCTCTTTGCAGGTCTGGGACTGTCTCTCTGCTGGACCGAGGCTGTCTCTTTGCTGGTCTGAGGCTGTCTCTTTGCTGGTCTGAGGCTGTCTCTTTGCTGGACTGGGGCTGTCTCTTTGCAGGTCTGGGGCTGTCTCTTTGCTGGTCTGGGGCTGTCTCTTTGCTGGTCTGGGTCTGTCTCTTTGCTGATCTGGGGCTTTCTCTTTGCTGATCTGGGGCTGTCTCTTTGCTGGTCTGGGGCTGCCTCTTTGCTGGACTGGGGCTGTCTCTTTGCTGGACTGGGACAGTCTCTTTACTGGACTGGGGCTGTCTCTTTGCTGGACTGGGGCTGTCTCTTTGCAAGTCTGGGGCTGTCTCTTTGCAGGTCTGAGGATGTCTCTTTGCAGGTCTGGTGCTGTCTCTTTTCTGGTCTGAGGCTGTCTCTTTGCAGGTCTGGTGCTGTCTCTCTGCTGGACTGGAGCTGTCTCTTTTCTTTAATGTGGCTGTCTCTTTGCTGGTCTGGGGCTGTCTCTTTGTTGGTCTGAGGCTGTCTCTTTGCTGGTCTGGGGCTGTCTCTTTGCTGGACTGGTGCTGTCTCTTTGCTGGTCTGGGGCTGTCTCTTTGCAGGTCTGGGGCTTTCTCTCTGCCGGACTGAGGCTATCTCTTTGCTGGACTGGGGCTGTCTCTGTGCTGGTCTGAGGCTGTCTCTTTGCAGGTCTGAGATGGTCTCTTTGCAGGTCTGGTGCTGTCTCTCTGCTGGACTGAGGCTGTAGCTTTGAAGGTCTGGGGCTGTCTCTCTGCTGGACTGGGGTAGTCTCTTTGCTGATCTGGGGCTGTCTCTTTGCTGATCTGGGGCTTTTTCTTTGCTGATCTGGGGCTGTCTCTTTGCTGGTCTGGGGCTGCCTCTTTGCTGGACTGGGGCTGTCTCTTTGCTGGACTAGGACAGTCTTTTCACTGGACTGGGTCTGTCTCTTTGCTGGACTGGGGCTGTCTCTTTGCAAGTCTGGGGCTGTCTCTTTGCAAGTCTGAGGATGTCTCTTTGCAGGTCTGGTGCTGTCTCTTTTCTGGTTTGAGGCTGTCTCTTTGCAGGTCTGGTGCTGTCTCTCTGCTGGACTGGAGCTGTCTCTTTTCTTTAATGTGGCTGTCTCTTTGCTTGTCTGGGGCTGTCTCTCTGCTGGACTGGAGCTGTCTCTTTTCTTTAATGTGGCTGTCTCTTTGCTGGTCTGGGGCTGTCTCTTTGTTGGTCTGAGGCTGTCTCTTTGCTGGTCTGGGGCTGTCTCTTTGCTGGACTGGTGCTGTCTCTTTGTTGGTCTGGGGCTGTCTCTTTGCAAGTCTGGGGCTGTCTCTTTGCAGGTCTGAGATGGTCTCTTTCCAGGTCTGGTGCTGTCTCTCTGCTGGACTGAGGCTGTCGCTTTGCAAGTCTGGGGCTGTCTCTCTGCTGGACTGGGGTAGTCTCTTTGCTGGATTGGGGCTGTCTCTTTGCTGGTCTGGGACTGTCTCTTTGCAGGTCTAGGGCTGTCTCTTTGCAGGTCTGAGGCTGTCTCTTTGCAGGTCTGGTGCTGTCTCTTTGCAGGTCTGGGACTGTCTCTTTGCAGGTCTAGGGCTGTCTCTTTGCAGGTCTGAGGCTGTCTCTTTGCAGGTCTGGTGCTGTCTCTTTGCAGGCCTGGGACTGTCTCTTTGCAGGTCTGGGGCTGTCTCTTTGCAGGTCTGAGGCTGTCTCTTTGCAGGTCTGGGGCTGTCTCTTTGCTGGTCTGGGGCAGTCTCTTTGCTGGAATGGGGCTGTCTCTTTGCTGGTCTGGGACTGTCTCTTTGCAGGTCTGGGGCTGTCTCTTTGCAGGTCTGAGGCTGTCTTTTTGCAGGTCTGGTGCTGTCTCTTTGCAGGTCTCTGGCTGTCTCTCTGCTGGACTGGGGCTGTCTCTTTGCTGGTCTGGGACTGTCTCTTTGCAGGTCTGAGGCTCTTTGCAGGTCTGAGGCTGTCTCTTTGCAGGTCTGGTGCTCTCTCTTTGCTGGTCTGGGACTGTCTCTTTGCAGGTCTGAGGCTCTTTGCAGGTCTGAGGCTGTCTCTTTGCAGGTCTGGTGCTCTCTCTTTGCTGGTCTGAGGTGGTCTCTTTGCTGGTCTTGGGCTGTCTCTTTACAGGTCTGGGGCTGTCTCTTTGCTGGACTAAGGCTGTATCTTTGCTGGTCTGAGGCTGTCTCTTTGCTAGTTTGGGGCTGTCTCTTTGCTGGACTGGGGATGTCTCTTTTACTTCAGCCTGGCTAGCACACGGTGAGGCCTGCTACAGTTGAAACAGGACCTCCAGACCACCTGTTACTAGACATGTGCAGAGCAAAAAAATTTGTTTAGTTTCCTTTCGATTCGTTATTTACATAACTTTGTTTACTTAGATTAATTTAATTTGTTTAATTTGTTTTCGGAATTTGTTTAGTTTATTCATTTTCTAATCGATTAGAAATGTTTTCAAATCAATTTCGAATAGTTTTAGAATTCGAAAAGTTTTAGAATTCGAAACGTTTTCATATTCGAATCGTTTTCAAATTCGAATTGTTTTCCAATTTCCAAGGAGAATGGAGTGGAGTAGAAAGTGGAGGAATAGAATGGAAAACGATAGGATACAATAGAGGGGAATATAAAAGAAAATTCTTTTGTTTTCTGTTATATTCTTTTCTAGTCATTTGTTTTTTTCTGTTCTATTCCTTTGTTTTCTATTCTATTTTGTTCTCTTTGGAAATTGGAAAACTATTCAAAATCAAGGACTATTCAAATTTGAAAACTTTTCAAATTCGAATTTGAAAACTATTTGAATTCAAAAAGTATTCGAAAATGATTCGAAAATGATTTTAATTAGAATTTTGTCCGAATTTTCTTTATTTCGGATTCGTTTAAATTCTTTACTATTTAAAATTTGTCCGAATTTTAATTCATAACACATGTCTACCTGTTACAGGCAGGGACATTGATCCCCATAGTGTAGAAAAAAAGTACTACTGTGCTAGCCGGCCTGGTGGACTACAACTCCCAGCCCATCCTCTTCCAGGCTTTGCAAGCCACTTTAGCCGCGACAGCCTTTTCCACTACCACAGTGATACCACAGTCCCTTACTGACTTCTGCATCCTTCCGAGATTGTCTCTCACCCCAATCTGCTCCGGCATGCCTCCACAGCTTCCCAGGGTATGTGTCACTCGCCGACCACAGGTGGACTCCTTGCTAAGCTTCTCCAGCAGCACTGCCTGCTGCTCCTTTGGTTAGGATTCCCCTGTGGTTGATAGGAGGGACCCCTTCCATTTCTTGAGCTCCCAGGCCTCAAGGTCACCCCAGCCCAGACTGGGGGCTCCCTGTCATGCCTCAGCAACCTCAGCTACATTCCAACTCTTCCAACCGAACTCACTCCTCCCTGACTGGGCTGACCCTGGGTATTTAAGGAGGCCTATCCCCTGCCAATCCAGTTTGGGGATTGGTCAGGGCTCCTTAGCATACCCCAGATGGCTACACCTCCCTCCCAACTCTCTGTCCAGAACATTCCACCAGCTTCTGGAAAGAAGTGGGAGGTCATAGTGACCTCATCTGTGAATCACTTAGTACTACCTGAGCCACTCCCAGCCCAAAAACCAAAACAGTCAGGCCTGACTAAATTTGCCTCACCTGACCAACAAAAACCACTCCACTAGCAACCACCTAAGTAGGGGGCGCTACACTGGGAATAAATGTTCCTGTTATTACGCACTCATAGTGACTATTGTTGCTTAAAAAATGGCATTTTATTAAGTATTGCAGATGATACTAGCTATCCTTGTCTGCCCTGGCTACTAACCCCACTCTCGATGTGCTCAACGCCTGCAGAATCTCACTACAATGTAGCAATTACTAAGATAAGACATGTCATTGAGTGGACCTTTGGGGTTTTTAAAAGCAGGTTCCGCTGTCCTGATAGGCAGGCTCGCTGTAGGTCACACTGCTGTAACCACTTGTGTGAAGGATGGAAACTTGCAGACATGCTGATTCTAGCAGGATTTGTCCAGACATGTTGACCTGGCTGCTGGTTGCCTGCAGCAACAGTAATTGTAGTAGCCACTGTTTTGCTGGAAAGCACACCTTTAACACAGTCTCTCCACCTTAACAACAGAAACAGCCCCAGGCATACTTTACTGAAAGCAGAATTTGGAGAAAAAGTTCAGGATGCCCAGCTTTTGCAAAACGCTGGGCATATTTGTAATCCAGTGAGTAATGTCCAGTTTTGCAGGGCGCTGCACATATTTGTAATCCATGGACGCGATTGCCCGGCCTGGTTTCCATGAGTAACAGCACATGGTAACAAAGCCACTGAATTGCAGGATAGTGTAAGTGTCCGCCCCGGCGCTGGTTGGAGCAACTGGGCATGCAGGCAGCAAAGACTGATGACCGCTCCCGCAAGTTGCTATGGACAACGGCACTCACCATCCGGTAGTGAATAGCAGAAATCAATTACAAGTCACTGTCCAAGCACTGGTTGGGGCCACTGGGCCAGCAGGCAGCAGCAATTGGCAACTGCTCCTGCGGGTTGCTTTGGGCAACGGCACTTAAAGCACAGTTTAACAGGCAAAGCACAGGTCCTTTCCGGGTTCAATCCTTGCTAATAGCAAAACAGTCACATTTCCATTGTACGATCATGATCAGAAACAAAAAAATACATACAAAACTATTCAACACATTACGTCAGTTTTTCAGGCGGACCCGAATGGACGCTCCATTCTCCTCTATGGAGCAACGGATGTCAGCGGTGACATGTCCGCTGACATGCAATCCGCTCCGATCCGCCAAAAACCCTATTTTCAATCTGCCTGGTGGATCGGATCAGATGAACACACACAATCGGTCCGTGTTCATCCGATCCTCCATAGAGGAGAATGGAGCTGTAACAGGTTCGTTTCTGCACGGAGTACGGAGACTGTCCTGTCAAAACGGACTCCGCTCGTGTGAAAGGGGCCTTACACTGTTTTTGGGGAAAAGGCTGTGGTTGTTACAAAGAAACACATGAAGTGGCCCCATATTAGGCTATCTGTAAACCTCTCTCGCTTCAACACAAGCTGTTTGTTTCAGAAGCTTCTGTTGAAGCTCTGAGCCCTTGGTTGAGCATATGTCACATGTACTGGCAATTCGTTAATTTTACATAAAGATGTTTGAACATATCTTAGGCAAAAATGAATGCCACACAAAAGCATTCTTGTAAGTTTGCTTACCAAAACCTCCATTAAAAGAAATAAATGAAAACATAAAACCAATATGTTGTCCAGCAATATTACTATTAGGTCAAGCAACCAGTGTTAGACCAGAATAGTACAAATCTACTGTATTTACAAGTCTAGAGATAGA
Organism: Glandirana rugosa; assembly: GCA_018402905.1. Lineage (NCBI taxonomy): Eukaryota > Metazoa > Chordata > Amphibia > Anura > Ranidae > Glandirana > Glandirana rugosa. The sequence goes on from BLSH010374717.1 coordinate 939,792, forward strand.
TGCCCACGGAACGTAGGTATCCCATCCCACTTTAATATACACCGCTAAACATCTCATCATCTTAATGATCAGGATGTTTAGGCTCAAAGAACAATGCTCAACGTTGTCTAGAATAGCAATGGTGGAGATGTACTAAAACTGGAGCGCATACAATCTGGTGCTGCTGGGCCTAGTAACCAATCAGCTATTAGGTGTTATTGTCCTAGCTTCATTAAACAAGCTGAATTTAGAAGCTGATTGGTTAATATGACCAGCTGCACCTGATGCTCTGTACTCTAGTTTTAGTAAATAGCACCCAATACCTGTTCTCCATGTTCAAAAAGCACACATGAGTCAAGATATATCAATTAATTTGCCAAGTAGAGCATCTAAACGGACTTCAAAGTGTACAATGAGGGAAAAATTATTTGATCCCCTGCTGATTTTGTATGTTTGCTTACTGACAAAGAAATGGTTAGTCTATAATTTTAATGGTAGGTTTAATTAAACAGTAAGAGACAAAATAACAACAAAAATATCCAGAAAAACGCATTTCAAAAAAGTTATAAATTGATATATATTTTAA
>BLSH010374717.1:984407-1001615 GCA_018402905.1 Glandirana rugosa
ACCCTTGCACCCTAAAACCCCCACCACCGGGTGTCGGCACTGCGTCTCCAAGGTGAGAAATGTACAAAGTGCAAAAAGTATATACGAAGGAGTCTTCTAACACCCCAAGTTAATTGTATAAAATAGGACATTTCTATCTGTATCCCGATATGTATGTTTATATAAACGTGGTCCGTAAATTTTTTTCTTGTTATCAATTCAGATAGTCTGTGTAACATATAATCATGTTATAGTTGAGTGTTTCGTTAGTCACATCGGGACCAGACCGTTCATCTAACCCTCGGTCATGGGGTCTCTCCGGGGGTTCTCTTGCCATCTACACCGCTACCAATGGGATTTTATTTCATATGTGTCACCTGAGCGTACCCTTGTTTCCCCCCCCCATCCCTCCCCCCCTTTCCCTTTTCCTTCCCCCCCTCCTTCCCTCCTCCCCCTTCCCCCCCCAACCGAGGGATTAGATTATGTACCCTGGAAGTGATGCGAGTCCACTGTGTATACTTTATTTTAGGGTAACCATCGCCACATCTACCGTTCTCTTGGGGGCCTCTCTGGGGTACTGGCTCCCAATCTACTTGCCAGACCAGGGCTACACTGATTGCTTTGTGAGTTGATATTGTACTAATATACAATGTGTCTGATAGACTTAACTATTGTTCTTTTTTTAAATGCCTGGTGCAAATATATTTGTATGTATAGCCCTATGTCTATCTTTACAGGATAAAATATGTTAATTGAACCCCACAATCTTCTGAGGAAGCATATATGAAAAACGTGAAACATGTAAAGAGTGGAACCTCTGCGTCACGGCTGTGGGCCACCACCCCCAAAATCCCACGTTCCCAAACTTATCACCCCCCTTTTTTCCCCTCCCATTCTTTTTTTTTTGGAACTGCATTATTATCATTGCCATCACTGGTGTCTCTTGGGGGCTCTACTTACAATTTTTTGGGGGGATCGGGATGTTGCCCATTGATCTATGCAGTAGTTCAGTGGCTTAATCTTGTTTTTATAATGTCTTTTAATCTTTTGAATCAATAAACTTTATATATTTTTATAATATGTTGAATTATAGTTTTTGTATGGTGCCTATAAAGTCCCAAAAAATTCAAATTGTTTTCCAATTTCCAATTATGTAAGGATGTGGCACCCTTCTATTGTTAATTGTCCCTGGTAGCCACCCAGTGAGGACTGAATCTTTCACAATTAGCATTGGCTGTTGTCAATTAGCATATGTAAGAGAGGTGGACTATTGTCCAAATTGGTGCCTAATTAGTGTTGTATTTAAGAAGGGTAGTAACTCTTGTAGAGTTTACTCTTGAGAATTGTTCTTTCCAATTGCAGCAGTACAGAAGTGCAGCTTGACAAAAGTGCAATTGTTTTGAACAGCAGTAGTTTGAAAACAGCAGGTGTTTGGAGATAGCCAACTATATTTGATTAGTGCCTGTGTTTGAACTTAAGTAAATCTCTTTTTAAAGATGTTTGATTTAGTTTAGTGCAATACTTGTTTGAAATTAGTTTTTCGTGGTGCTTTTTGGAAGCTGGGACGCTGTGTCATTTGTATGAAGGTTTCTAGTCTACATGATGACATTGTCTAAATTCCTTGGTTTGTGCCCTGCAGTCTCAGATCAGGAGGTTTTCTAAGCCAGTTTATTGTGTTGAGCTGCCCTGCAAAAAACACCTCTTCCTCAAAGACTGCACAGGAGAAGGGCAGTGTGGACAACTGTTGGGTCTGGAAGAGTAAGGCCTGTGGACCATAAATATGTAGCTTTTGGTTTGACACTGCATAACCCCTATAGTGTCCTTTCTGAGCTAGAAGCAGATACAAAGGCTGCAAACATAGCTGCTTGTGAGATTGGCAACCCTTCTCTGCACAGGGAGGAGCTTGAGAAAAAGTTGCAATTCCAAAAGTAATTGTTTTATCTGAGGTTGCTCACCAGGTGAGTGTTGTGGATAAGGCTCCTAAAAGGAGAGGTCATCTTCTTGTTGGTGATTCAATTGTAAGACATTTAGGAAATCATGTGGAAGTGTCAAAGGAAGTTAGGTGTTTGCCTGGTTCTACTGTTAGGAGAGATAAAAGGCGCATTGTAAAAATTGTCAAAAAAGCTAGCGAAGAGTGCAATGTTGATGTTCTTGTGCACCTTGGCACAAATGATTTGTCCCACAGTTAGGGTGTACTGTTACATTTTCAGAGGTCCTACCTGTCCGGTGGTCTGACATTGAACTTTACAAGAGAGATGGCCTGCATCCCTCACACATTGGCACTAAGCTTCTTGGTATCGAATTTAGGACATTTTTGGACATGCATTTAAACTGAGAGATGGGGGCAGAGATGTAATTGTTGAGGACCATTTCTGTCCCCAGCAGGTTGAAACAAATGTGAGGGTTTGTGTTGCTAACGACTGGGCTGATGGGGTCGTTTCCAATGACTGGGAAATAACTATACCAGGGTACACACTATACAGGAATGACAGAGTAGGGAAGAGGGGAGGTGGAGTTGCCATATATGTAAAAAATGGCATAAAAATAACATTAATTCAAAAAACAAATTAAATACTCGAAACCCTCTGGGTCTGCCTCCAACCAGGGAGGGATCTTCCCTTAGAATTGGTGTAGTATACAGACCCCCAGGACAGACTGAAGATTATGATAACTTGTTGATTGACAAAATAACCCAAATGGCAATGAAGGGAGAGGTTTTGATTATGGGTGACTTCAACATACCTGACATTAACTGGAATTGCCAAACTGCTATTACAAGCAAGAGCAGGTATGTAATGGAAGCACTGAATGGGGTTTCTCTAAAACAGTTAGTAAAAAGCCCAACCCGAGGTGATCATATTCTTAACCTAGTACTGACAAATGGGGATTAACTGTCTGATGTTGAGGTGGGAGAGACTTTGGGTTCTAGTGATCACCAATGTCTTTGGTTTGATATTAAAACAAGAACTGAAAAATCATATACAAAAACAAAAGTTTTAGATTTTAAAAGAACACATTTTGCTGAAATGGGGAAATTTCTTAAAAAAAAGGTTGGAGTAAAATGACAGGAGTAAGTAACCAGTGGGCACTATTAAAGTCTACCAACATGGAGGCAACCGGATTATATGTCAGGCAAATTAGTAAGAATAAATGGAAGAAAATAACTATATTGTTCACTAAAGAGGTAAGTAGGAAAAGGAAAAAAATAGCGTATAGAAGATTCAAGGAAACAGGAGATGTAGACAAAAGTAGGCCAAACACATTATCAGTGCTGCAAAAGCACAGAAAGAGGAGGAAATTGCTAAGTCTATTAAGAAAGGAGATAAAACCATTTTTAGGTACATTAGTGATAGAAGGAAAAAATACAATGGGATCACTCAAATGAAAACGGGGAACAACACATATGTTAAGGGAGACCAGGATGTAGCAAAACATTTAAACAATTACTTCTGTTCAGTCTTCTCGGAAATAGACTGAACTAATGATAAAAAGCTAGGGAATCATATTGATTTTAGTAATGATGGTTCATTTCTAGGATTGCTGGGGACAGGGGTAGCAGAGGAACTGGCTCGGTTAAAGCTTAATAAGGCAATGGGCCCTGATGGTATTCATCCCAGAGTTCTAAGAGAACTTTGAGATATAATTGTTGGACCATTAACGCATCTTTTTAATCAATCTCTTCTAACAGGATAAGTTCCTTGTGATTGGCGGATAGCTAATATTGTACCTATCCACAAGAAGGGCAGCAAGGTAGAAGCTGGCAATTACAGGCCAGTGAGTTTAAAATCAATTGTAGTCAAGGTAATGGAATCACTCCTGAAAAGAAGGATCATTGATCACCTAAAAATATACAGCTTGCTGGACCCAAAGCAGCATTGTTTTACTGAGGGCAGATCGTGTCAGACAAATCTGATTGAATTTTTTGACTATATTACCAGTGTTTTGGACCAGGGTGGTGCTGTGGACATAGCATACCTTGATTTCAGCAAGCGATTTGATACAGTTACACATAATGATCTAATACAAAAGTTGTACAAGCTATGACTTAACCCTTGGGTGGTTCAGTGGATTTGCAGTTGGCTAAAGGATAGATCCCAGAGTGTGGTTGTAAATGGGGTTCACTCAAAACAGAGACCAGTCACTAGTGGGGTACCACAAGGCTCTGTACTGGGTCCTGTTCTTTTTAACCTATATGCAAATGATCTAACTAAATGTTTGTTGGGCAAGGTATGTATCTTTGCTGATGATACAAAGATGTGTAATAGGGTTGATATCCCTGGAGGTGTCTGTAACATGGAACATGATTTGGCATTGCTGGAAGATTGGTCAAAGCAGTGGATTCTGCAGTTCAATATTTCTAAATGTATAACAATGCACCTAGGGAATAAGAATCCCCTTAGAGAGTACAGCATTGGGGGTACAGTGTTAGCCAGCACTACAGAAGAAAAATATTTGGGGGTGCTTATTTCAGATGATTGCAAAATGAGCAAACAGTGGGACCAGGCAGTGGGGAAAGCAAATAGAATTCTGGGATGTATCAGTAGAGGGAGGAAGGAGGTTCTGATTCCTCTATATAGATCTTTAGTGAGACCTCACTTAGAATACTGTGTCCAGTTCTGGAGACCACACTTACAAAAAGACATTGATAAGATAGAACGAGTTGAGAGACGGGTAACACAAATGGTGAAAGGTCTGAGGGATAAAACATATCAAGAGCGACTTCAGGAACTTAATATGTACAGTCTGGAGGAAAGAAGGGAAAGGGGAGACATGATTGAAACCTTTAAATACATTAAGGGAGTGAATAAGGTTCAGGTGGGCAGTCTTTTCAATATGAAACCAAAATCAAGAACACAGGGACACGACCTCAAACTAACTGGAGGGAAGTTCAAAACTAATCTTAGAAAGTATTATTTTTACTAAAAGGGGCGTTGATGATTGGCATAAACTACCAACAGAGGTTGTGAGACAGTCAACAGTAAATGGCTACAAACATGCTTGGGATAAACATAAATCTATAGTCAGACAACGAGGTTAATGGGAACAAAAAAACAAGAAAAAAAAAGGGCAGACTCGATGGACTACTCAGTCTTTTTCTGCCGTCACTTTTCTATGTTTCTAAATAACGAAGAACATTCAGCTTGTATCGATATCTGAAAACGCATAGAGTGACCCAACTTTTTATTCTGTATAGGGCGTACAACACCCTGGAGCTGCTGCACAGAGTAGGCAGGAGGGAGAATTCATATGTGCAAAATCTACTGGCTCTTTTATACATATGTTTTGGAGATGCCCGAAACTGCATCGGTATTGCAAAAATGTGATTGATACGATAAATTCCATATATGATATCTCACTTATTCCTGACCCTGTCCTATGTCTCCTCAGGTATATAAATTCTAATAATCTTGTACATGATGAGGCAGTGGCCATAATGAGAATGCTTTTTCTGGCACACAAGTTAATAGCTTCTCGATGGATATCATGTAATTCTCCTACCCTTGAGGACTGGGTACAGGAAACGGATAAATATGTACTATTTGAGAAATACACTTATCTTTAACGTTACGCATCTGCAAATTTCAGAAACGTTGGAAAAATGGATAGACGCCCCATATTCTAATCTGGGTTGAAAATCGAGAGTGGGAAATACGTGCTATATATTTCTAATTTTTGATTATTATGAGCGGTCGTCTCCTCTCACGTAGGCTAGGCCTTAAATTAAAAGTAGTACTGAACGACTTTAGGAATGCAGTAAGTGCTCCGGGATAGTATATTGCAGAGATATGCAATTAGCGGACCTCCAGCTGTTGCAAAACTACAAGTCCCATAATGCCTCTGCCTCTGGGTGTCATGCTTGTGGCTGTCAGAGTCTTGCTATGCCTCATGGGACCTGTAGTTCTGCGACATCTGGAGGTCCGCTAATTGCATATCCCTGGTATATTGTATTAGTGAGTGGAGGATAAATACATTTCAAAGATAATGTTGTTGATGCCGATATATCTGAAGAAAATGTTTCTTTTTTTTTTAGTTGTTGTTAGTGTTTAGTAGTCGTTTTGTTTGTAATTTTCTTAAAAAAAAGTTTTTCAAAAATAAAATCTGATTAAAAAAGAAAATAAATATGCACGCCACACTTTTCAAATACTTATTTGTAAAATATTTAGAAAACCATTTATCATTTTCCTTCCACTTCACAATTATGTGCCACTTTGTGTTGGTCTAGCACATAAAATCCCAATAAAATACATTTACGTTTTTAGTTGTAACATGACAAAATGTGAAATATTTCCAAGGGGTATGAATACTTTTTGAAGGCACTGTATATATGGACACAAGCACAATTTTCATACTTTTAGCTCTGTATGCCACCAGAATAAAATGAAAATGAAACAATCCAAATGAATTTGAAGTGCAGACTTTCAGCTTTAATTCAAGGGGTTGAACATAAATATCAAGTGCAAATTTTAGGAAGCAAACATTTTTATACACAGCCCCCCCCCCCCCATTTCAGGGGCTCAAATGTAATTGCACAAATTAATATAATCATAAATAAAATGTTAATTTTTAATATTTTGTTGAGATTCCTTTATTGGCAATGACTGCCTCAAGTCTGGAACCGATGGACATTACCAAAGACTGGGTTTCCTCCTTGCTGATGCTTTGGCAGGCTCTAATTGCAACTGTCTTCAGTGGTTCTTTGTTTGTGGGTCTTTCTGACTTTAGGTTTGCCTTCAGCAAGTGAAATGCATGCTCAACTGGTTGTTATCAGGTGATTGAGTCGGCCATTGCAGAATATTCCACTTCTCTTTTTTTTTTTCAAGAACTTTATTAAATTTAACAAATAAGTGACCAAACAGAATATAGAGAAAATAACTCTGACAATATGTGCATAGCAGGATCAGGAACATAGACAGATTACAAATCCAAGGTGGCAGTAATATTAATGAAAATTACATGCAAGCTATCAGGTAACTTCTGTCATTTGTCTTCCTTCCCTCCGACACCCCTAATGGGAACACACTGTGTCATGTGGAAAAGGTGTGATGTCCTATCTGTCATCTTGACAGCTTCTACTAGCATTTGCTACCTTCCTGGTAAGCACGAACTGCCACAGAACTTGAGAAAAAACTGAGCTGCTTGATAAGTAACGTCAGAACTCACTGATATTCCAAAATAAAGTATTAAAGTACAAGAGAGGGAAACAAAGAGAAGAAAGACAATAAGAGAAAAGAAAGAATAGAAGGCATTAGGGAGTATCAGTACCGGAGGAGGGCATGCGCCCTCAAGTGGGTAAATTTAGATAATCCCTCCATGGTTCCCATATGGAGTCGAATTTGTCTGAGGAGTCTAAGATATAATTAACGGTTTTCTCCTGAGTCATGATCCATGATACTTTTCGTTTAGCTGCCTTAAGGGCCAGTTCACACTGAGGCGATCCGACTTCGGGGCGACTTTGCTAGGCGATTTGAAAAGGCGAAGCGGCGCGATTGCGAAGCGAAGCGGCGCGATTGCGAAGTGATATCAGGCGATTTCAGGCGATTTCAACACGAGTACCTGGGACATGAGAGGTGTGTCTTCTGGCAAAATTATGTTTTTCTTCCTGGAAAGTCGCTTCTTCATAGACTGGGATCCGACTTGAAAGCGAACTTCCATTGACTTCTATGGGCTCAATTCGCCTAGAAGCCGCTTGAAAATAGTACAGGAACCTTTTTTGGAATTGCTTTGGACTTGAGTAGCGCATATTAAGACGGCTTCATTCATTCCAATGGGATTTCTGATGTCAGGTGATTTGAGGTGAATCGGGGCGACACAAGTCGGATCGCAAATCGCCTAGGATCGCCTCAGTGTGAACCGGCCCTTAAGGAGACGGATGGTTGCTTCCAGGCTGTAGCCAGCGTAATCTTGGCTCCCAATAAAAATAAAATGGGTGAGTTTAGAAAGTGATTTAGAAATACCGGTAGGTCTGTCGTTCAGGAGGGCTATTTCTGGGATCTTTGGAATAGCCTGACCTGTAACCTTCCTTAACAAATAAAAAATTATATTCCAAAAATCCCAGATTCGAGGGCATGCCCACCAGATATGATGATAGGAGCCCTGAAGCCCACATCCTCTAAAGCAAAGTGGAGGTGAGTTGGGAAACATAATCGCCAGACGAGCGGGAACCATATACCAGTAATAACGTTAATGCTGGCTTCCATCAGGGAAACATTAATTTGCCCTTTAAAAGATCTGGAAGGAACAGAACCACTCGTCTGCCTCCCAGCAGGCATCCAGATCCCTCTCCCAATTTTCAGCATATGCCGGTTTATTAGAGTACTCTGTCAGTGATGCATAGATTAACTAAATACCTCCTCTCTGTACAGTGGCCTCCGAGCACCATTTTTCCTAAGGGGTAATGCCTTTAAGGGAAGGGTTAGACTTCCATAACGCTGATGTAAAATGGTGAATTTTCTGGAACCAAAATCTTTCTGATGGGGGCATATCTAGTTTGCCAATACAGTAGCAAAGTGTCATAGGTCCCGTAGGGGACACAAAGTGGCCAATTCTATATAGGCCTTTATTTGTTCACCACTTAAATTCCCTAATGTCTTGGCCAGGGGGGAATAGTGGGTTAATAAAAAGGTGATTAAGAGGGCAGAAACCAGAGATCAAGAGGGGAGAGTTATAAAGGGAGTCACAAAGGGTCAACGAGTGAGACAGGGTAGGGGCCATAATTGGAGGTTTCAGTTTGGAAGGGGCCCAGACCACATAGTAAATGGTGTTCAGGGGAACCGCTTGTCTCTCCATTGATACCCAGTCCGGCCTGTTACCTTGGGCATAAATAGCTGAGAATTGTGCCAGCTGGGCTGCTTGGTAATATTTCAGGAGGTCCGGAACCCCTAAGCCGCCTTGATTCCGTCTTCTTAACAGGACACTTGAGGGGCACCTAAAACCTTTACTACCCCATATAAACGTCAGCACCTGTGATTGGAATTTCTGTAGATATGATTTCTTAACTGGGATGGGAAGTGATCTAAACAGGTACAGGATTCTAGGAAACTAAATTCACCCTCCCCAACCAGGAACACCCTTCTCGGCTCCATCTGGACATGTCATCTGACAATTTTTTGAACACGGGGGGTAATTAGCTTTAAATAGATGCTCGATACTAGCCATCAAGTTGACTGCAAGGTATGGAATGCGGGTTGCACTCCATACTAATTTTTAATGATCCTTAAGCTGATGAATTTCTGAGTCAGGGGTGGTGATATTTAAGGCCGCTGATTTAGAGAAGTTGACATGAAGCCCAGAGGCTTCTCCGAATTCTTGTAAAAGAGCGAAGACATTTGGGATCCAGGGGATGGGGGGATGTGACAAATAGTAGTAAATCGTCTGCAAATAGGGCACATTTGTGTATTTGGGGACCACAATTTACGCCTTAAATACCAGGATGTCCTCTTAAAGCTATCGCTAAAGATTCCATCGCAATGGGGAAAATAAGTGGGGATAGAGGGCATCCCTGCCTAGTTCCCTTAAAATTGGGAACTGTTCTGAGAAATAATTTTGAAGTTTGACCTGGGCTCCCGGGTTCGAATATAAGGCTCTTAGGGTCTGTTTAAAACGAGGCCCAAACCCCCATCTATCTAGAACTTCAAATAGGTATGACCAATCTACTGAATCAAATGCTTTTTGTAAGTCCTCCGAAAGGAGAATCCCTTCCTGCCGTTGACCCCCATCCCAGTTTGATTTCAAAAGTGTAATGATATTCACTGCCCTACGAATTTGATTGGGGCCTTGCCTCCCCGGAATGAATCCCACCTGGTCTCTGTGGATATATTTCCCAATGAATGTAGATAATCTCTTGGCCATAATCTTGGTTAATATTTTCAAGTCATTGTTAATTAGAGAAATAGGTCTAAAGTTGCTAACATCCGACAGGTCTTTGCCGGGTTTTGAGATCACAGACACATAGGCCAGGTTGGCTTCCTTATTAAGGGGGGAACCTCCTTGAAGGGAATTAAAAAATCTAGTTATGTATGGGGCAATGGTGGGGCCGAACACCTTATAATACCCTATGGAGAACCCATCCGGACCTGGAGCCAAGCCTTCTTCAGATTTTTAATGACATCTAGGACCTCTGCATCAGTGATTGGCTCTTCAAGGGAAAGCCTGTGGGACCTTTCTATCTTTGGAAGTGGGATGCCATCAAGGAATGCGTAAGGAAGAGGGTTGGGTCTCTTTCTCTGCTTCGTATAGTTTTGTGTAAAATTTTTGAAACACGGCCATAATCCATTGAGGATTTTGTGTAAGCTCCCCTGTGTTATCTCGAATTTTAGGAAAAGAGAAGGTGCGGCGTTTAGTGGTCAACTTGGCGGCCAATCTGGGACCCACCTGATCTTTGAAGAGATAGAACTGGGCTTTAGACCAGGAAATATATTTTTCCGCTTGAGTGGTTAACGCAAGATTTAGGGCCATCCTCGCTGCGTCTAACTGGGCCAGGGAGTGGGATGTAGGGTTCCTTTTGTGGGATTTGGATAGTGTATGAAATTTCTGATCCAGTCTTTCCAAGTCAAATTTCCTTTCTGTGGCCTGATGGGATCCATGAGAGGACGTGCTCTTGGAGAGCTCCGTGAACATCCACCAAGATCTACCCGAATCCCAGCTTCGGAGACACTGGTGAGAAGCATCCATCACCTGACACCCCTCACTGCACATCCTACTGCAGCCCAGACTGCAAATTGAGTGGTGGAGGAGCCCGCTCACGCAGCAACACTAGGCCTCAAATCTGTCCCGGGTCTCCTGGCACTCAGACACCTATCCTGTGGACCATCCGCTTAATCTAAAGGCCACCCACCTAGCCAAATACCCAGGAGGAGTACCTGGAGGTTCAGCCCAGCGTCCGGAACCCCCGAGGGTGCACACTGGATCGGATGCAAAATTTAGTCCGTGGCTTCAATTGCGGCCTAGCGCAGCCACCATCTTGCGACTCCCGACCACTCTACTGCAGTCTAAATTCACCTGAGGGGGGACCTGACTCCAACCTGGTACAGTCCCTGACACATACAATTCCCCCCCACAGTGATCTGGGGGGTGTGGAGCAGACTACAACATCTCCATCCAGCCGGAGCTCTGAGGCCTACTAACGGTGGCCATATTGGTGTACCCAATACAGCGGCCATCTTGATACTCCTGGCTACAGCACTAGCCCTCTCCTGCAAACTCCCTAGACACTCAAACACAGCCTGTGGAACCCCATCTGCATACAAACTGTCCATCAAAACACTTAGGGGGCACAGGGAGCTTTCCTCAGAGACAAGGTGGGCTTAATCAAACTAAGGCCTGCGCTAACGGCAGCCATCTTGGTACACCTCATTACCTCTATGATTGTATAAAAGACCTCTGTGGACCAATACACAAAATAGTCAACCCAAAAAGTACATAGTCCCCTGAGGGGCACGGCTGGTCTCAGCAGAAGATGGCTGCTTGATTCTGAAGCTCCCACCAGATGACAGCCACTTTTTAATTCCTCCGGAGGCACACATCTAGCTTTCTGCACTTTCAAACATGGGAACCTCATGCCGCAACTCTTCAGCGACAAGAGCCATACACAGAGACACAGACAAGCATACCTTGTCTACCCGCAGGGGAGCTCAACACCTACTCCAGCAACCAAGCCTGGTGGATCTCTGCAACATAGCGACGGACACAAAAGGATGTCTGCGGCGATCTCAGACCTCCACCATAACATCCAGGCTCTGGTGGGTAGAGTACAAGAAGTGGAACGCACGACGGCCCACCAAAGCTCATCCATCCGACAGATCCATCAGCAGGTAGACACCCATGCCTTACAAATGCGTGATCTTCAACGCCATATCGAAGACCTAGACAATCGTGGAAGGAGACATAACCTCCGGGTTTCCCTGAAACGGTCGAACCTGACCAATTACTGCCTGCAGTAACTGGGCTGTTCAACAGCCTGCTAGACAGACCTGCTTCTACCCCCATAGACATGGAGCGCATACATAGAGCCCTTAGGCCCAAAGGCAGAGATACAGATCCTCCAAGAGATATAATTTGCTCCCTATCAGATTTCAAGCTCAAAGAGGAAATCCTTAGGAAGGCTCGCAATCGGATCCAGATTTCCCATGGAGGCAGTGACATTCATATTTATTAGGACCTGTCTGCTATAACCCTTCAGCACCACAGAGATCTTCGTCCTCTTCTGGACACTCTCAGGTCTAGAGGGATTCACTACAAGTGAAAATATCCATTCTGCCTGTCAGCCACCCACCAGGGCCGAACCGCGTTATTACGAATCCCAGAGGATCTCCACGCATTTTGTGAGACACTTGGCATACCACAAACTGAAGTATCCAATTGGTACGCGGAATTCAGAATGTCTGGCATGAAACCTCCTCCACCTAGAAATGAGCCGATGGAAACACAGGAAATACGGTTCCGGAGGCATCGCAAGCCATGGGATCCAAGACCCATCCCTGCCCTAATGTCCATGCAAAACTCTCCAAGCCCCTCCAAGGCTCCAAGATCACGAAGAGCACGACGTGACATCTAACTGAATACCAGTCAATCCACATGCCAATCAGATAAGTTCGCCTGTTTTCTGTTATAGAGTTCATAATCTCGCAGTTATTTCAGGATTTAGCATATGACGCAAACTAGAACACTGTGCATTACCATTACAGCATACCATGCTCCCTACCCCTGCTCTGCCCACATCCCTCCCCCTTTTTTTTCTTTCTGTTTTTTGTCTACCAGTTCGGGTGGACTTGGACTGCAAGGACGCTACGGCGCACTCTTTGAGCATCTCCTGCAGCAATATAGGTCTCATACTGCCACTTTTATCCCTGGCAGCAGATGAACTATGGACCCTATCTTTCTTTGCCACAGGAAACAACGGCGAGCTAAGATGGCACAAGACTCGACTATACTTGCCCTTCACTGTCCCCTCCTGCACTGGTACCTCAAATCTCCCCCTTCCATCCCCCTTACCACCTAAAAACACTGAACTGTATGTCCACTGTGCTGTGTCGCCAAACCTGATTGAAGCTGAGCGAGTGGGTGAGGCATACCACCTTGACTAAACACGCCAAGGTCTTGCTCCTACTCCCCATACGGGCCTCCTTTTCCTTGACACCCACAGACTCAGTAACCCAGGTTGCTCCACAGGAGGTAATTCTTGTCCAATAGAAAGCATACAAGTGCGAAGGCTCCTTCTCATTCTTTTATCCCGTTTATATTGTATTCTGTTTCCTGTATTGACTACTATTTAAAATATCCCTAGAACCTAAGATGCCAAGGGGGCCCACAGGATCTACCACTTTCTAACGTAGCAATAAGAGGACATACAGCTTAGGCACCTCTTAAGCTAATAAACTTCCTCCAACCCCTCTACTATAGTAGGTAAAGCAGTAGATACAAGCAGTGATCTCCTGCCTACAATTAGCCTCAATAACAGTATCCGGTGGGCCCTCTTGAAAAATGACAAATGAAAGTTGCAAATGCACAATAGACAATGTAAATATGGAAAATATAAAAAGAAACATAGTAAAGATAAAAACTGTTTATACTTGGTCGGGTCAACTACACTTGAATAATTGATAAGGCCCCCTCTTTTTTGTTTGCTTCTTCCCGGGTCACCCCCCCTCCCCAAAGGAAATGGGGAGAGGGGGGAAGGGAAAGGAAGGAGAAGAGCAGAGAACTTAAACTTAAATGACACCCTGTATTGATCGCATCACGATACTCTAAGTATAATATACCACACCTACGCCGCACATACACACCATGTCTTCCGCGAAAGGAACCCCCGCCACTATTCTAGCGGAAGATACACGGCCTAAGCTCATCCCCTAGCATGGCCTCCGGAATGTTATGATCTTGTGCCACCAGTGGCCTGTTGTCTGTGAGGACACCACACAAACACTTCTCTCCATACAAACCCACCTCCCACACAGTGGTAGACCCCCCAACCTCAACAACTAATAACTTAGCATTCACTAACACCACTGAAATTTACCGGCCTCCCACCCGTGAGGCAAACACCTCTCCCGGACAGGGGAGCAGAAGTTACCCTGCCACCGGTGACTACCCTTCCCCCGACCCTTTGCCCCTACTCTCACCCCCCTTCCCCTGATCTCCCACCTCTTCCCTTCCTCTTTGCTTCATCCCTTATCTTTCTCTTCAACAACCTCCCCTCTTTTCCTAGAGCATTCAACCAGCTCAACCGGCTTCCGTAACTCTCAACCTAATAAACCATTACCACGGTACTCCCACAAAAGGATAGAGAAATACCTGGAAGAAAAGTGGAAGACGTAGGATAAGGAAAGATAACCAAATATGGCCACAGCACCAAACACCACCAACAAAATTCTTCTTAAAATTATCTCGCAACGTTCCTGAAAAGTGATCCCGGCTCCTTCTCACATTACAGAAAAGCAAAGCAGATATTATCTTTCTGCAGGAAACGCATTTTTGCACTAAGCTAGTAAATCGCTATTACCCGACAATTTGCCACGCAACCAACCAATCATCCAAATTGAAGGGCATATCCATCCTCCTGGCCAAACAATGCCCTTTTCAAATATCTGACACTCTACCAGACGAAGAAGGCAGATTCCTTTTTGTAAAGGGGAATTGTCATGGCAAACAATTCACTCTAGCCAACATATATGCCCCGAATACTCATCAAGTGTTATTTTTTCAGACCATGACCCAGACCCTTATCAATATCCCCCTAAACCCCCTCTATGACACCTCCAACGGAACATCCTCCCTTCCATATTCAGCCCTGCGAGCGATTAAGCTGAAATTACACGAATTACTAATACACGATACATGGCGTACACTAAACCCAGATGGAAGGGATTATACCTTTTTTTCAACCCCACACCAGCGCTACTCGCAACTGGACTATTTGTTTATTTCCCAAAAAGACCTGCCGATGCTCCACCGAGCATCCATCGACCCAATGATCTTATTAGATCATCGCCCCATCTCAATGACTCTTTCCATCCCAGTCATGTTTGACCGTCCTAAGGTCTGGAGACTAGACCCCTCTTTGCTCACAGACTCCTCTGTAGTTGCCGATGTCACCTCACAGCTTAAACATTATTTCACGGAAAACAAACCTCCTGACACCTCTGCAGCAACTATCTGGGAAGCACTCAAATGAGCCAACCTAGCCCACATATCAGAATTAACGACCCGCATCAAGAAACTAGAAAAAATACATAAAGAATCGGTAGCAGCATCTACCCTTCATGATCTAACACTAGCCAGGACGGCACTCCTAGAAGAATTAGGGAAGAAAGTTAAGCGCAATTATATACTATCACAAAAATGTTTTATGAATACGGAAATAAAGCAGGCAAGCTTTTAGCCTGGGCACTACAATAAAAGAAACGGCGACTACTAAACATTCCCTAACTGATTCTTTAGGTCACAAACATAGCTCGAATCCTGACATTGCAGAACAATTTGTTCGCTTCTACTCACAGCTATACAACCTCCCTCTGATTCCCCACAAGGAGACACGAACAGACAGCAGGCAATTCAGGATTTCCTACGGAAATATAGCCCCAAACAGATTCCAATGACCGTAGCATGCCCACTATCGGAAGAGGAAGCAAAGTTAGCTCTCAAATTGATGAAAACTGGTAAAAGCCCAGGACTGGACAGTCTAACGGTAGGATATTATAAGACATTCACTGAACTCCTGCTCCCACAATTTCTAGCGTCTTTTAACTCCTATTCCTCTCCCACCACCCCACCTAAAGAGCTTCTGCAGGCACATATAACCGTGATCCCTAAGCCAGGGCGGGATGCGACCTTGGTCACTAATAACAGACCAATCTTGCTCCTGAATGTTGACCTTAAGTGGTTTGCCAAAATACTGGCCAACTGCCTGTTACCCCTGCTCCCACAAATGATATCCCTGGATCAAGTTGGGTTCATACCAGGCAGGGAAGCGAGGGACAATACTATCAAAGCCATAAATATCCACCACTGGCTTTCAGCCAACCACAAGCCAGGCTTCTTCCTTTCCTTAGACGTGGAGAAGGCATTCGATAGAGTGGCCTGGGACCACATGACGGAGACACTGAGACAGATCGGACTCCGGGAAAGAATGTTAAACTATATTCTCACATTATATTCCAACCCAACGGCAAAAATCTGTGTCAATGGTCACCTATCGAATGCCTTCTCAATCACGAATGGAACACGCCAGGGCTGTCCCCTCTCCCCACTGGTCTTTGTCCTTACTCTTGAACCCCTTCTTAGATGTATCAGAGCAAACCCCGATGTCAAGGGCATAACAGTAGCACAACAAACCTACAAATTGGCTGCATTCACAGACGATGTCCTCCTCTTCCTATCTGAACTGCTAATCCCAATCCCCAATCTTCTTAAGGACCTCCCTGGCTTTAAAAACATATCCAACCTCCAAATTAATTTTTCAAAATCGAACGCCCTGAACATTACTCTACCCAAAGAAATGGTCAAACAATGCCAGGCCAATTTTCCATTTAAATGGAACAAAGAGGCAATTACTTACAGTGCCTTGCGAAAGTATTCGGCCCCCTTTGAACTTTGCGACCTTTTGCCACATTTCAGGCTTCAAACATAAAGATATAAAACTGTAATTTTTTGTGAAGAATCAACAACAAGCGGGACACAATCATGAAGTGGAACGAAATTTATTGGATATTTCAAACTTTTTTAACAAATAAAAAAACTGAAAAATTGGGCGTGCAAAATTATTCAGCCCCCTTAAGTTAATACTTTGTAGTGCCACCTTTTCCTGCGATTACAGCTGTAAGTCGCTTAGGGTATGTCTCTATCAGTTTTGCACATCGAGAGACTGAAATTTTTGCCCATTCCTCCTTGCAAAACAACTTGAGCTCAGTGAGGTTGGATGGAGAGCGTTTGTGAACCGCAATTTTCAGTTCTTTCCACAGATTCTCGATTGGATTCAGGTCTGGACTTTGACTTGGCCATTCTAACACCTGGATATGTTTATTTGTGAACCATTCCATTGTAGATTTTGCTTTATGTTTTGGATCATTGTCTTGTTGGAAGACAAATCTCCGTCCCAGTCTCAGGTCTTTTGCAGACTCCATCAGGTTTCCTTCCAGAATGGTCCTGTATTTGGCTCCATCCATCTTCCCATCAATTTTAACCATCTTTTACGCTAAACATAACGTTTTGCATTGTTGCCAAAAAGTTCGATTT
>BLSH010374717.1:1015635-1034178 GCA_018402905.1 Glandirana rugosa
GGGGGGGGGGGGGGGGGGGGGGGGGGGGGGGGGGGGGGGGGGGGGGGGGGGGGGGGGGGGATCTTACATGAAGGGCACTAGGCGTACTCTCCAGACGGTGGAGTCGCTGAGAGACTGGTTCTCTCGGCTAAACAGAGTTAGGGACTTGGAGGAGCTGATCGCCTCTTCCCACGATAACTCGGATAAATTCAGAAAGACGTGGTCATGTTGGACCCACTTTCAGACGACCAATGACTATCGAGCAGTCTACCCTTAAAGTTCCCCAAATACCCCTAGATACCTGGTAACAATCACTAGGGTATGCTGGAACCAGAGGTGGCAGACCTCTCATGCGGATCACGGGAAGTACATTCTAGCCCCCCCTCCCCAACCCAGCAGTAGGCACTCATACCACCTCCCCCCTCCCCTCCTCCCCTTCCCCCTCCCGGTTCCCCCACCCCCCGTCTTCTGATAAAAAGCCTAACACACGCTCACCTATATAGTAACGTATACATAGCTTTTCCTTACGAACAACTACAGGGTACGTACCAATGTCTACGGAGATGCTTCTGTAATCCACATTTATTCATGTAATGCTTTACCTCTACTCCATTTATGTTATGATTCAGTTTTTATCTGTGGTGAAACGTGTCTGTACACTATCTCAATCAATCAATAAAATCTTTATGGGAAAAAAAAAAAAACGTGGGGGCCTCTGTGTGGGAGAGTAAGAAGCAATTGAGTCACCAATCATTTGAGAGCATGGGGTCTCTTAAAAAGATAGACCCAACTGTCCAATTTGCAGGAAAAAAGAGAATGGAAAATCCTAAGATATCACGGAGTATGCAAGTCATTGGATCTCTGATTGTTGGTTGCACCAGTCCGGAGTTATTGGACTCTGTGGAGAGGGGCATTTGGAAGAGCTGGCATTTTTGAAATTCAGGGTTGACGATGGATCCAAGGAGATCAGATTGAAGCGGACCAGCATCTGCTCGCCATCTTGGAATGTATAAAAGCCGTGGGCCTTGCCCTTGTAAACAAAAGAGAGGCGGAAAGGGAAGGATCAACAGTATTTAATAGATTTCTGGGATAAAACCTCCAACAGTGGTTTCAGAGATCTTCTTCTTTGAATGGTGGAGGGGGGTAAGTCCGCAAAAACCTGAATTGGATGCCTTTAAATGGAGAGCTGAGGAGTATTCCTGGATATCCGCATGACCTCCTCCTTCTCCCCATAATAATGCAGTTTAATGACTATATCCCTGGGTAGTTCATCTGAGCGTGGTGGTTGGAGAGCTCTGTGAGATCTATCTAGCTCCAGTCAAGGTTCTGGTATATCCGGGATGATTTCTTTAACAAAAGAGCATACTGCTGCACGAACGTCCGTGATAGTCTCGGGGAAGCCTCAAATTCGGAAATTGTATCAACGAGAGCGATTTTCCAAATCGTTGATCTTGGAGAGGACCAAGTCCAGTTGTTCCTGAAACTCTTGAATGCGAGAAGCATTTTGATTAGCTCTAGCTATTGTTTGCTCTGTTTTTTGTTCGATGATGTCAATCCTGGATCCAAGATTTTGTAAATCAGCTTGGATAGTGCATGTAATTTAAGAGGCAGTTTGGGCTAAGCCCTTAGAAAGCATTTTAGAGAAGGTTTCCATCATAATTTGAATGTCTGAGTGTAGTGCTGGGGAATTAAGTCCCACATGGCTGGCTGCAGTGGGGTTGGAGGCCTGATCCCTTATAGGGGTAGCTATCAGTTTCGTCTAGAGTCCTTTCTAGTAAGGAGACTGTGGAGGCCAGTGAAAGAGCCTGTGGAGTGATGTGGTCCGTTGATGAAGGGCCCAAAGGGGGAAGAACCTGTGAGCCCCCTTCAGCTCGCGCCTCCATGTCCTCTCCCTTGTCCGCTGTTTCTTGGTGAGACGTTGGGGCTGTATGGGTTGTTTTAGGAGCTTGGTCATGAAACCCTGGCTAGTGGGATAAATCCCTCCTGACCGCCGCTGAGTACATGGTCGCCCCCACTTCAGCTCTCCGTAATATTAAGCTGTGGCAAGGAGGTTAAGCTGATATGTTCCTTTTGTTAAACCAAAAAAGGGGGGGCGCCAATGGCTTGCAGTACTATTCAGAGTCCTGAGTATAGATCAGAGGGGAGGTGGGTTGTGAGAGGACTCTGTCCTCGATCCATTGTTAATTTAATGTCCCCTTCTCCCAGGGAGGAACCTGGGATGGCCTTCTCCCAGGGAGGGACCCAGCTTTACCAATAGCCCCGGAGCTTAGACCCAAGCAGCGGCCTTGCCTAGCCAGCCGGATGCGGTGACTGTCCTCCTTTAGCAATCCACTGGGTCGTGGGCTCTGTCGGTAGTTCCCAGGGGTCACCCCCTACTAGGAGCACTCAGTAGGGGTGATCCAGTGCTCTCCTGCTTGCTGTGTGAGGACGGGCGACCGGAGCGGGATGGGGCTCCGATCTCACACGTCCATCCCAGCAGCTCCGCACATGCGCACTGATATTCCACTTCTTTTCCTTCAAAAGTTCCTGGGTTGCTTTTGCAGTGTGATTTGGATCATTGTCCATCTGTACTGTGATGCTCCGTCCATTCAACTTGGCTGCATTTGGCTGAATCTGGGCTGACAGTATATATCTAAACACTGCTGCTTCTGTCACATCATCAATAAACACCACTGGAAGCCATGCATGCCCATGCAATCCCACTGCCTCCACCATGTTTTACAGATGACATTGTGTGCTTTGGATCATGACAGATTAATCTTAATTTCATCCATCCAAAGAATGCTTTTTGAGAACTGGTCTGGCTTTTTTAGATGTTTTTTGGCATAGTCTAATCTGGCTATTCTATTCTTCAGTCTTATGAATGGTTTGCACCTTGTGGTGAACCCTCCATATTTGCTCTAGTGAAGTCTCCTCTTGATTGTAGACTTTGACAATAATATGCCCACCTCCTAGAGAGTGTCCTTCACTTGTCTGGATGTTGTGAATGGGTTATTCTTTACCATAGAGAGGATCCTGCGATCATCCACCACTGTTGGGATGAGGGGGGGGGGCGGCTGTTGACATCCCCTAGGGGTATTAATGAACAATTCTTAGAGTTTTTTAAGCATTTGTACTCGTCTAGGGTTGACTTCCACCACTCCAACCTCTCTTCCCTACTTGACTCAATATCCTTCCCTACACGGACTGAAGAGGATCGAGATAGCTTAGAGGGGTACATTACTCTGGAGGAGGTTCAATTAGCCATGGGAAAGTTGAAGGGGGAAGGCCCCCAGGGCTGATGGCCTTCCATCGGAATTCTATCAGAACTTCGGGGAATTACTTGCACCCAAGCTGACCTCCCTTCTATCTCAGTTTGGGACGTTGGAGTCGTTACCTGAATCCATGACTGAGGCGATTATTGTCCTAGTTCCTAAGCCTGATTAGGACCCGCAGGACTGCGCATCCTATAGACCCATTTCCTTATTGAATGTTGACGCCTCTCACATGTGATTGAGGGCCTGGTAGATGCTGACCAGACTGGCTTTATGCCGGGCAAGGGAACTGACATAAATATAAGACGCCTCCACCTGAATCTATCTATCTTCCATGACAACACGGGCTCTGGGGTTATTGCCTCACTTGACGTGGAGAAGGCATTTGACTCCGTAGAATGGGTGTACTTATGGGAGGTCCTCCATCGATTCGGGTTCGGTTCACGGTTTATCCACGGTATTCAATTGTTATAAAACTCTCCCAGAGTACGGCTCTCTGCCCCATTCGGCTTATCATGTGGGAGGCGTCAGAGATGCCCTCTATCCCCTAGTCTGTTTGCCCTCGCGCTGGAGCCTCTGGCCATGATGCTTAGGAATGCTCCCAACTTGGAGGAAAAACGTTCGCTATACGCGGATGATGCCCTGTTATACTTAAATGATGCTGGGCCCTCCCTGCAGGCGTATTGTTGACACCTTTGGTGCCTTTTCAGGCATTAAAACAAACTGGTCCAAATCTGTTTTGTCCCCCTTAGACGCGGACGCCAGGAAAACAGCTGCCCTTACACCACTGCGCTGGGTGGATGAGTTTCGCTACCTTGGCGTGATGGTCACAAAGCAAACATCGGAATATATGGAGAAAAATCTCTTTCCTCTGCTCAGATCAAGGTGTTATTGGGCCAAACTCCCGCTGAATTTCTTGGGGCGTATAAATCTAATCAAAATGATGATCCTCCCCAAATTTAATAACATTTTTAGGAATTGCCCTTTATGGATCCCTGCTTGTTTTTCCGGGACCTTCATAAGATAGTGGTTTCCTTTGTCTGGGGCGGAGGGATGCCCCGGATGGCACGTTCCACCCTGTAGCTACTGGCTCACCTCGGTGGGCTGGCTTTCCCCAATTTCCAGGTCTACTACTGGGCAGCTATGCTGGTCACGGTGCAGTGGTGGTTCATCGGCAACATGTTTGGATGCGGCGTGTCTGGGATCTCTGGCTGATCTGCATAATTTTACTTATAAAGGAACTAAAGAGTACCTGGTGCCTCCTGGCCCTACACGGGTTACGTGGAGGGTTTGGGTGGCAGCCAGGTAGCGCTTCCTACACCACGGTCGATGGTCACCGGCTTAGCCATTGTGAGGGAATCCACACCTGCCCCATCTGGGGACTTTACCAGACCCTCATGAAGTCTGGGCACAACATGGCATCACAACACTGGGAGATATTTTATCCCAGGGAAATTTAAATTACCGTGCTGGATGCAGTTCAGGTATCTGCAGCTGCGCCATGCTGTCAGAGCACAATTTCCTCAAACACCATCCCTTGAGGAAGACCCAATTGAGGCGCTGCTATCCCCCGGGGATCTATACAAATCACTGTCGACACTCTGTAGTGCATTGTTGGGTAGGGAGTCCCCGCGGTTGAATAGACTGTGGGAAATGTGGCAGGAGGATATCCCGACACTGGATAGAAAGGACTGGGATGACTGTTTAGAGCTTGGCCCCAAGTTGGTCATCTCCTCTAGAGACAAGCTCATCCAAGTTAAAATCATTCATAGGATATAATATACGCCCCAAAAATTGCATTGTATTTTTCCAGACAGAGACCCCAACTTCCCCAGATGTAGGACGTAGGTGGGTACATTTTTTCATATGCTCTGGGACTGTCCACTCATTCTGCAATACTGGAAAGGGATATTTTCAGAAATAAATATGAGGCTGCAGCTCTCTCTTCCGGTAACACCGGAACTGGCCTTACTGGGGATTCATGAGGATACTCAGCTCTCTCATCACTCCAAACTCCTAATCTCTTACCTCCTGTTTTATGCCAAAAAAGCCATTCTTATTACTTGGACTTCCTCGTCCACCCCGGCCCTTTCCTCCTGGGAGGCACTGATAACTGCCACCTTGACTATGTATAAGATAACATATATCAATAGAGGATGTGTATGGAAATATGACAAGGTGTGGGCCCCCTGGACCACCTCTTTGAGTATTTTTATTTTAACCTAATGTGTGGTAGTGTGTCTGCTGGGGGGATGGGATGGGATTGGGGAGAAATGGACTTTATCCTTATTACTGCCATGTTATTCTGCTAGTACAACACCATTGCTACTGTGATAATCCCTAAATGACTGGTTGGATAACACTACCATATTGTACTTCTGGCTTGAACTGGTTGCCGTACCTCCTACCTTGTATTATGCCTTGTCCTATATTACTGGAATGTTGTATTTACTGTGTACATTACCAAAAAAGCACCTCTGATTGTTAAATCCACCACTGTTGTCTTCCGTGGACGACCAGGCCTTTTTATGTTGCTGAGCTCACCGGTGCATTCTTCTTTCCTCAGAATGTACCAAACTGTTGATTTGGCCATTCCTAATGTTGCTACTATCTCTCTGATGGATTTGTTTACTTTTTGAAGCCTTACAATGGCCTGTTTCACTTTCATGGACAGCTCCTTTCAACGCATGATGTAGGTTCACAGCAATAGATTCCAAATGCAAATACCACACTTAGAATCAACTCCAGACCTTTTACCTGCTTAATTGATGAAGAAATAGTGAAGGATCAGCCCACACCTGGCCATGAAACAGCTTTTGATTCAATTGTCCAATTACTTTTGGTCCCTTGAAAAGGGGGGGGGGTGGCTATTCTTAAGAGCTGTAATTCCTAAACCCTTCCTCCAATTTGGACATGCATACCCACAAATTAAACCAGAGAGTGTGCACTTTCAGCCCATATCCATTATATAACTATAGCTTGAAAATGTTTTGGTAAATACTTGAAAAAAAATAAAATTGTACCTGTGTCCAAATATATATTGGCCTACAGTAACCGTATATATATATATATATATATATATATATATATATGTATATATACAGTATCTCACAAAAGTGAGTACACCGCTCACATTTTTGTAAATATTTTATTATATCTTTTCATGTGACAACGCTGAAGAAATGACACTTTGCTACAATGTAAAGTAGTGAGTGTACAGCTTGTATAACAGTGTAAATTTGCTATCCCCTCAAAATAACTCAACACACAGCCATTAATGTGTAAACCACTGGCAACAAAAGTGAGTACACCCCTAAGTGAAAATGTCCAAATTGGGCCCAATTAGCCATTTTCCCTTCCCAGCGTCATGTGAACTCCCCAAGGATCTGAAAAAAAGAATTGTTGCTCTATATAAAGATGGCCTAGGCTATAAGAAGGTTGCCAAGACCCTGAAACTGAAGTTCATACAGCTGTGTAACAGGACAGGTTCCACTCAGAACACTTGGTCGGCCTGAAGAAGGGGGCGGAGCCTCTGAAGCGTCGCTGAGACCAGTCTAGCTTCTCACACAGCTTCTCACAGACCTCCACCAGATAGTAGGTTTGTCCCCTCTCTCTCATGTGACTTTGCTCTAGTGACGGCTGGTTACCCGGAAGTCACGGCTGGTCAGCACACCGCTGTGGGACATCCCAGTACCAGTCCTCCTACCACCAGGATTTTCCCATGAGCTGGCTGTGTCTCCCTGTAGGACGGTTACATACCGCTTCTGAGTCTCTTAACATCCGCCCAACCCCTTGGGGTCCTCCATGTTTGCTCAGCCCTGGTGGATTCACGCTGGTCCTGACATGCTGCTGATAAGTTGTTATGTAAGTTACTACTAATAAACGTTGTGGTGTTTTAATCTTTCACTGACCTGGCGCCCTTCTTCCTATTTACAAAAAATGGAGAATCATCTCAATATTATTCTTGGTTTTTCTGTTAAATAATACCCTTTTTTCACTGTTATTCTAATAATGGACTTTAAACTATTGGGTCAGAGTTCCCCTTTAAAAAGCCTCGGTCAGGCTCTATACATAGGACCAATTTATAACTGGTTCCACCCAAGTTCAGTCATTTCCCCCCAAGCCCAGCCTCTTTTTGTATCCAATATATCAAACAGTTTCCACTTCCCATCCTCTTTCTGCATTCAATAAATAGCCAATTTCTCCTCCCCCTCCCTTCTATGGTTTGACAAAGGAGCAATCTTGTGCTCTTGTGACATAACCACCCAGTGTCCTTGCCGGTTCTGGTCCCAGCGCTGGCTTGCGTTCTAGCATGGTGTATAAGACGTCCGTCTAGAGACGAAATGCGTTGGTTCTGTTCCCCCAGGTCACTGCGACTATCTGTGATTTGATGAGCTCATTATTTTATCATTGATGTAAGTGTTTTTATACCATTTTTTAATAAATTATGAAATGGTTTTACACTATGGCGGGCATTCTTTCCATTTTAATATTTGGTGAATAATCCCTGGGACAAGAATATTGGATATCTGTGTGGTTCACCCCTACATGCTATCCATGTGAGCAACAGGATTGTACACAGCCCTATGAAACAACCCTACAGTCTGCTGTCAAGTGGATATCTGCCATACAAGTGGTTCCTCTGCTGGGCACTTACCAGCTTCTGGTAAGCACAT
The DNA here is from genome assembly GCA_018402905.1 of Glandirana rugosa. Classification (NCBI taxonomy): domain Eukaryota; kingdom Metazoa; phylum Chordata; class Amphibia; order Anura; family Ranidae; genus Glandirana; species Glandirana rugosa. The sequence goes on from BLSH010374717.1 coordinate 1,023,545, forward strand.
AACATATATGGTTGAGGATTTTCCATGGAATTTTTGAATGCTGGCACAAGTCACCTTTTTTTGTTTAGATATTTTTCACCATCACTAATTAAGCACTAGGACTTTGTTGATTTGTGTCTATATTCATTGGACACTTTTTGGTGTTAATTGTGTCTGTTGTATGGACATTTGAATATGAATATTAACATATGCACTAAGTCACTTTAAATATGATGTCCTTATTAGAGATATACATGTTATAACATGCTTACTTTGTTTATATATATATTGCATACAGGCACAAATATTTTTTTACTGGGTATCCTAACCTGGTAGAATTTATTTTTATTAAGATAAGAGCTGCACTTTATATTCACTTTCTTATACAATTTGTCAGTTTGTTGTGCTAGCTGCTGATTTCTGTGTCCACAAAACAGTAAGCGCGGCATTCTCCCATTTTATATTGGGTTCCAGCATGGTGTATTGCTATGGGTATTTGGGTGATTTTATAGCAAATGTATTTGTTAGTTATATTGCATAGTTAGTTATTTTTTAAATCATGTGCTGTATTAAGAAGCTAGGCTCCCCCCCATTGACATGCAAATAAACCAGTCGGATTGGTTTTGGAACAAAGAGGGTACAGGATATGATGTAAACGGTAGTTGGGAGGAGGTGCTTAGGACTTTTTGAACAAGCATGCGAGAACAAAGGAGAGGGTTTATTTTGAAACACAAAGGACGAGGACATGTGCTGGAGACTTTGGAGGAAACAGAAGTTTTGAGTTGGATTCTGAAAAAAAAAACATTAAGGACATTACATCTTGATTCCATCTCTAAGTTGACTAACTGTTTAGTATACTTATTGCATACATATTATACATGCTTATTTTGCTAGAAAGAATAATTGGCTTGTGTATGTTGTATTCATATTTTGTAACCATGAATTGTGTTTTGTTCAGTTCTGAATTTTCTGTTTAGTAAAAGCATTTATACACTACAGAAGTCTAAGCTTCCTTGGCTTTTACCGCAAGAACCTTTATTAGACACTAAGCAAAACATTTGGGGGCTCGTCCGGGATTTGCATCTCCATTGGCGACTTTTAAAAAATTCTACAGGTTACCAGTTTTGAGTGACAGAAGAGCTCTAGTGCTAGAATTATTGCTCTCACTCTAACGATCGCAGCGATACCTCATATGTGTGATTTGAACACTGTTTTCATATGTGGGCGGGACTTACGTATGCGTTCGCTTCTGCGCACGAGCTCGCAGGTCGAGGCGCTTTAATTTTTTTTTTAATTATTTATTTTACTTTTTATTTTTACACTGTTCTTTTTTTAAAAAAAAATGTATTCCTATTACAAGAAATGTAAACATTCCTTGTAACAGAAAAAAGCATGCCAGGAACACTTAAATATGAGATTTGGGGTCAAAAAGACCTCAGATCTCATATTTACAGTAAAATGCATAAAAAAAGAAAAGAATTTGAAAAAAATGACAGTGCAAAAAAAAATGGGCCCTTTAAGAACATTGGGTGGAAGTGACTTGTGACGGCGCTTTCACCCTGTCATGTTATGGAGCTGAGTGAGCTTGGCTCATGAACACTGGGGGGAGAAGAACCGATCATCTCCGCCGCTGCTGGCAGGTCAGGTAAGCGGAGATGACCAGAAAGCGGCGGGAGGGGGGCATCTCTCCCGCCGCTGATAAAAGTGATCTCACAGAGAATCCACTGCTAAGACCACTTTTATCTGAAAGAGAATTGCCTGCTGAAAAAAAAATACTGGGGTTATGGTAGCTATCTGTTACCATAACAAAGGTATTCCACTTCAAACGGCCGCCGTGTAATGACAGCGGGCGGTCTTGAAGTGGTTAACCAGTTAGATTGGTTTAGGAGCTAAGCAGAGGACAGGATATGATCTAAGCTGAAGTTGGGGGGAGGAGTTTAGGACTTTTTGAAACAAGCATGTGGAGAGACAAAGAATAGAGTTGGTTTGGAACACAAAGGATGAGGACACGTGCTGGAGACTTTGGAGGAAACAGAAGTTTTGAGAAGGACATTACATCTTGATTCCATCTCTAAGTTGAGTAACTGTTTAGTTTACTTATTGCATACATATTGTACATGCTTATTTTGCTAGAAAGGATAATTGGCTTGTGCATTGTAGGCATATTTTGTAACTATGAATTGTGTTTTGTGCAGTTGTATGTGTGGCTTTTGTGTTTAGTAAAGCATCAATACACTACAGAGGTCTAAGTTTGCTTGGCTTCTACTGCAAGAACCTTTTAAAGAAGACCTAAGCAAAACATTAAACATGGTTAATGCTTTTAGTCGGTGGATTCCACCACCTGTCAGGCTGAGGTCAAGCAGCATCGCCTAAGCTGCATTCCATCTGTTTTACATCGTGGCTTTTAAGAGACTCCATCCGCTCCCCGAGGCTCACCAGCAAGGATTGATGATATGCCTGTTTCTTCTCATCCTTGTAAATGCATTTAACCTTTTGTTTACAATTGATTTTAACAAATTGATACACTTAGATGGCGGCACCTATTGTTTGTTTGTTTGTTGACCTCCTTAAGTGAAACTTCTGGAAGGCACTATGTACTACTATACAATTAGTACCCTGTATCACTGGAGCTGTCTGTGAATCACCTGTGTTGAGAGAAACAGGAGCCATGCTCTCCATAGGAAGAACACTCTTGTTTTCTAAATCTGATACAGAATTACTTGTATGTTTCCATCAACAAGATATGAGTCAATGTTCAGGCCTCACAATTCCATTCTTCCAGTGGGCTTGAAAGGTATGCTGCTCAAGTACTTCTGGTAGAATGAACAGTAAATAAGGGTAGCTTGGAAACCTGTGTCAAATAGAGTTGGAATTGTATGCTCATTGACAGTGACTTTAACTATAGACTTAGAGCCTATTAGGGAAACTTTTGGCCTGAAACACCCACCTTTGCGTCTTTTGTTCTGTTTGCTTCTATATGGGAAATTCCACACATAGCACTGTTCCCCCAGAGTCCTCATGGCATTGTTTTACAATACAGCCAGTGTGACCATACCCAGGCCGGTGCTAGACTATTCTGCGCCCTAGGCAAGACCAGCTACTTGCACCCCCCAAAAAATAAATAAATAAATAAAAAACTTCAAAACTTCTAAAAACAGTAGAAAATTATCTAATATAAGCACACTCCAGGCATTCCCCATACACCCGCTATACTCACAGCACACTCCATGCATTCCCCATACTCCCCTATATGCTCACAGCACATTCCATGCATTCACCATACTCCCCCCTATATTCGCAGCAAACTTCATACATTCCCCATACTCCCCCCTATACTCACAGCACACTCCATGTATTCCCCATGCTCCCCCTATACAGGGTAGGTGCACTATTGTGACAGGAGGGCACTGTGACAGGAAAGGGGCAGTGTAACAGATGGGGGGCAGTGTGACAGGTGGAGGGGCAGTGTGAAAGGTGGGAGGCCAGTGTGACAGGTGGGGGGGCAGTGTGTCAGTTGGGGGGGCCAGTGTGACAGGTGGGGGCAGTGTGTCAGGTGGTGGGAGTGTGATGGGGGTGTGACAGGTAGGGGGGAGTGTGACAGGTGGGGGAAGTGTGATAGGTGGCGGAGCAGTGTGGCAGGTAGGGGGGAGTCTGATAGATGGGGGGCAGTATGTCAGGTTGGGGGGAGTGTGACAAGTTGGGGGGGCAGTGTGTCACGTACCTGGTGGTCGAGTCCTAGTCTGGCCCTAGTTTGAGAATCCCTGATAGTGGAGACAGGGAGCTCTCGAGCACAGGGGGGCACAAGGGCTGGACTTGGCCACTGATGGTAGTTGAGGGTCCACAGGAGCTCATGCAGGCAGAAGGGTGGTGGTACAGGCCGGGTTGGTAACAGGCTGGCAATGCAGTAAAGGTGGATCAGTCAGACAGATAGTTGAGTACAAGCAAGGTCAGCAACGTGCAGGCAGCAGAAGTACAGGGAGTCAGGCAGAGGAGTAGTCATAGACAGGCCGGGGGTCAGGGCAGGCAGAAAGCAAACAGAGTCCTAAAGGAAGCCGGGGTCACAGGTACAGGGAGTCTCTCAGAGTAAACGCTGGGGTCACAGGTGCAGGAACGCTGTAGAACGGACAGCACTGCAGGGTGCTGTCTGCTTAAATGGCCGTTTTGGCGCCATTGCCGGCGCAAATGCGCACGCGTGCGCGCGCACAAACGCACAGACGCCCGCAAACGTGCGCCCGTGCATAGGCATTCCAGTGCCCATGGGTGCTTCCTTACATTGCCCCCCCAAGGGGCAGCCTCCGGATTGCCCAACCGGGCTATCTTGGCCAGATTGTTCCTCCAAAATGTCTTGACAAGCTCTTTGGCATGTACATGGGTTTCTGGCTCCCAAGAGCTTTCTTCAGGCCCTTATCCTTTCCATTTTACTAGGAACTGGGTAATGCCCCCTCTGCTTCTGCAGTCAAGGATGGTTTCCACCTCAAACTCCTCCTCTCCATCTACCAGGACTAGTTCTGGTGGAGCTGTTCTCCGCCCCGGGAAAGGATCCCTAGTCACTTGTTTGAGCAGGTTTACATGAAATACGGGATGCACCCGAAGTGAAGGAAGAAGGTCCAGCTCATAAGCCACATTGTTGATTTTCCTCTTGACTGGGAGAGGTCCGATGTATCTTGGTCCTAATTTTTTGGAAGGGCATGATAGTCTCAGGTTTTTGGTGGCCAACCAGACCCGATCGCCTGGCTGGAAGTCCAATTCTCCTCATCTCCTTCTATCAAATGTCCTTTTGTCGCACTCTTGGGTTTGCGCGAGGGTCTCTTGCAGAAGTCTATTGTTCCTTTCCAGAAACTGGGTGATTTCCTGTACAGTGGGCACCGTACGTTCAGTCAGTAGATTGGGTAGGAATGTAGGGTGGTAGCCGAGATTCCCCTAGAACGGGGATTGCTTGGTGGCACTGAGTTGTTATAGGCGAACTCAGCTAATGGCAGCAAAGGGACCCAATCATCTTGGGAGTACAAGGAGTAGCAGCGGAGGTACTGCTCGAGGGTCTGGTTGGTCCTCTCTATCTGGCCATTTGATTGTGGATGGTAGGCTGATGAGAACGCCAGTTCAATTCCTAAGATGGTACACAGAGAGCTCCAAACCCGAGACGTGAACTGCACCCCCGATCAGACACAATATTGTTGGGGATGCCATGCAGCCAAACAATTTCTTTAATAAAGATCTTTGTTGTCTCCATTGCTGAGGGAGTGCCCTGCATAGGGATAAAGTGTGCCATCTTTGTGAGATGGTCTACCACTACGAAGATGGTGTTAAACCCTGTGGATCCGGGTACCCGACCACCACAGCCCGTCTTTTACAGACAATCCAGAGTCCATGGGCACAGTGGAGCCAGCTAGAGACTGCCTGATCTGTGTTAAGAGGTCCTCCTGGACCAGTAAGAAGCTGTGGGCCAGTAGGATGGTGTCTGGTGGGGGAGCCTTTCCAGGCTCATGGAACATCCCGGACAGAGCGTCCGGCTTGATGTTCTTGGACCCGGGCCTGTACCTGATGTGGAGCTTGAAACGGGAAAAGAACAAGGCCCAGTGAGCCTGGCGAGGTTTAAGCCTTTTGGCCGTCCACAAATACTCCAGGTTTTTGTGGTCTGTGAAGACCAGGACAGGGTGTACTGCTCCCTCTAGAAGATACCGCCATTCTTCCAGGGCGGATTTGATAGCCAACAGCTCTGTCCTCAACGTTGTAGTCTCTCTCGGGTGGAGTAAGCTTCCGAGAGAAAAAGGCGATGGGGTGAAGTGAGGCCTTTGGCCCCTGTCTCTGAGAGAGGACCTTCCCGACTGAGGCATCCACTTCTAGGATGTTGGGAAGCGCAGAGTCAGGATGCTTTAGAATGGGAGCAGAGGTGAACTACTTCTTTAGAGTCAGGAAAGCTACCTGTGCCTCAGTGGTCCAGACAAAGCAGGAGTTTTGCTTGGTGAGTCGAGTTATGGGAGCGATGATGTCTGAAAATCCCTGAATGAACTTTCTGTAAAAGTTGGCAAAGCCTATGAAGTGCTGCATCTCTTTCTTATCTACTGGCGTTGGCCAGTCGAGGATAGCTGTAACCTTCTGAGGGTCCATAGTGGTGCCCGTAGTGGAAATGTGAAACCCCAGGAAGGAGATGTTGGAACATTCGAAGGCGCATTTTTCCGCCTTTGCGTACAGCCCGTGTTGCCGAAGGTGGCTGAGTACGCACTTCACATGCCTGCGATGTTCCTCTAAGGAGGGGGAGAAAATGAGGATGTCATCCAAATAAATAACCAGGTACAGGTCAAGGTAGTCTCGGAAGACATCATTCACCAGATGTTGAAAGGTAGCCGGGGCGTTTGCAGAGTCCAAATGGCATGAATAAATATTCAAAATGGCCAAACCGAGTCCGAAAGGCCGTCTTCCATTCATCCCCCTCGCGTATGCGGATCGGATTGTAGGCCCTGCGGAGGTCCAACTTGGTGAACACGGTAGCAGATCCAAGTCTCTGAAAAAGTTCTGGAACTAGGGGCAAAGGGTACCTATTCTTAATGGTGACGTTGTTGAGGTCCCGATAGTCAATACAGGGCCTGAGGGAATGGTCTTTTTTTTTTCAACGAAAAAGATCTCCTCTTTGAGAGCCGCCAACTCCACTTCAGACAGTGGGAAGATTCTGCCGAAAGGGACTTCGGCCCCAGGTAGCAAGTCAATTGGGCAGTCGTAAGACCTGTGCGGGGGAAGGGTATCAGCCCCCTTCTTACTAAAGACATGTAAGAAGTCATGGTAAACCTCAGGGACAGCAAGATGGGTTTCCTGATCCGGATCAGAGTCCGTGATGTTGGGTGGCAAAAGCTAGATCCATGAAAAAGCTACAGGCCCCGGAGTCCAGGATGGCTGGAACTTGGATACTCCCGCCGGGAAGCTGTAGAGAGATGAAAAGAACAAGGTGAGACTTGGTATCGGGTAGAGACAACACTTCCCCTATGGCTGTGGTAGGACACTTACCGGCCTTGGCGGGGCAGTTTCTCACCAGGTGTCCTGAACCCCCACAGTACAAACAAAGGTTGAGGGCCATGCGCCTCTGTCGTTCCTCAGGTGAGAGAGAGGGGCGGAGGAGCTCAAGCTGCATTGGCTCAGGGTGGTCTTGCAGAGAGGAGGAGGAGGTTGCGGCCGAGCTGGGTCCTGGGTAGCTAAGCACTCTGGGCATCATCCAGGTAGGCAGCAGGAATTCGGTAGCTCTCCCCACTCTGCGCTCACGTAGGCAGCGGTCGTTCTGAATTGTCAAATTGACCAGTGTGTCCAGAGTGTGAGGAACCCTGACACGAGCCAGCTCATCCTTGATCAGCTCAGAGAGCCCTAGCCTGAACTAGTAGCAGAGGGCGGCGTCATTCCAGGCTGTATCGGCGTTCCATCGCCGGAACTCCGACACGCATTCCTCTGCTGTGCGTCGGCCCTGCTGGAGCGCATGGAGTGCTGCTTCTGCAGTGAGGGCCTGGTGTGGATCCTCGTACAGCTGGGCCATGGCATGAAAGAACAGGTCCAGACTTGAGGTCTCCCTGGCTTTCTGCTCTAGCAGGCAGTGAGCCCAGACTTGAGGCTCATCCAGGAGGAGTGAAATCACTAGGCCCACTTTGGTGGCTTCCAGGGAGAAGGTGCGGGGCTGAAGAGCAAAATACAACTCACAGGAGTTACGAAACACCCAAAACTTCTTGCGGTCCCCCGTAAATCGCTCGGGTATGGGCACCTTAGGCTCCGTAGGTAGAGTCACTATAGTGCGGGAAGTAGCTTGGCTGGGACCGGCTGATGCTGGTGTGGCAAGATCCTGGACTCAGTTTTCGAAAGAATGTGCATCCTTCCTGAAGATTTTTCACCGCTTGGGTCAAGCTGGCAAGGTGAGCACACAGTTCCTCCATAGGAGAGGGCCCCGGCGCAGACTCGGACATGGCTGTCCGTTGCTGTCACGTACCTGGTGGTCGAGTCTTATTTATGCGGGGGCAACCTCTCTTACGGCCCTGGTTCGAGAACCCCTGATAGTGGAGACAGGGAGCTCTGGAGCACAGGGGGGCACGAGGGCTAGACTTGGTCACTGATGGTAGGTGAGGGTCCACAGGAGCTTGTGCAGGCAGAAGGGTGGTGGTACAGGCTGGGTTGGTAACAGGCTGGCAATGCAGTACAGGTGAATCAGGTAGGCGGATAGTCGGGTACAAGCAGGGTCGGCAACGTGCAGGCAGCAGAAGTACAAGGGGTCAGGCAGAGGAGTAGTCGTAGACAGGCCAGGGGTCGTGGCGGGCAGAAAGCAAACAGAGACCTAAAGGAAGACGGGGTCACAGGTACAGGAAGTCTCTCAGAGTAAATGCTGGGGTCACAGTTTCAGGAACGCTGTAGAACGGACAGCACTGGCTGCAGGGTGCTGTCTGCTTAAATGGCCGTTTTGGCGTTATTGCTGACGCGTGCACAGACATGTGCAAACACACACAAACGCATGCACCCACTACGTGCGCCCGAGCATAAGCATTCTAGTGGCCATGGGTGCTTCCTTACACAGTGTGTGAGGTGGGGGAAGTGTGACAGGTGGGGGAGCAATGGGACAGGTGGGGGGCAGTGTGTCAGGTGGGGGGCAGTGTGACAGGTGGGGGCAGCATGTCAGGTGGGGAGGAGTGTGACAGGTGGGGGGGCAGTGTGACAAGTGGAGGGGCAGTGTGACAGGTGGGGGAGCTGGCTATTGCTAGCCCCTCAGCATAACAGTAATGTATAATACACAGCACACACCTTGCACACCAACACCCAGTTCACCCCACATCACACACACAGCTCTCCACCAGCCTCCCCTTACCCCCAAAAGGCGCAGCACCGCCTCGCCCAGCTCACCCTCTGCCTCCTCAAAGCTTGGCCTCCTGTTCTGTGGTCTCGGGTGTACCTCCGGAGCAGCCAGGTCCCGCAGCTCCCTTGATGCCGCCTCCTACTGCACCGCCATACCTAGAGCTGAGCTCAGTGTGAGGAAACCCGGAATTAGAGCAGAAATGCACGTGTACTTGGACGGGGAGCTGAGAGAGGAGGGGAGGCAGGGAGGGGCCACACACCTCATACCGGCCATTCTGGACTCTGTGTGATGGTACATGTTCCCTGGCTAGGCTAGTAGGAAAACCAGCAGTCGTGGCTCTGCCCTAGGCAGCAGTGCGCCCTAGGCAGCTGCCTAATTTGCCTAAAGCAGCGCCAGCCCTAACCATACATGAAACACCTTCAAGAATCTCTACCCCTCTGTGTAGCAACTGGTTGAGCAACCAAAGATTTGGGTCGGTAAAGAATGTTCCCTTTGGGGAAAGTTAGAATGGTGATTTTTTTTGGAACACTTTTCACCTTCTTAGGAGTACAAAACTGAATGTCAGACTTCTGTTTCTTCACTGACTTCATTAAATCATGGAGAGAAATGATTCTCCATAATTTTGAGGAGCTGTGTAAGAGGATGAGGTAGCAAGCCTCTTACTAACTGACTGGCCCTTGTAGTGTCCACTGCAGAAAGAGATATAGCAGTGCAGGGCCGGATCCAGCCTGTCTGATCTAGGGGTGCAGTTAAAAAAAAATCATAATGGCATAATGTCATTACACTATCATTTTATCCTCTCCTCTCTTAGTTCTCCAAATCTCCATGTGACTGCCATGAAAAGTATATGTATTAGGCCAGCATTTTTCAACCGGTCATTTATTATTCATGGCACCCTTTAAAAGTATGCAAAATCCCGAGACACCCCAGTCCTGAACTGTGTGTATATACAGTATCTCACAAAAGTGAGTACACCCTTCACATTTTTGTAAATATTTTATTATATCTTTTCATGTGACAAATCTAAAGAAATGACACTTTGCTACAATGTAAAGTAGTGAGTGTAGAGCTTGTATAACAGTGTAAATTTGCTGTCCCCTCAAAATAACTCAGCACACAGCCATGAATGTCTAAACCGCTGGCAACAAAAGTGACTACAAGAGTATAAGAGGCTTCCTTCTGGGGCGACAGCCATGCAGACCAATTTGATGCAGTGTGCGGCGTATGGTCTGAGCACTGACAGGCTGACCCCCTTACCCCTTCAACCTCTGCAGCAATGCTGGCAGCACTCATACGTCTATATTCCAAAGACAACCTCTGGATATGACACTGAGCACGTGCACTCAACTTCATTGGTTGACTATGGCGAGGCCTTTTCTGAGTGGAACCTGTCTGTTAAACGGCTGTATGGTCTTGGCCACCATGCTGCAGCTCAGTTTCAGGGTCTTGCCAATCTTCTTATAGCCTAGGCCATCTTTATGTAGAGCAACAATTATTTTTTTCAGATCCTCAGAGTTTTTTGCCATGAGGTGCCATGTTGAACTTCCAGTGACCAGTATGAGAGAGTGAGAGCGATAACACCAAATTTAACACGCCTACTCCCCATTCACACCTGAGATCTTGTAACACTAATGAGTCACAAGTCACCGAGGAGGGTAAATGTCTAATTGGGCCAAATTTGGGCATTTTTCGACTTAGCGACTTTTGTCGCCAGAGGTTTAGACATTAATGGCCGTGTTGTTATTTTGAAAGGAACAGCAAATTTACACTGTTATCAAAGCGTCATTTCTTCAATGTTGTCACATGAAAAGATATAATAAAATATTTACAAAAATGTGCA
>BLSH010374717.1:1034188-1044840 GCA_018402905.1 Glandirana rugosa
ATATCTGCATACTCACGACGGTCGTAACGACGTCTCCAACTTCCCCATTCCCCCAGTCGGACAGTCACGAGTCTGGTATGCGGCGTGTGACGTAGTTTAACCAGACGTACCGACAGCGGGGTCTTCCTTCGGAGAATATGAGAACATCAGTGAAAACAACGGTCGCCAAATCTGTAAGTACCGACACACGACTCAATAAAACTCCCCTGTCGTTTAAATGTGACAATATGTTCGAGATGTGAGTGATGAAATGTAACATCGTTTCACAGTAAAGAAATCTAAACAGTGTACTTTTCTATATTATTTTATAAATGTTTTTACACTTCCATGCAGACCAATTTGATGCAGTGTGCGGCGTATGGTCTGAGCACTGACAGGCTGACCCCCTTACCCCTTCAACCTCTGCAGCAATGCTGGCAGCACTCATACGTCTATATCCCAAAGACAACCTCTGGATATGACACTGAGCACGTGCACTCAACTTCATTGGTTGACTATGGCGAGGCCTTTTCTGAGTGGAACCTGTCTGTTAAACCGCTGTATGGTCTTGGCCACCATGCTGCAGCTCAGTTTCAGGGTCTTGCCAATCTTCTTATAGCCTAGGCCATCTTTATGTAGAGCAACAATTCTTTTTTTCAGATCCTCAGAGTTTTTTGCCATGAGGTGCCATGTTGAACTTCCAGTGACCAGTATGAGAGAGTGAGAGCGATAACACCAAATTTAACACGCCTACTCCCCATTCACACCTGAGATCTTGTAACACTAATGAGTCACAAGTCACCGAGGAGGGTAAATGTCTAATTGGGCCAAATTTGGGCATTTTTCGACTTAGCGACTTTTGTCGCCAGAGGTTTAGACATTAATGGCCGTGTTGTTATTTTGAAAGGAACAGCAAATTTACACTGTTATCAAAGCGTCATTTCTTCAATGTTGTCACATGAAAAGATATAATAAAATATTTACAAAAATGTGCATCTACACTGTAATAATACCACACAGCACACCAGCTGCTGCATTGTAATGAATCTGCTGGTGTGAATGGACCCTTAGCTGACAAGTCAGCAGCTGGGGGATGCACACATGTTACAATTGAGATGTAGCTTCGCAGCTGCAGGAAGAATTATACCCCCTGTTGTATTTGGTAGACACTACCACCCAATGTGACCTATTCAGATCAAAAGGTCCATGCTGTTACTTCCCTGCAACCGTATGCAATGCATGTGGTTGTGGTGGTGTGATGCAGCATTTAGGGGGTCAAACAGGTGCTAGGTAGGGGAAATATTGCCTCCTCACCACCTGTCAAATGCCTCTGAAAAGTAATCTATGCATGGGTTGCTTTTAAGAGTGGCAGTAGGGGTGTCAGTAGGAGATGGAGACGCAGTGCTGAGGAAAGGCTGTCGGTGGCCCTTGAGGAGCCTCCACTAGGGGGGTTTGCCTCGGGCTGGAGCTCGGGAGGCTGGCCTGGAAGGATCCTACCACAGGAGACAGTTGGAGGGACCCTAACCGGAAAGGCAGCAGAGAGAGCAAGGAGAGACAGTGAGTAGATCAGCATGGAGCAGGGACAGACAAGGGGAGAGACTGGCAGCTGTAGCAGTGCTTTCTTAAAGACAGCGGTATGCCAAGTCTTCATCAAACCTTGCCCTGGGGAATCTCTATGTGCATGTCTGTCAGGATGACTGGGAAGAGAAGCAGCCAGGTGTGGCTGGTGGCAGCCAGGTGGGCTAGCATTTCTGCAAGCAGTTGAACTGGGTTCAGTGTCCACAGGGAAGCAGAAGGTGATGTGGTGTGCTGTTCACTCCACATGTGTTAATTTGCCAAGGGACTGAGAGTTCCTGCCTATAATGGGCTGTTGCTGAACTAACGATAGACTATTAGATGCCTCAGGAGTAAGTCAGCAGAAGTTGTACAAAAAATGAACCAAGTTTGTGCTGCAGGATAGAAGAAGGGGGAATCTGTAAATAGGGAGGAAGTAGTTCCTGAATTACTGTTGTTGTCACACAGCATTGTTGTCCATAATCCCTTACCCTATCCAAGTTATCATCCCCTAATAAAACAACAAAAAAAAAGAGAAAGACAGATTTCTGTGTCTGAATAAAAGAAAGAACTTCTGTGTGACTGGCTATGTAGCAGTGAGGAACCCTGACTTCAGCAACTCCTACGGGGGTAGTGCTACACTCACAATTACAGACAGTAAAGGGCAGCAGATCTCGACACCAGTTTAAAGCCACAGAAGCTTTTGTTTAAAAAAAACAGTTAAAACACTCCCCTGAACAAATAAAAAACTAAACAATTGGCATCCATCTTACTATGAACTACTACACATATTCAGTAGTGTACTTTAGTTTTGCCCTAGGCAAGACTAAAATTGGATGCCCCCTCTAAATTTTTCCCACCCCAGCCACGGTATACCGTTCTTGTCCTTGCAGTCGTTTACAGTGAACAGCTGCAGCTTCCTCACCAGACCCTGAGACATGATGCGTCCAAGTGCCACATATGTGGTCAATGGGGCAGAGGATTGGGTCAGCGGGACATAGGATCGAGTCAGCAAAGCAGAGGATGAGGCGGTATCAGGAGGCACTGATGAAGCTGCACTGATATGCATCACTGATGGGCACTGATAGGCGCCACTGAAGAGCACTGACAGGCGGCTCTTATAGGCAACACTGATAGGTGGCACTAATATGGGGCTGAGAAGGGACTGGTTGACAGCACTGATGGACAGTGATTGGCAGCACTGATGGGCACTGATTGGCATTAATAGACAGCACTAATGGCAATGTTGGGGTTGCACTGATGATCAGGACACTGATAATCAGTACCCTGATTATCAGTGTAGATGTCCCCTTTCACACTGGCCGGTTACCGACTCTCTCCTCTCTTCACGCTGTGATAGCCTGAGGAGAGGAATGACAATAACCGGCAAGTGTGTTTACATTGGGATCAGCTGTGATTGGACACAGCTGATCATGTGGTAAAGAGCTGCTGTGATTGGCTCTTTACCCTGATCTGTGATCAGCTGTGTCCGAAGGCTATAGAGCAGTTGCCTGGGGGTGGCGCTGCTTCCCTGTAAAATGCCTAAGGCAAATGCCTTATTTGCCTTGTGGTAGTTACGCCTCTGAACGTACTTATATTAGGCCGCTTAGGCACACAGACAAATCAGAGGAAGGATTCATAGGGATATTACATATTTCATATTCCTTATTAAGGTTGGCCTGACAAATATCTAATAAAGATTCTAATATCTTGGTTATTCTAGTCATTTGAATGTGATTGTAAGATGACTCTGTGGACAAGTCAGCCCCCTCTCCTTCAGGAATGTGCCTCTTTAGAAAGTCATATTGTTGCTTACAAGGTGTTGGCCGGGAGTGGTCTTTCTTTACATTCAAGTTCTATATTACCACAGCCAAATCCTATAAGGGCTTTGTCTTATCCAGAGCTTCATCATGTAACATGCAAGCATCTGTGATCACTGGTGCCATGCCAATTATAATTGGCGGGACCCACGTCGGAAACAGCATGTTTAGTTAGGTATTCTTGTTATATTTTCTTTATCTGTATCTGTCATTACTTTTAATAAATGTTATACTTTAAAGTATTTGTGTGCACATATGTATTTGTATGCACATGTGTATTTGTGTGCACATGTGTATTTGTGTGCACATGCTCTTTGCACATATCGAACACAGCACCAAAAATGTGACAAAACAAGGACTCAACTTTTATAAGAGGATTTATATATATGTATATATATTCGCCATGACTGTATATATACATATATATATATAGTCATGGCAGAAATATTAGCACCCCTGCATTTTTGTCAGATAATGCACCACTTCGCCCTGAAAATTGTCGCAATTACAAATGTTTAGGCATTCTCATGTTTATTTCTTTTGTTTATATTGGTATGAGTGGAGAAACAAAAACCCAAATCTGACACATTCCACGTAAAACCTCAAAAATGGACTGGACAAAATTATTGGCACCTTCTTAAAATTGTAAGAAATATTTGCATTCCAAATTCTTGCTGTACCTGTAATCTGCAATTAAACTTACCTGTATCATTTAATAGGTGCTGATAAAATAGAAATAACATTGGCAACCAGTTAAAATGGTGAAAGATTGACTCAACGTTTCTGTTGTGTGTCTCTGTGTGCTACACGAAGCATGGAGAAGAGAAAGAGCAGCAAAGAATGGTAGCAACGCATAGAAAGTAAACCAACTCCCATGTGAATATAAACATTCCCCAACACAGTGAATCATTTACGTGATTCAAGTCCCATTATTATATTCTAAATACTACTATTATATAATATTTTATGGACCGAATAAACTAGATAAACCACCATAGAATGCAGCCTTGGAAATAATTAATCCCAATCCTTTATTCTAAATAAAACTTTTGTCTGACAACAAAACATTTTGTTGTCAGGTATTTTAGAGAGGGGCTTAAAAGTCATTAGATCTGCCAACTAGTTTTGGTTGCATTAACAAGATTATACGAAAATGGTTGTACTGTTACTGTTGATTTTAATGTGGTTTAATAAAGGAGAACGTTTTTCTGTGAACAAATTAGAGGGGCTGATTGTTTCATCAGTCTTCTGGTAATTATTATTATTATACAGGATTTATATAGCGCCGACAGTTTGCGCAGCGCTTTACAATATTAGGGCAGACAGTACAATTACAATACAATTCAATACAGGAGGAATCAGAGGACCCTGCTTGTTAGAGCTTACAATCTAGGAGGGAGGGTTAAATGATGCAAAAGGGCAGTAAACTGCGGGGGATGAGCTGATTGAGAAAAAATGAGTGTAGTTATTAGGTGGTGGCAGGATAGGCTTCCCTGAAGAGAAAAGTTTTCAGGGATCGCTTGAAGGTGGATAGATTTGGGGACATTCTGACCGATTGGGGTAGGGAGTTCCAGAGGAAGGGAGAGGCTCGGGAGAAGTCTTGGAGGCGAGTATGAGAGGAGGTGATGAGGGAGCTGGAGAGCAGGAGGTCTTGGGAGGAGCGAAAAGGACGGTTAGGTTGGTATTTTGAGACAAGGTTGGTGATGTAGCTGGGAGCAGAGTTGTGGATGGCTTTGTAGCTGATTGTTAGTATTTTAAATTTAATTCGTTGGGCGAGTGGCAGCCAATGGAGGGATTGGCAGAGGGGGGTGGCAGACGTTGAGCGGTTTGTAAGGTGGAGGAGTCTGGCAGCGGCATTCATGATGGACTGGAGAGGGGCTAGTCTATTTAAAGGTAGACCACTGAGGAGGGAGTTGCAGTAGTCGAGACGAGAGATGACCAGGGAGTGAATTAGAAGCTTTGTGGTTTCATTGGTTAGGAAGGGTAATGTGATCGGAATATACAAATCATGCACTTAACTTGAATACCAGATTCTCTGTTTAGGTTAATTGTATTTTCTTTGACGCTGTGAAGGAGATTGAACCTTTTAAACCTATCCAAATTAAGAATATCCATACTTTTTAATAATTAATGTATGAAGAGGAAAAACAGACATAGATGAACAAATCTTTCAAGTGGACCTTTCTATTTATTATCTAGCACACACTCCAAATTGACATTTTTTCATAGAGCTGCCCCACTGGGCTTACTGTATGCAACATATGTCATATCCTATCTGATTTCCTGTATCACCCCACTGTAGGTGGACACAGGAAAGTTCTAAATGATCATGTAGAAGAAGTCTGCATGGGGCAATGACAAGGATATAATAATGTCCACAGTGAACTCCTTTATAACCTCACACTTACACTATTTTGTCAAAAGTATTGGGACACCTGCCTTTACACGCACATGAACTTTAATGGAATCCCAGTCTTAGTCCATAGGGTTCAATATTTAGTTGGCCCACCTTTGCAGCTATAACAGCTTTGGCTCTTCTGGGAAGGCTGTCCACAAGGTTTAGGAGAGTGTCTATGGGAATGTTTGACCATTCTTCCAGAAGTGCATTTGTGAGGTCAGGCAATGATGTTGGACGAAAAGGCCTGGCTCGCATTCTCCATTCTAATTCATCCCAAAGGTGTTCTATCAGGTTGAGGTCAGGACTCTGCGCAGGTCAGTCAAGTTCATCCACTCCAAATCTTACTCATCCATGTCTTTATTGACCTTGCTTTGTGCACAGGTGTGCAGTCATTTTGGAACAGGAAGGGGCCATCCCCAAACTGTTCCCACAAAGTTGGGAGCATGAAGTTATCCAAAATGTCTTGGTAAGCTGATGCCTTAAGAGTTCCCTTCACTGGAACTAAAGGTCTAAGTCCAACTCCTGAAAAACAATCCCACACAATAATCCCCCCTCCACCAAATGATTTGGACCAGTGCACAAAGCAAGGTCCATAAAGAAATGGATGAGCGAGTTTGGGGTGAAGGAACTTGACTGACCTGCACAGAGTCCTGACCTCAACCCAAAAGAACACCTTTTGGATAAATTAGAGCGGATACTGCAAGCCAGGCCTTCTTGTCCAACATAAACTGGAAGAATGGTCAAACTTTCCCATAGACACACTCCTAAACCTTGTGGACAGCCTTCTCAGAAGGGTTGAAGCTGTTATAGCTGCAAAGGGTGGGCCAACTCAATATTGAACCCTACAGACTAAGACCGGGATGCCATTAAAGTTCATGTGCATGTAAAGGCAGGCGCCCCAATACTTTTGACAATATAGTGTAGCTAACATACAGACCCATAGTGCTTACAGGGAAAAGTAGTTCCCCAATCCTCACCTGCCAGCTATGAACTGCTCTGTGATGTACCACTGCCATTTTAGTTGTCCTATGCTGCATTTTGATGATGACATTTTGGAATGAAGAGAAACATTTATACAAAATTAAACTGAACTCCAAGCAAGCAGCTACATACACTGATGAAATGTATACATGGGAACTATTTTGCCCACCAAAGGATTTTTAATTTTGCCCATACAGTCCTGAAGTTTACATAGCTTTCCCCCTAAGCACAGCCCTGTTAAGCAGAGGAGGGGACCTAATCTTTTTCTCCTGCAGTTTCACCTTACTTTACAGGTCCTCTCCTTGCCTGTGGACTCTGCAAGGAGATGCAGCACTTTGATGAGATTAACTTTCTGTTACTCTCCTCTATCCTTGTATCAGCACGCTCCTAACACTAAAGCCAAGCCACCATCAGGGGGGTACAGGCAGTACTGTTGTAAGGGGCCCCAGTGTCTCAAGGGGCCCTTACAACAAAGACTTTAGCAGTCTTTAACATTGGAGTCTATGGGAGGGGGACACCAGGTTGGGGGACACCGTTCTCCCGAACCATAGGCAATAAAAATACCAAACTTGGGACACATAGAGAGAACCCCCTGGGCAACAACAGGTCCACGTTTGGGACCTCCAGCACCTGTGGTTCAGCCATAACAGGTCCTCAAATCACCAGTCATTGACCGGCAATTGTCGGGTGAATTTCGGACTTAACATTGGAATCTATGGGAAGGGGACACCTGGTTTGGGGACACCGTTCTCCCAAACCATAGGTGATAAAAATACCAAACTTGGGTCACATTGGCGCGAGGTCTTATTGCAAGCATCGGGTGAGGCTGTGCTGCCTGTGTACTGTTATTTTAACCCCTTGGATCCCACACTAGCATGCATTGCACACTTCACTTCACTTGAATCGGTTTATGCTTGGCAGGCTACACCTGGTAAGTGTGACAGGGTGTATGATTCCTACTGCGGCTGTGATATGTGTACACCCCTGGCCAGTGGGCGGATGTGGTGGGATGGCCAGTGGGCGGGCCCTGGGGAATGTTGGTGGTCAGATGGGGGTGGCCCAGGTCTAAAGCTGTGTAAGGGGCCCCAAAATTTCTGATGGCTGCCCTGCACTAAAGCACTTGTAATTGGCACTCTGCGCTGCTTTTCCTTCTCCTTTTCTGAGCTCTGCAGTGTACAGTAGACTGGAAGAGGCTGGTACCAAATCAAATTATGTTTCTTACACTGCATGCATAAAAACATAGAATAATGATTACGGAGCTGCATTCGTTTGTATCTGTTATATCAGCTTTAAACATTGCTTTGGAAGTAGTTAAGGAACAGCATGAGGTTGGTTTGGTAGAGCCAGGAGTTCAGCTTTAAAGAATATGCATTTTCCACATATGTGCAGTACGACCATTCCTTCCTTGATTCCTGATCTAAAAATACGTATTGGGATTTTCAAGGCATTGTCATTGTCATGGGGTTGTGCTGAACCTATTTGCCACCAGTGGTAGGCATGGCCTTTCTTGAAACATAGGGGTTAGTTTACTAAAAATGGAGAGTGCAAAATCTGATGCAGCTGTACATGGTAGCCAATCAGCTTCTAACTTCAGCTTGTCCAATTAAGCTTTGACAAAAAAAAAAACTGAAGTTTCTATGCAGAGCTGCAGATTTTGCACAGTTTTAGTAAATCAACTCCATAGAGTCAAAGCAGGGGCTGGACTTTTTCAAGGCTCCCCTCAAGGTTGTAGACCTTGGGTTTTTACAAGCCATAGGGCAATGCTAGGTTATAGACTTTTGGTTTGCCCTACTAATAATAGTCAACAATCTGATAAAGTAAAGTATTAAACTCATGAAAAATAGCTTTGCATGAGAGAATGAAAGACGTTGCTCAGCATTTGATCAGTTGCAGAAGTCTTGGTTACAGCAGAGAATGTAGACAGGAACCAGGTTACAGTATCAAAACAGGATTCCCCCTAGGTGAGACTTTAAATAGGTACACCAACCACGTAGTTAAAATAATTTTTATAGTATTTTGTTGTTCATATATAGCACATCAAAAAAGTAATCAGACAAAATAAATCACATACAATCTTAAAATTGTCACAAATTGTCACAAATACATTACATCAGTATAGCCTGAATAAATGATGTTAAAAGGAGATGATACTAATATATCCGTTGTCCGAGATGGAGTTCGGTTACCCAACATATATGTTTCGGAGAGAGATATTAAGCCCTTCATCAGGGGTAGTTTTACAATGGGCTATGGCTTACAGATGTATGATTAAAAACAGTATTCTTCTCTATTATAGACATAAAAACACATCATTAAACTGTGGCCAAAAACATCAAATTATTTGATAGGTTGGAATGTATGAAATGTCAGTATCCCTGCTGTATTACCTGAATAGACACATTCTGCTCCAATATTCAATAATTCAAATGTAAGGCAAGCCCCAAAACAATAGGGGAAATAACTGTGGTGTCACTAGCGGGTGGACAAATCAGTTTGAAAGGGACGGCATATCACAACCAATATTCTTGTAGAGGGTCGTCTGGTATGTCTAGGATATAAATAGGATATAGCTATGAAAAATACAAGAGGAAAGAGACAAGAAAAGAAGAAGGAAAAAGAACAAAAGGGGGAAGAAAAGGGCAAAATAAGGTAGGCACAGGAACCCACTATAACCGCAGACCAATCGACCCACACCATCACTCACCATATGGAATTTGTTTAGTGGAGAATCCCCTAAGGGGGGGATGGTATGAGATGTGGAGAGACAGGATTTGTCCCTCAAACAATCAACATCTGCCCAAAGCAACCGATGGGATCTGCCAGCGGTCCTAAATACATCAACCCCCTCAAGTCTGCAGAGTGAAAAATAAATGAGTAGCATGTCACCCCAAACAATGTAATCATATATTCCAAAAAAAGAAAGAAAGGGGATGGATACAGCACTCAGGTCAATAGAGGTCTGCAGCACTGCATAGATAGAGCCCCAAGGGCCGTTGTAGTACGAGCCTTAAGTCACAGAGCATGAAAGAAAGGGGAGTCTGTGATTCATAGTGCCTTACCTCGCGTCAGATGTGCCGTATCAATCCACCGCCCAGGTAGTGTCTCACCCGAACACCAATCCTGGGCGGTATAAATAGAGGCATCAATTGCGTGTGAGCGTCCCCCATCTGCAAGTGCTCATGTGCGCTGCGTCATGAACACCACATCCCGGATCCAGCCCTACGGACATGATGTCCGACTGCTGGAACGCAGGCATAGAACCCCGCATGAGTGCCGGAACGCAGACGAAAAGGAACAGAGGCAGGGAGGGAGGAGGAAGATAAGACCGCACAACTCATAAGGATGCGGCGTGGGCCAATCAAATAAAAATAAAAATGAAAATAAAAATAAAAAGTGTCCACAGAACATACACAAAAACTTCAATGGTCTGTTTCCATTGTGGATATATCAGTAACTAGTGTTGAGCGAACCCGGACTGTAACGTTCGGGTCCGTACCGAACTTTCGGGTGTCCGGGGCACGGACCCGGACCCGGACATTTCAAAAATCGTTTGGGTTCGGTCCGGGGTTCTGCTATTTTACTCCACGTGTTGAGAAGCTGCAGGGCAGCCAATCAACAAGCGTTTCACTGGTTTGCCCTTAGAAGCCATCACAGCCATGCCTACTAATGGCATGGCTGTGATTGGCCAGTGCATCATGTGACCCAGCCTCTTTATAAGCTGGAGTCACGTAGTGCTGCAGTCATATGCTCCTTGGGTTAGTGTAGGGAAAGGAAGCTGACAGCGTGAGGGAGAGAATAGAGAAATTTTGAGACATTTTAAGATCTGATCCTGCATCCTGAGATAGATTACTTTACTACTGCTGTCTGTGCTGTTGCTCTGAGGACAGATAGCAGAAATTAGAGATTTTACATACCGCTGC
>BLSH010374717.1:1050980-1081095 GCA_018402905.1 Glandirana rugosa
CACCTTCCCCAACAGAGAGGAAAAACATATAGTGTATCAAATACAATTTATGATAGATATACTGTAAACTGTATCTTACTTCGTAATATAGAAGATCGGGCCATTCTCTTACAGATACGTCACATGCTAGATACTCCTTGTTGTCTTAATTAACAATGTTTAGGAAGGTGGTCCACAGTGATACCCCACCTGTTTTGACTCAATAAAAAAACGGTAACGGTAAAAAACATACTTCCGCAAGGACAATTCCACCCAATGACTATCTCAACTCGCTTGGAGACCTTCGAGCCCAGGACGACCAGGCCGGTTTGAAGCCCTGTTTCAGGCCCAGGCCTGCCTTGGGCTTGCTGTGCCTAAAAGTTTGGGTCCCCATTGATTTCAATGGGGTTCGGTGTCCGTGCGATCGTTCGGGTTCCGTCCGGACCCGGACTTTGTCCCGAAGTTTGGCCGGACCAGCAGGACCCGAGCTTCCAGAGGTTCGCTCAACTCTATCAGTAACCCACCTTAACAGGAACGCCTTCAT
Organism: Glandirana rugosa; assembly: GCA_018402905.1. Lineage (NCBI taxonomy): Eukaryota > Metazoa > Chordata > Amphibia > Anura > Ranidae > Glandirana > Glandirana rugosa. The sequence goes on from BLSH010374717.1 coordinate 1,051,504, forward strand.
ACAAAAAATGGCAATGGCAAAAAAATAACTCAGTTTTGTCCACCCCATAGTGACACCTGGTGGAAGGATTTGTAACAATTAATTCTGTTGTTCCTCATAGATCGTACACTGCATAGACATTCTCTTACCGGGCTAGAAGATATAATGCTTCATTCTATGTCAAATGTCATATAGATAGTATTTAACATAAACTATGTGATATACAAAAAGGAGAGACAACCCCTTCCACTATGTGAAACCAATGGATTTAATCAATACCTGAATTAAAACCCTTTGGCATATAAATTGTTGTCAATAAAGTATCTCAACCATGTCCCTCCCATGTCCCTGATATGAAACCGTCCAAGAAGGGATGATAACTAATGGAGCTATTGAGACCCGGTGGCATAGTGCCCTTTAAGGCCACTATCCATTGGGTCTCCCTCTGTAGCAAGATCTTGTCCCAATCGCCCCCCCGATTGCTTGGGTGAATACGATCCAAAATAAGATATTCTATCCTAGGGAAGCATTTGTTGTGGTAGTCCCTTACATGTCTCCCCAAGGGTAGGTCTGGGTTACATGTCTTCCTAGCTGTTATATGCCTGGACGCTCTCTTATGAAATTCCTGTGTTCCTTTTCCCCACATAAAAAGCCCCACAGGCACAGATGAGTAAATAGGCCACCCCAACAGTGGTGCAGTTGGCAAAATGTCGTGGCCTATACCACTGCCCATTCGGTAGTCTAGTATGTCCAATAGTATTCATATATCGGCAAATCTTACAGCCCCCACATCTGTAGGTGCCCCTGCGTTTGCATGGATCACCTCTGAATTCACCTGTATATTCACTATGGACCAAATGGTCCCGTAGTGAACGGGGTCTCCGAAAAGTGATTGGAGGGTTCTTGGAAAGAAAAGGGGCCAGAGTAGGGTCCATGGTTAGAATATGCCAGAATTGTGACAAGATTTTTTCTAATCTTACCATGATGTTTGGTATATTTGATTATAATTCTAGCTTGGTTTGAGAAAGTGTTGGACTCCTCTCCCCGTTCCTGAGTACTTACTGTGTTCGCGTTTTGTTTTTGGCGCATTTATACGCTTTTTTGAGGCAGGTATTCGAATATCCTCTCTGCTGCAACCTATGTTTTAATTTGACTGCTGCTATTTCAAACATTTCATCTGTAGAATAATTTCTGCGTAGACGCAGATATTGTCCATAGGGGATAGATCTAATTAAAGTCTTGGGATGCGAATTGGTCGCATGTAGGATGGTGTTCCCTGCCGTTTCTTTGCGGTATAGAGTACTTGTAAGTTTACCTGTTTTATCCTTTAGAATAGTTACATCAAGAAAATCTAGCTTTGAGGGGTCTACCTTCATGGCGAATTTGAGATTAAAGGTATTCTGATTCATGGCCAATAGACACCGATCCAACAGTTCCCTAGTGCCTGTCCAAATCAGAAATATATCATCTATGAATCTATACCATAATAATATATGGCTAGTTAAATCTGTGAGAGTGTCATCCGCCAGAAAGGCTCCTTCCCATTCCCCCAGGTACAGGTTGGCGTAGGATGGGGCACAGCAGGTCCCCATCGCTACCCCCTGTACCTGGAGGAATAGGGAACCATCGAAGGTAAAGATGTTCCGCATCAAAATAAATTCAAGAGAGGATGATATAAAGTTATGTAACTTCTTATCATCCCGGTGAGATTGGGACAAATAATGTCTGATTGCCCGTATTCCCTCCTCATGTGGAATGGAACTATATAATGCCTCCACCTCCACCGAGACCAAAATGGCCTCAGGTGGTACGTGGAGGTCTTCCAGATTCTGGAGGAGATGGGCAGTGTCTCTAATGTGAGAGGGTAAATTAGTGACAAGGGGGCGTAATTGTTCATCCACATACCTGCTAAGATTCTCCGATATACTTCCCCGGCCTGATACATTCGGTCTACCTGGGGGTTCCCTCAGGTCCTTGTGGACCTTTGGGAGACTGTAAAAGGTTGGAACCTTTGGAAATTTTATTCGTATAAAATCCCAGGTATGTTTGTCTATGATGATGTCTTTGTAGAATTTTTCTATATTGGATCGTGATATGGGTTGATACCAGTGCGGGTTCTGGAGAATCCTCAGGCACATGGCTTTATATTGGTGGTTGTTCATCACCACAATATTACCCCCCTTGTCCGAAGGTTTTATTGTAAGGTGATGTTGGTCAGTGAGAGTTTTTAGCGCATTGCGTTCATCCTGTGATAAATTATCCCTCGATGAGTGTTTTTTTAGATTATCCAATTCTAGTGTGGTCATTGCTACAAAGGCTCCAATGTTAGGATTTAGATCTAAAGGTGGGAACCTACTTGATTTTTGTCGAAGTGTTGAAGTACCTAATCTTTTAATGGTGGGGGTGGGTATATCCACATTTAAGGGGAGGCCAATATCTAGTTGGACATTCATATTGTTTTGTTCCTCTAGAAGAGCTGTCAGCTCTTCAACTGCCTGTTTTTCTCTCAAAGTAAGATTAGATTGTTCCTGACTGGAGGTCTTTTTTGTATGAAAGCTCTTTATATCCTAGACATACCAGACGACCCTTTACAAGAATATTGGTTGTGATATGCCGTCCCTTTCAAACTGATTTGTCCACCCGCTAGTGACACCACAGTTATTTCCCCTATTGTTTTGGGGCTTGCCTTACATTTGAATTATTGAATATTGGAGCAGAATGTGTCTATTCAGGTAATACAGCAGGGATACTGACATTTCATACATACCAACCTATCAAACAATTTGATGTTTTTGGTCACAGTTTAATTATGTGTTTTTATGTCTCCTTTATAATAGAGAAGAATACTGTTTTTAATCATACATCTGTAAGCCATAGCCCATTGTAAAACTACCCCTGATGAAGGGCTTAATATCTCTCCGAAACATATATGTTGGGTAACCGAACTCCATCTCGGACAACGGATATATTAGTATCATCTCCTTTTAACATCATTTATTCAGGCTATACTGATGTAATGTATTTGTGACAATTTTAAGATTGTATGTGATTTCTTTTGTTTTCTGACAAACTGATTACTTTTTTTATGTGATGTATATGAACAATAAAATACTATAAAAATTCTTTTAACTACATGGTTGGTGTACCTATTTAAAGTCCCACCTAGGGGGAATCCTGTTTTGATACTAGTACACTTTTGGGGATGAGGTAACCACCACTTTATTCCTACAGACTGTATGGTTCATCCTAAGGAACCAGGTAACAGGCTAGATTTAGAGCTCACTAAGATCTGAGTAATACATTTGCTAAGGCAGAATTCATATTTTGTCCTGGTGATATTATGAAATTGCATTGCCCTCCTTGTTTACACTGGCAGATGGCTCTTGTAACCCAAAGGAAAATATCCAGGCATGAGATTCAGATGTGCAGACAGTGGCTGGATTCTTACAGTCAATAACGGTCTCAGAAAATCAGCGGTACATCTATCCATTACATTTAATTTTGTGGTATAAATGTGGAAACAGGAAAAAAACATACAAAAGACCGAAAACAGGCTTATATATTTACAGAATGTAGAACCAGATGCATCAAGAGGACCATACAAAAATGTATGACAAAAATGAGATGACTGAACAGAAATCCATTAGTTACCAAGACAACCCTGAGCTGTCCTTTTCTTACCCTCTTATGCTGTAAACAAGTAATAGGGGAATAAAACAAGTTGAATTCTTTCAGCAGTATGAAATAACTTAGTTTGTCTGCCCAACCTTTTCAAATCATTCAAGGCTGAAAACATTTTAGATGCCCTAACAACTGCCAGCATCTGATGGGTGAATATAGCTTGTTTTCTGGGACATTTTCTCTTAGTTCCATTATAATTCTCCATGGGCATTAATTAAGATTTTAAGAACTTATCATGAGATTTTTCTGAAGAGAGTCTCTGAATTCCATTAAATAAAGTGTTCTGTGAATGGACGGTCATAAGACTGGCTCCTGTTTTACCATTTACAAAGACCGTTGTGTAAAACTCTTGACCATACTTGGACCTCTTGGGATTGGAGAGCTGAATGTGCATCCTGCACTTGAGCCTTGATTATTTTTATTCCAAAGGAGCTTTTGCTACCAAGCACACATTCATTTTGACAGAAACATCGTCGATGTTTGAAAAACAAGTTTCACCTTTGCAATGGTAGATTTTCAAGTATCTTTAGAAATGTTTAGTTGTTTAACATGTGTTTTCCAGTTTCCATTTAGTCTATGGAAGTCCATTCTGTTTCAGGGTAGAGAGAGTTTATTGAATTCTTTAGCTACTAATTACTATTTTATTATTGAGCTGATGCCTAAATTTTTTCAATGATGTCAAAGAAAGGTAAGAATATTTTATTGTATAATAATAGAATAGAAATGCATTCTATAATAAGAAGGGATGTAAAGCTTTGGTCCTTAGTTTCCCCACTGCCACTGCATTTGGGATGGACATAGCAGCAGCAGGCAGTCTGTGTGTGTGTGTGAGTGGCAGTAATTCATAGCCAATCAATCTGCTGCTAGGGAGGGTGGAACTATTGCTTTTCACCCTGGGAGATGTAGTTCTAAAGAGCGAGGAGAGCGACACTGTGCGAGGAGCAGGAACTACAGGCCCCAAGAAGCAATGAGACAGATGAGGAGGGGGGATGGACCATTTTATGCTGTTGCACAGGAAAGTTCAGGGCTTTTTGGTGCTGGCCAGTGATTGAGGACCTCTGTGTCAGAACTTTCGGCCCATCCAGGACTAAAGCCACTGCAGCTCAGTTCTGGGTACCACCTTCAGCACCTACATTGTTGCCAAAGAAGTGTCGGGGATATCTTTCGCCGCCACCCACACTGCTGTTCATCAGAGATACAGGGAGGGAGACTGAGGGGCCCCTTCCACCGAGCACATTGTCAGCTGTATCCTGGGATGCTCAAAGTGTAGTGCATTATCATTCCAACGTGGCGCTGTAATTTAACCTTATTATAGATTTTCACTCATGGTAACTAATAAATCCATAAAATAAGTCCATAAACTAAAGTCCACTAAAGTTGTGCAAAATAAAATGTTGAGATCTTCTGCCGTTGAGATAATTAGCAATCACACACCACCTCGCGTGCACTGGTGATCCCTCTCCCCAGCAGGTAAAAACTCACCAAATGGCAATTCCTCCCACTCTCAGGGTTGGCATAAAACACTTATGCCATTCGTTATAGAATGTCACCAAGTATCTCCCCCAGATTCATAATTGGCCATTATCATTTGAAAAAGCAAAGATATCCTCCAATGGTAGAGAAACCCAGTAGACTAAATTGTATATGACAAGTAGAAAGACACTCACATATTAATAAGAATCAGATTGCATGTAAATCAAAGGTGCTATCAGGCTCTGTCTCTCTGTGTGATAGACGTACAGTATCTCACAAAAGAGAGTACTCCCCTCGCATTTTTGAAAATATTTTATTATATCTTTTCATGTGACAACACTCAAGAAATGACACTTTGCTACAATGTAAAGTAGTGGGTGTACAGCTTGTATAACAGTGTAAATTTGCTGTCCCTTCAAAATAACTCAACATACAGCCATTAATGTCTAAACTGCTGGAAACAAAAGTGAGTACACCCCTAAGTGAAAATGTCCAAATTGGGCACAAGGTGTGAATGGGGAGCAGGTGAGTTCAATTTGGTGTTATCGCTCTTATACTGCTCACAGGAGGTTCAACATGGCACTTCATGGCAAAGAACTCTCTGAGGATCTGAAAAAAAGAATTGTTGCTCTACATAAAGATGGCCTAGGCTATAAGAAGATTGCCAAGACCCTGAAACTGAGCTGCAGCACGGTGGCCAAGACCATACAGCGGTTTAACAGGACAGGTTCCACTCAGAACAGGCCTCGCCATGGTCGATCAAAGAAGTTGAGTGCATGTGCTCAGCGTCATATCCAGAGGTTGTCTTTGGGAAATAGACTTATGAGTGCTGCCAGCATTGCTGCAGAGGTTGAAGGGGTGGGGGGTCAGCCTGTCAGTGCTCAGACCATATGCCGCACACTGCATCAAATTGGTCTGCATGGCTGTCGTCCCAGAAGGAAGCCTCTTCTAAAGATGATGCACAAGAAAGCCTGCAAACAGTTTTTTGAAGACAAGCAGGCTAAGGACATGGATTACTGGAACCATGTCCTGTGGTCTGATGAGACCAAGATAAGCTTATTTGGTTCAGATGGTGTCAAGCATGTATGTCAGCAGCCAGGTGAGGAGTACAAAGACAAGTGTGTCTTGCCTACAGTCAAGCATGGTGGTGTTGGAGCTAGGGAGCTACAGTTCATTGAGGGAACCATGAATGCTAACATGTACTGTGACATACTAAAGCAGAGCATGATGCCCTCCCTTCAGAGACTGGACCGTAAGGCAGTTTTCCAAAATTATAACTACCCCAAACACACCTCCAAGACGACCACTGCCTTGCTAAAGAAGCTGAGGGTAAAGATGATGGACTGTCCAAGCATGTCTCCAGACCTAAACCCTATTGAGCATCTGTGGGGCATCCTCAAATGGAAGGTGGAGGAGCTCAAGGTCTCTAACATCTACCAGCTCCGTGATGTCATCATGGAGGAGTGAAAGAGGACTTCAGTGGCAACCTTTGAAGCTCTGGTGAACTCCATGCCCCAAGGGGTTAAGGCAGTGCTGGAAAATAATGGTGGCCACACAAATTATTGACAATTTGGGCCCAATTTGGACATATTCACTTAGGGGTGTTCTCACTTTTGTTGTCAGTGGTTTAGACATGAATGGCTGTGTGTTGGGTTATTTTGAGGGGACAGCAAATTTACACTGTTATACAAGCTGTGCACTCACTACTTTATGTTGTAGCAAAGTGTCATTTCTTCAGTGTTGTCACATGAAAAGATAGAATAAAATATTTACAAAAATGTGAGGGGTGTACTCACTTTTGTGAGAAACTGTATGTTGATCTCACCACCTTCGGACACCACGGACTAACTCTGCGCCTACTTCCAGTTCCGGTCCTGACGTCACCTACGGTCACCGCGTAATCAATTTTGAGGTGTATCATCACTTTCGACTTCGTCACAGGGGGTCGAAGTCGGAAGTGATGAAACGCGTCAGTGACGTGGTTACGTGGAATCACTGATTCACACTGTACAGACCACAGCACCCATGTGAATTAGCCCCAAGACCTTATCCACAAAGAGCTTTATTTATTAACTCAGTTATATCTTTCAGATTTAGCAGGAATTCTGTGAGTTATTTTGTATTTGTGTCTGCTAATAATTATTTTATTGTATTTTTTTAGCGAAATATAGCTTTAATATTTTCTTGGGGGGGCCTGTCAGGTAGTCTGTATGACGGGCGGGCCCTATCAGGTAGTCTGTATGGGGCCCTGCGATTTCTATCAGCAGCCCTGGGTGGCGCTAAATGTGGCAGCTCATTCCTCTGTTCTGTGGGCAAGATGTGAAGATAACGAGCCAGAGACAAGTTCAATGGATGCTGCAGCTGCCACCAATGGCCAGAGGAGGAAAAGGGATTCTGGGAGTTAAAGTGATACAGAGGTTTTGTTTTAGACATGGAACCGCGGCCCGGCCTTGCCCCCTTTCTCTACTCATTGGCTGACTGATTTTGATTGACAGCAGCTGGAGCCAATGGCGCCACTCTGCTGTCTCAGCCAATGAGGAGCAGAGTCCCGTGCAGCCGAGACACTCCTGCAACATCTCTGGATCTAGATGGAGCTCAGGTAAGTATTAGGGGGACAGCTGCAACAGAAGGTTTTTTTATCTTAATGCATAGAATGCATTAAGATAAAACTTGTGGCTTTACAACCACTTTAAGTGGGGTGGTAGAGATTCCTGGGGCCACCTGGTCTAAAGATCAAGTTCGACAAGCTATAATCTCTCTAGTCCCCGGGAAGAGAGTACTTGTATTGGACTCACAGTGATGGTAAAGTCTCGTTTTTTAAAATAATAAACATGTTATACTTCCCTCTCTGTGTAGTGGTTTTGCACAGAACAGCCTGCATCCTCCTCTTCTTGGGTCCCTCTTCTGTTCTCCTGGCCTCTCCGTCCTATCGAACACCCCCACAGCCAGCAGCTTTCTATGGGGGCACCCGAGCTGAGTCCCAGCTCTGTTTTTCCATTCAGACACGGAGCCCCGACCCGGCTACCCCCCCTCTCTACCATGATTGGCTAACTGACTTTGATTGACAGCTGCAGGAGCCAATGGCACCACTGCTGTGTCTCAGCCAATCAGGAGGAGAGTCCTGGATGTGAAGACACTCGTGGACATCGCTGGAGAGAGATGGACCTCAGGTAAGTAATTAGGAGGTGCTGGGGAGGCTGCTACACACAGAAAGTTATTTTTTATCATAATGCATAGAATGCCTTTACAACTCCATTAAAGACTGATCAGAATGCTACCCACATTCCCATGTTTTGAGATTGGAGAAAAGGAATCCTCACAAGTTTTCAGGAACCCAGTCTTCAGCTGACTAATGACAGTGAGGCTAGATTAATACAGATGAGAGAGTCACATGAAAGCCAAGAAAATCAAACTCACTTTGACATCAGCAGTGGGACTTCGACAACTCCAACTTCAGTCACTCTCGGGGGGCAAGTTCTTTACCGCCCTGGGAGACTTCACGACCAAGTGTAACCAAACCAATACAATCCATTCTTGGGCTGGATGCAGGAAACTGAGACTCTTCTCAGGGGCACAGCCAGTGCCTAAGGGATAGTAAAGTAGGCTTTACAGGCTTTGGAAGAATGGGACATCCCAGAAGCCCAAAAAAAGTAATATGTAGAGTGTGAGAGGAGCCGCTGACAAGGCTATTTTGAATCTCAAGTTCAGCAAGTAGACTTGCACAGCTTATGACTACATGTTGCAAGAGTTTGGGTGGACAGAGACTTGATCTACCAGTTTGAGCATGCCTTCCAACATCCGAATTAACCCCTGTCCAAATACATCAGATGATTAAACACAACATGAACCACATTGTGCTGGAGAAAGGCATGGAACACACACCCCTAGACCAAGCTTAAAATGAGCAGATTTTCAGAGGCACTCTACATTCTAATCTGGTATGGATCCAGTTGAAGACATTAGAGAATAGCCAGTCACTAATGTACTTACCATGAGCTCAAAAGAACTTTATAGGAAGAAAAAGCTCTGTTGAAAGAAAAGGGTCAGGGATGATATTACAAGACAAAATAGACCATTAAGAAAGAGGGAGTTCTCCTGTCCCACTCTAATGGGAGAGTACCTCTCAGATGCAGAGAATGAGGCAGACATGGGGCAGCAACAAAGGAGCTCACTGCACATCGCATCTACTCCGGCCGCTCCAGATAATTTGACTCAGGTGGTACATAAGAATGGAAACACATAAGACAATCACAGAAATGATGGAGATTCAGGCACACCTGCAGAAATATCTGATCAACATGAAGTAGGCAATGGTGGCATTGATGCCGGGAAAGAGAGGGCCTCAGGAGTCCAAAACAAGCAACCTTCCGCCCCTCCAGGGAAGAGATGTTACAGCTGTGGGTAAATTGGATACTTTAAGGCCAAAGAGGGAGAACACTGTGGATCTTACCACAGATGTCTTGAAGGCATTACAGAAGCTGCTACCCAGAAAGCTGATAGGAAACTTCAAGGGACCCCAGTGAGGGAGCAAACTGGGTGCCCATGTGAAACCACAAGCTCCTAATCTAAAGATGCAAAGAGGTAGCAGCAGGAGTACCAAGCTTCACCAGGGGTCCCTTCTCTTGTCTGTGAGCGGAAAGTCACCTCACCTTCCTTGGGCTTGGCGGGAAAGCAATGCATTCCAATCTTCAAGAACAGCCACGCTCACAGAAGCGGAGTAAGAAGAAAGTAAAGGTACAGACTGCTGAGCCCATTCCAAACAAGCTTCATGATCAGTGGGTGGGCCCCTTGACCATAGTACAGATTCAAGTGGAAGAAATTTATAAAATGACTTGTTGGATACGAGGCACAAGTGACACTTTTGTACAAAGACTTTCATGACAGGTACTTGAAGCATCTATCTTTACAGAAGCTGGAAAACTTGGAAATCTGGGGTAACAAATTTCCATGTCTCCCTGCTTCTGTAGCAGTAGATGCTCCAAGTACCTGTCATTAAAGTCTCTGTATAACAGTGTCACAGTGTCCCCATCAAGTTTCCATATGATGGGTGCATACCAATCCACGTTTGGTCCTCCCACTTTGGACACAGCAGAGATATTTGACACTCTAGCAGTAATGTGCCCAAATCCCCTTGGGGTGAAGCAATGTTCCTTACTAATAGGAACAGACACTTATTGGTGAGAAGACTACTTACCCCCATAGCCATGAATAGTGACTCCTCAGTAGAGAACATCCACCCTCAGTTAAGTCAGGCTTAAACTTTTATTTGGCAGGAACAGAAGGCCCCATCGGAGGGCATAGGGAAGCTCTGGAGACTCAGCTCTCGAGAAAAAGTGCTATGACTGGGGAAGATCACTTGCTTGCAGGCCACTGTCAAGTTAACCTGGGACCAGCCTGGACCTTTTGTTGTCCTTGTGAACTTTTTGAGAACGTCATATCTTTTTGTAATTTCTTAACACAAAGAAAACGACTTCCAAAACGCTAATTTGTTTTATTTTTGCACATGGACAAGGTGAGCTTTAGGCCTAAGACTTCATGTTTTTATGAAGGTGGGACCTAGTTTGCATTGCTGTCCCTGCCCATGTTTGTTTCATCATAGCGAGGACAGCCCTACAAGAAAGTAGCTATTACTGTATGCACCCTTGAGGTAGAAGAGTGCTTGCCTTTTGCTGCTGATGCGTTTTATTGAGGTGCTGATCTCATGGACTCTGTGGTACAAAGTCATGTGTTTCCTTATGCATGCGGTACCTGAATGACTGGTACTTTTACTAAAGGCAGAGGCTTCAAACCACAAGGGCTCTGTTGGCAGCAGATGCATTAGAAAAGGCCCACACTGCAAAGCTCTTTTTCATATGCTGCTTATTCAAGTGTTCACATACATTCCTGACAGTAGACAAATGCATACCCAAAGTCTACAGTATATTTTGGGAATAATTGGAGATAGAGGAATGGGAGGAGGTTTGGGCAATGAGGGGCTGTGGTGTTGAAGTGTTTTGTGTACTCTGCTTGGACATTGTATTAAACTTTAGGACAAGTGATACTGCAAAAATAAATAAATAAATAAAAACGAAGGTCACAAACTACTGTATACTATTTAGTTGTTATGCCACTGCCCAAATTGTACTACGTTGAGGGCTTTATTTTTCAAGAGCACACTGAACCAAACCTAGACACATTCATTCATCCCTACAGCTGACTTGAAGCAGTTAATGTAAGAGCCCTGTTAAATTAAAATTAATCAAATACCAGTCCCTTTTAAATCTTTTGGTGTGTCCAAAGCAAGTTTTTTTTTTTAAATATGATGCTGTTATAAAATAACCCAAATGGTGTTTGCAATTACTTCTAATATCTCCTGAATTAAATTGTATAAAAATATAACCCTTTCTTAGGTTATACATGTATTGTTAAAAAAAAAATGAAAGTCCTGCAATATAAATTATTAGGAGTTTGAGATTGTTGGGAGAATGTGATGTTTTAGTGATGTTTTATTTCTTATGCACACTGCATGGAAGTGGAATTCCTAGGGGCATGCACAGGAATTACATCACCAGTGATTGCTCAATGGCCAAGGAGGATCGATGTAAAAACCGTAAAGATGGTGGCAGCAAGGGACAGAAAGATGACTAAACTCAGGGCAAGACCTCAGTACCAGTAAGAAAGAGTGATTGCTTTAAACACTTAAAGAAGAACTATAGGTAAAACTTTTTTTTATGTTGGATAGAGCAAGAGAGGGTTATAACCCCTCTTAGATTTTTTTTTTGCTATCTATGTCCCATATGGAAGACTTCCCTTCACTCCCTGTTTCATAGCCAAACAGGAAGTGGGAGGAAATCCCTGCAAATTAACCGCTTGCCGACCAGCCGTCGCAGTTACTGTATACAGCGGCAGGTTGGCTCAGCTGCGCAAATCACCGTAGTTGTACGTCGGGCTCATACACGGCTTTCTGTGGGCGTGCATGTGCCACTGGAGGCATGTGCACGTGTGCCCATTGGCTAGCTGGGGAGCCAATTAGCGGATCCGGCAGACTCAATGTCCGCTGGCCGGCCTGGATTGTTCACCGCAGAGACAGAACGGGGCTCTGTTTGTGTAAACAAGGCAAATCTCCGTTCTGTCAGGAGATGACACACAGATCCTGTCTTTATGCTATGCAGGAAGACGGATCTGTATGTTGTCCAAGTAAATCCTTCCCCCATACAGTTAGAACACACTCAGGGAACACAGTTAACCCCTTGATTGCTCCTGATGTTAACCCCTTCCCTGCCAGTGCCATTGGTACAATGTCAATGCATATTTTTAGCACCGATCACTATAATAATGCCACTGGTTCCCAAAAAAGTGTCAAAAATGTCAGTTAGGTGGCCGATCTGACCACCGCAAAGTCGCAGTCCCGCTAAAAATCGTAGATCGCCGCCATTACTAGTAAAAATAAAATAAATAATAAAATTGCCATAAATCTATCCCCTATTTTGTAGACGCTATAACTATTGCGCAAACCAATCAATATACGCTTATTGTGTTTTTTTGTACCAAAAATATGTAGCAGAATACAAATTGGCCTACATTGATAAAGAAATAAGATTTTTTAAATTTTTTTTTATTGGGCGTGTTTTATAGAAGAAAATAAAAAATATTGGGTTTTTTTTTTCAAAATTGGCAGACTTTTTTTTATTTATAGCGCAAAAAGTTTTATTTATTTATTTGCGTACAATGTCAGCTAAAGTAACACAGTGCCGTATCACAAAAAATGGCCAGGTCATTAAGGCAGTAAATCCTTCCGGGGCTGAAGTGGTTAAATGAATTCCTTGGGGACCACCAGGTCACCAGACCTAGTGTCCCCATTGGAAGATTTCCCTCTATTACTTTTCTGGAGACAACTCATAATTTGGTATTTTCTTTTACTTTCCCCTTCAATGATGGTAAACAGGAAAAAAAAGAGAGGGTGAATCGGGGGCACAGACAGCAATATAAACTGCCAAGCATTCTAATCCCTCTCCATTAAATTCAAAACTAAAAAAAAGTTTTGCCTTTAGTTATACTTTAACCACTTGGTCTCCCCGACTGTGAGAGTCCTCCACCACCCTTGACACTCTGGGTTCACTCATGTTATAACCTTTTGTTTAGTTTAACTAACTTCAGTGAAAGAGACCACACAAAGTTATGAGTTTAAAGCATTTACTTGACTCTTTCTTTATGTTGAGGTGAAACTCCAGATTAAACAGAATTTGTTTCTCAAAGGTTATGATCAACAAATCACTTGTTAATACACACTTATAAAGGCTTAACACATCAACTTGCCCTAGAAATCTTAATGAATAAGAAGGAGGCTGCAAACGCAAAGTGTGAATCACTGCTCGCTGCTATTCACCAGTAGTGAAATTAATGATACCAATGAAATTCCTCCAATAGAGTTTAGTCAAATTACCACACTGTATGCTATAAAGATGTATCACTTAGAATGAATCAATAACAGATAATAATTAGACTATTTAGAAGTTGGTGAACTAGAGGTAAATTGGTACCACTCAATGGAAACAAGTAAATCACTACCACTCTAAGATTATTCAGCTAAACTGGTACAACTACAATGAATAGTATGAATTATTTATATAAATCCTCCTGCTCTATTTCAGAGAGTTCTTAGGGGAATTCAGTAGCATCAAATATAACAACTCTGAGTCCTGCCAAGTGGGGGGAAAGAACAGTTGTAGTTGTAGCAATTCCGTGGTTAAGGTTCAGTGAGTCTTCTGTTGGCTCTGTTATTTTAAAGTTAGGTGCCTAAGAAGTGACTGTGTCCACTAATCCTCAGGATAAGGCACAAAGGGTAGGCTAGCAAACTTCACTGAATTGAAAAGAAATCTTCACAGCGATCACTGACTTTATGGTAAGCCTGCAACTAGCAGCAATCCAGTACACTCAATTAATTGTAATCCAGTATCCACTATTAGATAGTAATACATAAGATAGAAAGGACCTTTCTTTAGAAAATGATTGTAAAAACAGATCAGTACTCTCTTGGATGGGCCTGAGCCCGCTCACTCAACCGGACAGATGATAAACGGTCCTGCTGCTCAGATGATGATAATGATAACACTGGGGCTGATGAAATACTCCTGCTCTATGCTCCTGGAAAACGGCCTCCACTGCACTCCTTGCAGCTCTCCTTGATCGATCACTCTTGCTGCCGCTGGATCTGGAACAGACTCAGGTGGCAGTAGGGCTGGTTCTGCAGATCTTCCGCTGGAACACTGTCGCAAAGCAGCTTGCTGGAACACTGTGTAATTGCAGCGCACTGGAACACTGTGTGTAGGCCGCAGGCCACAGTCCCGCTGTAGAAGCGCACAGGGCCCTTGCTGATTGATCATGCTATCTAAAGAGACTGCAACAGGCCCCTCCCTTGACTTAAATGGGTTCTACCATGAGGCACTGTGGATGCCAGACTCCTGGTTACACTCTCCTCCCACTTAAAGTATTTGGTCCCCAAATGCTAAGGTTTTTTTAACCTTAGAAAAAAACACAGGGTTAATTTAACCTAACTTTAATTTAAATTCAACAAGTACTGACAAACATCTGGGTTTTGTTGAAACCACCTATACACATTTTCAGTAAGTTCGTAGTCAGTTTTCTGGCAGGCCAGGGCAATAACCGTGTCCCACCCAGTAGTGTCAGGGGTTGCATGGAGAATGCTCCCAGCTTGATTTTTTTTGTCACAATGGCTGGGGTAGAACCTGCTCTTTGGATTGTAGGAATCAGTCTATCAGAACTTTCTCCTAAAGTATCGTAGGTCAATCTTTGGGAAGGGTGAATGTTCCTTCGAAGATGGAAGGGAGAACTAGAGTCTGGCTGAATAACAGTGTTTTCCTCAATATTACCCAATGAAAGGGAAGCCTTATCAATTTTTAGTTCATGGTAAGAGGGATTCTTTGTGTCAGAAGTAGAAACAATCCCTTCTCTGATCCATCTCTGAGGGTAACTCGACTGTCATAGTCTTCCTCCAAATGAGTGTCCAAGGTAGAGCCATCTGCAGTGATAGCCATGGAGGGAACATCGTCTTCGAGGAGACAGTTTGTCTTATCCGACACATTTGGATTGGAATTTTCAACCAGCTCCTCAGTACCTTCAAGCACAGGAATACAGTCTTCAGTAAAGCTGATTAAGTCACCCTGTTCAAAGCAAGTAGGAAGAACATCAGGACTATCCTCAATCCCCATTCCTTGGTGAGGCGGCATGATCTGTGAGACTAAATTGTTTTTCTCAGACAAGTGAACATCACATTTCACAAAAGATGGATGGACTTTAGGAACAAGCTTGACCCACTGGCCCTAAGGGACATTCTTTTCCTGTGACAACAGTGGAATATTTATTGATGGCCTGCAAGAATTGGATGACCTGTGGACGTCAGGGGGTGATTTTGACCTTCGGTACCAAGGCCGAACCTCCTTTTCATGGATAACTACTGGGTCCCACATCCAGGATGGTATCACTTCTTCATCTTCACTCTCTTCAGAGACTGATCTAATGGGTTAGACAAGAAGCTTCCTTCTGGATCTAGTTTTAGGAGGGCTTGAATCTTCCGAAGGACCATCTAAAGCAGGACATATCCTAACTGCATCAGAAATGGGAAGTAAATGATCTCAGTGCCACATTTTCAAATGACCATCCTGACCTTCGGACCTGATCTGATATACAGGCAATCCTGGAAGCTGCTTACAGATAATATACAGATGAGGCCTCCAACGATCAGCTAACTTATGCTTCCCAGGCATGCCCAAATTCTTTAACAGCACTCTGTCCCCCTGCTGAAGATCCTGGACTCTCACACAAAGATTGAAATTCTTCTTATTTCTGGCCTCCCGTGTAGTAGCATGTTGCCTAGCTGTTTCATATGCTTGCTTTAAATTCTTCCTCAACCGGTCCACATAAGTTTTATGAGAAGTCAAAGAAGTATCGCCAGCAGATGTCCCAAAGACTAGGTCAATTGGCAACCTAGCTTCTCGCCCAAACATGAGACGTATGGTAAATACCCAGTTGCATCACTCACAGTATTATTGTAAGCATGTACTAAGGTGGCAATATGATTTCCCCAATTTTGATAGAGTGCCTAGCATATTTAAGAAAGTCCTATTAAATAGTTCAGGCTGAGGATCTCCTTGTGGATGATAAGGAGTGGTGCGCGACTTCCTGATGCCCAAAGATTTGCACAGCTGTTGTATGAGTCTATTTTCAAAGTCTCTCCCTTGATCAGAGTGAGTTCGAACAGGCAGTCCATAGTGAACAAAAAACTTTTCCACTAATATCTTAGCTACCGTAGTGGCTTGCTGATCTTTAGTAGGGTAAGCTTGAGCATATCTAGTGAAATGGTCTGTTACTACCAAGATGTTGCTCCTTCCACCTGTATATGGTTCCAGGCACATGAAGGCAATACACACTAGGTCTAGAGGGTCCTGATTTTGTAAATGCTCCATAGGGGCAGCACGGGTTGGAAGAGTCTTTCCCTGAATACAAGATAGACAGGGGCGGCAGTAGTCATCTACCTCTCTTATCATATCTGGCCAATAGAATCTAGCCCTAATCAACTGAAAGGTACTTTCTAAGCCCAGAAGCCCATGTTCGTCATGTAAGGACACCAGAACAGAATTTCAATGTTTCTCATAATTGCCAGGTTTCTTCTGCCTCCTCGCCAGGGCCTCGCCTATGGAGTAATCCATCTCTCAGTTGCAGCTGATTTCATTCTTGATGCAGTGTCCTGGCCTGCTTAGTAGTACTCTGCAGTAGCAGCTGAGGTTCTTGTTGCACCAAGGCCTGCAAGGCAACTTGACAGAGAGGATCTTGCTCCTGGTCAATCTTGATCTCCTTTTTAGTCAGCTGAGGAAGCCCCTCACTCCTTACTTGAATCAATCCACAATAGGATGATGGTATCCCTGCCGGTGAGGTTCCCATAGATTCAGCCCCTGCAGCTCCTCTCAGATGATGAAATAATCCTTTACAAAGAGCCTGCACCCCATCAGTTGGCACAAAACTCCACTCTTGAGACTTCTGATCCTGACGATATGGTCGGTGGGACAAGGCATCTGCATCTCTATTTCCGGTGCCTGGACAGTATTTTAAACTGAATTGAAATCCAGCCAATGCAGCCAATCCTCTGTGCCCGGTGGCATTCAGCTTTGCAGTTGGCAACAAGTAGGTCGATGGATTGTTGTCAGTCTTGACAACAAACTGCGCCCCATACAAATAATCCTTCAATTTGTCCACAACTTCCCACTTCAGAGCCAGAAATTCCAACTTGTGGGCTATGCATTGGTAATAAAGTTTCCCATTTACAAAATCATCAGCATATGGCTCATGTGTATATTGCCAACTGGTTGGGCCGGAGTCTGTCCAAACTATATATCAAGACACAATAATAGTTAAGGGAGGTCGGAAGGCCTAAGGTAAATGAAACAAGAATACTCATCATGGCAGAGTAGGACACAGCGTAAGGGGATTAACTAACCATCTGCCCCAGACTTTATAGAATCCCTTACTCCGCTTCCTAAGGTCAGATGTAATTTTATATAAGGGTAATGCATCATTTACTAGTTTCAGCCATACTGTTTTATTTAGTATCTGTGAGCTCTTCCATGTCAGCAAAAGAGACTTCTTTGCATAGAAAAAAAGGATACGAAGAAGTCTCTTCGCCGAGGCCGACAGAGATAGGTTCCTGAAGACTCCTAGGAGACAATTCTTGGGGTTGATAATGTTGTGGAGGCCCAGAGCCGATGAAAGGAAGGAGCCAATCTCCCTCCAGAAGTTCTGTACTATAGGGCACGTCCAGAAACAATGCATAAAGTCTGTCTGTTGACCGCATCCCCTAATCTGTAGGTAATAAGCCCATTTTGTGGAGCCTATGCGGAGTAAGGTGTGATTGGTGGAAAACTTTGAGTTGAATAACTCGGTCTCTAGAGGAGATGACCAATATTTTGAAGGTGTCAGTGAATTCTGACCAGTCTTCTTCAGTAATCTGTATATCCAAATTTGACCATTTCGTTTGGGCAACCTGGAATCTAGGGTTAGTGTATTTGTCGGAAGGATTTAAAGCCTTGCGGGTCAAACAGATGACACAAATATTTGACTCCCTTGGATGACCATCTCACTGGATCTGGAATAGACTCCAGCTCCTTAAGAGTGCCATTAAACCACAAGGGCATGTTCAGTGATGCACCCCAAGACTCTCTAGCATGTTTATTTCTTATTGACCGAAAGAGAGAGGGGGACATATGTATTATTGTTACCCCGGGTCAGTCAGGAACAGGGTCTCTATATATCACGTTATGTAATGTCTCCATAGAGGAGACAATGGCCCCCTCTGTGCTAGTACAGGCGTTAGTGTCATTGGGGTGTAACCAGTCGTGTATAAACACCAGTTGAGAAGCCAGGTAATACATGTAGAAATTGGGGAAGGCTAGGCCGGCCAGATGGGAGGGAAGTCGTAGCGTCTCAAGAACTATCCTGGGTGGACCTCCCAGCCAGAGGAATGTAGTGCACAGAGAATCAATACATTTATAGATAGATGTTGGGATCCTACATGGGGCTTTGGCCAGGATATAGAGTAATTTAGGGAGGTAAATCATTTTAATGATGTTGGGCTGTGCCCATGAGATTCAGTGGGAGGTCTATCCATTGTTTAGTGTATTCCTGTAGTTGCGTTAGCAAGGGGCACACGTTATTTGTAAGATACTTAGATTGTGGTAATTGCACTAGTACGCCCAAGTATCTGAAGGAAGAGACAACTTGTAGTTCAGACCCTTAGTATATCAATGGTATGGCTCCGTGATCCAGGGGGAAGAGGGTCGATTTTTCCCAGTTCACCCTGAACCCCGAGTAGTCACTGAAGGTGTTAATAAGAGATAGTAGGTTTTTAAGGGAGTCTTTTGGGTCAGCTAGGTACACCAGGGTATCGTCGGCATACAGAGATATATACGTTTTTCAATTGTCCCAATAGTAAGGCCTTTTATTTGTGGGGTTCCACGGATCTAGATGGCAAGGGGCTCCATGGCCAAGGCGATCAAGGGGGGAGACAAAGGACACCCCTGCCTGGTTCCCCTGGTGATCGGGAATGCCTCCATCACCCTGGAGTTAACCCTAATATGGGCCATTGGGGAGCAATATAGGAGTCTAATCCAGGCTATCATGCATGGTCCAAATCCATAGTTCTCCTGTACTTTAAACAGGTAGGGCCATTCCACAGTGTCAAAAGCCTTTTTTGTGTCAAGTGACACTATTACCCTAGTAGGTGCGCAACTATGTGGGTATTATATGTTATGGAACAGTCTACGTATATTCATTGTAATAGATCTTCCTGGTATAAAACCTCCCTGGTCACATCCTATTCGTTTTTCAATTACTAGGTTAAGACGATTGGCCAAAACGTTTGCGAGAATTTTAACATCTATATTTATAAGAGATATGGGGCGGTATGAATCACAGAGTAGTGGGTGTTTCCAAGGCTTTAACAATAGTACAATTAATGCTTCCCTCATAGACAATGGGAGGACTACTGTTTTTAAAGCTTCGTTATATGTAGTAAGAATGAGGGGGCTAAGTAGTGAGTTAAACTTCTAATACCATTTGGCCGGGAAGCCATCCAAGCCCGGGGATTTGTGGTTCGGCAGTTGTGAAATTGCCATTTTAATTTCCCCCACCGTGATGTCTAAGTCCTCCGTCTCTTGTTCAGTTAAATGAGGAAAAGGGATTTGTGCGAGGTACTCAGGTGCGTATCTGAATAGTGGGACCTTGTGGTATACAGGTCTTTGTAGAAGGACAGAAATGCATCCATAATATCTTGTGGGGCGTCACTAATCCCTCCTTGTGAGGTGAGAATTCGGGGGATAGAGATAGGGGTACAGTCTGGTCTAACTAGGCAGGCTAAAAGCCGTCGCTTTATTGCCGTGTTTGAATATTTTCTGTGTCACATGTGGCATACGTTTTTGAGTCAAGTCCAGTAACTTGAGCTCATATTCCCTATGTCTAGATAACCATAAATCACGCTTAGTGGAGTCAAGACGTGCCACATAATCTGCCTCGGCAACCGCTAACGCCTCCTCAAATTCTTTGGTGCACTGCATAGGACACCTGTCACAGACATAAAGGCACCTCTCACTACAGCCTTGGACACTTCCCATATGTTGGAGGAGTCAGTAGACCCTCGGTTAAGCCTCCAATAGTCCACAATGTCCCTCCTGCAAGATCTCTGCACAATCTCGTCCTCCAGCCACTGCAGGCCCATGCGCCATATAGCGGGCCCTTGTGCAGGCAGAAGGAGGAGATCCACTGCCAGAGGTGTGTGGTCAGACACCCCTCTGGGTAGATAAGACACAAGGATACCAGCGGAAGAGCATCGGGTGTAGCAAACACAAGGTCAATGCGAGACATTGTGTGAATGGAATCAGAGTGACAGGAGTATTGACAGTCGGCAGGGTGTTTCCACCGCCATAACTCAGTAAGATGATAGACCCCAGCCTAGTCTACAAAAGAGGGGCAAGATTTACCACTACACCCCAAACGGTCCAATGAGGGGTCCAAAACAGCATTAAAATCCCCTAAATACAGCACAGGGCCAGGGGCTCTAGCGACAAGGAGAAGAGATAACCTGGAAATGAGATCTGGAGTAAATGGGGGAGATACATAAACATTGACCAAGGTGAAGGTCGTTCTAGCAAGTTTCATAGTGATTATGACAAACCAGCCATCTGGATCTGTTTAAATGGATATAATTTCAGCTGGCAGGGATTTGGCCAATAAAATAGGAACGCCCCTAAAGTAAGTGGTGTGGGTGGCATGGAATGAGGAAGCTAACCATGCTCTTTTAAGCAAGCAGACGTTCCTTAACCAGATGTGTCTCCTGTAAGCAAATAGTGTGTGGTTGATGTCGCCTGAGAAATGAAAAAATCAAGGACCACTTGTGAGGAAAGTTTGCCCCCCTTACATTCCAGGAAATAATTTTAAGTGGTTTAGCCATTTATAACATGCTAAACATATTCCACATCAGAAGGATCATTATGAAAATCAACATTAACGATATAGAGATCAAGCCAAATGATAGAGTGTTGGGTTACCCATAAACAGTCTATGAGAATAAAGTATCCTGCTTGTACAAAATGAAAAGACGATAGTCTAGCAGAAAGTTCAATGAATCATAAAAGGTCCATAGTAGAGCAACCATTCCCTCCCCCACCCAGCCCACCCCGCTCAACCATCCACAACCTAGTGAGCTTGGATCCCAAACCAACTATAAGTCCTACAAAAAAAACAAAAAGTATTAACCAGACATAAAACTGTTCCCATGGTTTCACCATTCAGTGGGATGGGTTGGTGACATGGATCTCGGGCTCCGTTGAGACATCAGTAGTGCCCTTTAGAGAAGAAGAATAATGTAGTATATCAGCGAGGTGGCCACAAGTGTAGTTGGCATCATACATAATATACTCCGGAGGGATTCTGGTGTGGTGGAGGCAGCCTTGGCCGCAGTCCAATCCATCCCATTTCAGGTGTAGGATCAGGTAAAGAAGTGTTCGCGCTGGTTCACTCACATTCCCAAGTTCGTATAATGCCGGTGCAATCCAGGCAAATACATTTTTTTTTGTGTCAGGGCTTTGGCGAAAGAACCGCAGCACAGGAGAGTTGAAGCACATACAAAGTCATGGCTCAGGGTAACTCACCACTATCATCGACTCCAAATTTCAGGTATAATGGTATGTATCTACCGGTAGCTTCGCCCAAGGATCCAGTTCATGTGAGAGGAGTAGCAGAATGGTAATTTTCATTGTCCTGTGCGTCCCCGCCGGTGTTGTGGGCCGAAGCGCTCATCGAGCCAGACCATAGCTACCTTAGGGGTGTTCTAAAAGTGAGCTTTGCCATCACAAGTGACCCTCAATTTGGCAGGAAATAGCATGGCATATATCAGGCCCTCTTGCCGGAGACGGGTTTTTACCACAGAGAAGGAAACACATTGACGCTGGACATCCACGGAGAAATCAGTATCTATAGATATGGTGTTGCCGTTGTACTTGAGTGGACCTTTTTCTCTGGCTAAGCGCAGAATCTTCACCTTGTCCTGAAAGTTAAGTATCAAGGAACGTGGGGCAGCCCCAGGATTTGGTGCGCACGGTGGAGTACGATGCGCCCTTTCAATGAGGAAGGCATGGGATAGGGCTTCAACCCCCAGCGCCTCTCGGCACTCATTTTTTAGTGGCAAAAATCATGAAATTTACTGGCAGAGCCACATTTTTTACTGCCACTGGAAAAAAAGTACCTAAAATGACAGTTTTCAGTGCAAATATCAATATTTAAACTATAGACGTATAGCCAGTGCTATTAGCAATGAGTTTAATTTAAACAAAAGTCAAAAACCATATTTCTCCATTGACACGAAGGTCAGGTTACTATAACCCAGCCAGAACAGAGTTCCCCCTTACATCAAAGTCTTCCGAATTCCCCCTTACAGTGAAAGGGAACCCTTATGTAAATGGGAACGCTGCAGATCATGATATGAGGGGGGCGCTGATGTAAGGGGGGCTCTGGTGACCAGAGACCACCTTCCGCAGAGTGAATACAGTAAGGTAAGGGGGGGTTACTAATATATTAGGGGACCTTTATATGAGTGCCCCCTTACATCCTTACATTAGCAACCCCCCCCCCCAGACTGGCCTGGTGGTGCAGTCACTGACCTCCTTGCAAGTGCACCATGCAGGGCTCAGTCAGACGGCTCCAGCTTGGCGGCTCTGGTTTTATCCTATAGTCTCCTCTCTCCACACACGTCTGATTCCTCCTGTGACCCCCATCCCGGCGGCGCTCCCACTCTTGACACCTCTGCAGAGTCCAGACTCCCCCTCAGAGACTGCAGACATGATAAAAGACAAGACATGGTCAGAGATTGCAGACATGATACAGGAGTTAGTCAGAGACTGCAGACATAATATAAGAGATGGTCAGAGACTGCAGACATCATACAGGAGGTGGGCAGAGGCTGCAGACATTATACAGGAGGTGGACAGAGGCTGCAGACAGTATGCAGGAGGTGGACAGAGGCTGCAGACATTATACAGGAGGTGGACAGAGGCTGCGGACATTATACAGGAGGTGGACAGAGGCAGCAGACATTATACAGGAAGTGGACAGAGGCTGCGGACATTATACAGGAGGTGGACAGAGGCTGCACACATCATACGGTAGGTGGACAGAGGCTGTGAACATTATACAGGAGGTGGACAGTGGCTGCAGACATTATACAGGAGGTGGACAGAGGCTAAGGACATTATTCAAGAGGTGGACAAGGGCTGCGGACATGGTAGTGTCCTCCTCAGCCCCTCACAGTAGCTTCCTCCTCTGTCCACCTTCATATAACCTGTCCACATCAGTGTGTCCTCCTCCTGTGCCCCTTTTACCTCTCCACAGGGCAGCAGCACAGCAGTGTCCTTCTCTGTGCCTGCATGGCTTCACCCCCCCCAGTAATGTCCTCCTCTGCCCCCAGGTTTAATTGTGACTGGCATAGGTGAAAGATTTTTCCTGTGAGCCCTTCCCATGGCAGTATTAGTCCAAAAAAGGGAAATCTAATTGGTTTATTATTGCTTTCTGTAATTTGCACGTTGCTCCATGTACTGCCTAATTGAATAGTTTGTACATGCACTGTATGTAAAAAGGTACAATGTTTTCAGTCCAATGGTGTACATTGCACACAGCCCTCTGTGTGCACAAAAGAGCAGACTATATAGCATTGGCTATGCAGGTAAACATTTCCAGTCTGGCATGATTTGGCCATTACAGATTCCATGCTCTTTAATACCATAGCTTTATTTTGGCTACTCTGTGTTTCCTAGTCAGGATTTATGACAGAGGTGCTCTAATTGTGATCTCTAGCACAGACACTAATCAAGTAAGTTCCCCTTCCCAGCCCCATCAAATTGCTCTATAGCTGAAGAACTGCAGAGTTTTGCTTCTCTTTTCACATGCTAATCACAGCCATTCAGCATCTCTCTGTGAGGCTATTTGTAGTGGAATACATATCCTTGTTTACCTGCTGCATGATTAATGGAGATTGTTTGTGTGCCTTTTGTTTGGACTGCAGGGAACTGAAAGGCAGAACTTATAAGATGTGAGGACAGAAGCTGACAACATCATTTTACTATTTACTGTTCAGAGGTCTGCAACATTAGAAAATTTGCTTATTTACCTTTGGCTGGGCAGCTGGGCTGAAGTCTGTCCGGTTCCACTGCAGTCTGCAGGCTGTCTCCACTCTTCCCCCCTCCCAGCATTCCTGTGCTGAAATCAAATATGGCGCCCTGGAGGGGGAGGGGGGGCAAGTAGCAGCAGAGTCGGAAAGATTATCAGATGATCGGAGATTCTCGGCTGAATCCTGAACTGCACAATTCCGAGCTGAAACCGCCACAGCCGGCGAGAGTATATTTTTACCGCCACAGATTTGACTTTACAGACTTTTACTGATGCGCAAAAATAGCTCAGTTTTTACAGACTGTCCGTAAAAACATGGGCAGTTGGCAACACTGGTCAGGGATTGTTCTCCGGTTAATCGTCCGGTAATCTATGCACATTCTTAGAGTTCCATTCTTCTTCCAAACCACTACAATGGGGGAGGCATACGGACTTCTGGACTCTTGAATCATCAACTCTGTCTACTGCTCTCTCAAATCTTCTAGATCACTAAGCGGGATCCTCCAAGCTCTTTCCCTGAACGTTTTTTCTTCCTGTAATCGTATCCGTTGATGAGCACTTTTAGCACATCCCATATCAAAATTGTCACTAGCGAAGATCTTCTGCCATCAACGTAATTGAGACTTCATCCTCTCTCTCCAGACAGGAGGCAGACCAGCAGCACACTCTTCCATCTCTTTCCTCAGACCCCGCAGCTCCCCCTCCTTCCGGATTTCCTCAGGCGTCAACGGAGTTGCTGCACTCATTTGGCCCACAGACATCCGTGCCTTCAGGATCACAGTACAGTCAGAAACTTTCTGCAAGCTAATGGGCACTTTCTTCTTATTCCTTTTCAAAGCCTTAGTGGGTACTATTTCAGGAACCATGCCACTTCAGTTTGAGCATCCACCTTCAGCACTACAAAAGGCCCAGGATGATCCCAGGTAAGTTTTACAGTAGCCTTTAAACAGGTGATTTCCCCTATCTGGAGCACAGTCTCCCTCAAGTCCAGTTTCCACAAGCGACCTACCCCCTGGGCTGGAGCTTTCTTCTCCTGGATCACTTGCTGGCAAACTTGATACAGAGTTGGGTGAATTTCTTCGGGTACTGGCCTATCTTCCCCTACTACCTTCTCCAGCAGTCGTTGGACCAGATCAGTATTAGTTCCGATTATCATGGATTTGTGCTCAGCTCCTGCTGGTCTTGGACACACCACAGTTAGAGTATCAAAGGTTTCAACCCTCCCTGTTGCAGCTGGTCTGAAGGAGATTCTTATGGGAATATATCCATCGTAGGGAAATGTGTTGGCTCCAAGTTCCCGATTTCCAGCTCTTCCAGTTTGTTCAATGGGACATGCTTCAGATATTGATTGTAGAAGTCTCTATAAAGTAGTGTAACTTGAGCCACTGTGCCTAAAAGAGCTGAGATGATGGGAGATGGTCCTACTAACTTCTCAGGTAAACTATCTTTCTTCATCTTATTGGAATTTCTTATCGGTCCACTCTGTGGGGATCTAACTCTGGCCCTATGGATTGACCCAGTATTGACTCCCTGCACCTGGCTCTCAGACCCTGGTGACGGGTTAGTTACTTTCTCCCGCTGTGGACACCTCTTCTTCAAGCTTGCCTTGCTCTTACTTCGCTTCTTGGAGCTCAGTTTCTTCACATTCTCAGTTGGCTCCTTCACTGAGACCCCCTAAAGTTTCCCACCTACTGGGTAGCCAATATTTGCTGTAATGCTTTCAATAACTCTGCAATAAAGTTGAATTCCTCTTCTCTCTTTGGGCATTGTCTTCTGAAATGACCGGACTCCCCACACTTAAAGCACTTCCGAGAATCATTATTGTCAGTCTGAGTAGTAACTTGAGCTTCCATGACCCTCAATAAAGTTTGCTGTAATCGATCCTGAGCTTGAGCCACCTGTGTTAGCAGATCAACTGGAGATTCTTCAGGCGTTGGTAAGGACACAGAGATCCTAGTGCTCTCTCCCCACTCTGAACCCTCCTCACTGTCTACCTCAAATGATCCTGACTCAATTTGAACTGGTTGAGCTGACACCTTTACAGCTTTTGGGGTGGCATTAGCCCCTTCAGGGGATCCTTGGTTCTTCTCTTCCAACAAGACCTCCTCTTTTCTGACCATCTTATCAACTCGGGATACGCTGGTGCAACCCGAATGCCCTTCAGCAATAATCGTAACACAATAGGGTGATTAGGCCTCACTCCTTGTAAAATCCACTCCCATCTCACCTTATCAGCTTATCAGCAAAGTTCGATCCACTCTGACAACATATGCAGACAACTTCTCCGCTCTTGACTGGTGGACATGTTCAAATTTGTACATCAAATCAGTAATCTTCTTCACGCTTCCATACACTGCACACAAAGCTTCAATGTTGTCCATGGTCACACACTCTGGCTTCCCTCTTTTCAAGCTTCGAATCACATCTAAAGCTGGATTTCGCAGGCTCTCGATTATTCCTTGCCTCTTAACTGCTTCAGGCACATTTCAATCTTCTACTGGTTGAATAGCCTGATCCATCCAGCTTTCAAATTCTTCCTCACCTTTAGGAGTAGGTGTGCGGCCAGAGAAGAACTGTAATTTTCGGTAACCCTGATAGGCTGTAATATTATTGCTCTTAATTAAGCTTTCTACTAACCGACTCATGTCCATGTAAAATGAGGCAGGTGGCAATCCCTTGATAGTGGCCTCATCTCCCGTTTCTTCTATGTCCGGTTCCACTGATGCACATTGAGATTCCACCTGTTCTGAGTCTTCTTCCATCTGTAAAGGTATGATCTGAGCCTCCAACCCTTCCACTAAACTCACGGTTTCTCCCCGGAGGCCAGCTGGAACACTATCTCGCCATTCCACTAGAGCATATGTTTGAACCTCATTATACTCAGTCTTCAGATCCACAACATAGGACCCTTGACTTGGAAAGGCCCCCCTCAGCATCAATCGCACATCCATTTCAGTCCACCCCACTCATGGTACCTTCAATACACTGGCCAACCCTCGCAGACTCCCCTCTTTCTGCTCCCACTTGGTCCCTATTGTCCCTGGGTAGTTGTTCAAACCTTCCAGGGTTCACCGTAGGGGGAATTTGTTTTTTAATTTTTTTTTTGGATATGTATTATATCAAAAAGTAAAAAATATTGTTTTTTTTTCAAAATTGTCGCTTTTTGTTGTTTATAGCACAAAAAATAAAACACACAGAGGTGATCAAATACCACCAAAAGAGAGCTCTATTTCTGTGAAAAAAGGACATCAATTTTGTTTGGGTACAACCTTGCATGACGCCGAATTGTCAGTTAAATTGACGCATTTCCTAATCGCAAAAAGTGCTCTGGTCAGGAAGGGGGTAAATCTTTCCGTGGCTGAAGTGGTTAAAGAAAAATACAATTTATTGTGTGAGAGAAATATAATATATACAGTATCTCACAAAAGTGAGTACACCCCTCACATTTTTGTAACTATTTTATTCTGTCTTTTCATGTGACACCACTGAAGAAATTATTTGCTGTCCCCTCAAAATAACTCAACACACAGCTATTAATGTTTTAAATGCTGGCAACAAAAGTGAGTACACCCCTCAGTGAAAAATGTTCAAATTGGGCCCAATTAGCCATTTTTCCTCCCTTGTGTCATGTGACTTGTTAATGTTACAAGTAGAGTTGAGCGAACACCTGGACATTCGGGTTCGGAGGGTCCAAACAAACTTTGGAAAAAAGTCCTGGTTCGGCACCGAACGTTGCCCGAACGTTATCCCGGACCCCGAACCCCACTGAAGTCAATGGAGACCCGAACTTTTAGGCACAAAAATGGCTGTAACAAAGTCCTGGCAAGTGCTAGAGGGCTGCAAAAGGAAGTAAAATTGGGGTAAGAGTAGGGCAAGTGCCCTACAAAAAAATGGGGATAGGGAAAATAAATAAAAATCAAATAAAAAAAATGGGATGGGGGGTGGATGTGGAGTAGGAGCCTAGAGGTTGACTAGGCCGTGACCATGGCAGTGTAGGTGGAAGTGGCGGTGGTCGAGGAGGAGGTAGCCAACACTGTATTTTTTTTTTGTTTGTTTATAATTGGGGTAGCCCCCAAAATATTGAGGCCTATTCAAAAAAACAAGTATACGAATGGCTGTGTGAGTCCGGTCTAAATGTTTATTCTGCACAAGGTACAGACAAGTCTTGTGGGATCCATGCCTGATTAATTTTAATAAAGGTTAACTTGTCCACGTTGGCTGTGGACAAACGGCTGCGCTTGTCTGTGATAACGCCTCCTGCCGTGCTAAACATACGTTCAGACAATACACTGGCTGCAGGGCAGGCCAGCACCTCCAAGGCATAAACGGCAAGCTCAAGCCATGTGGCCAATTTGGAGACCCAGAAGTTGAATGGGGCAGACCCATCAGTCAGTACGTGTAGGCGTGTCACACATACTCTTGCACCATGTTGCTGAAATGCTGCCTCCTGCTAAGACGTTGTCTATCGGCTGGTGGTGCTGTTTGTTGTGGTGGGCTGCTGACAAAGCTTTGCCACATTTCGGCCATGCTAACCCTGCCTTCTGAGGTGCTGGCGGTGGCACAGCTGCGTTGGTGACCTCTTCCTCCTCCTCTGCCTTCGCCTTGTGCTTCCGCTGAGCCCCCGGTGTCATTTGGGAATGCCCTCAGCAGCGCCTCTACCAGTGTGCGCTTGTAGTCACGCATCTTCCTCTCACGCTCCAGTGAGGGGATTAAGGACGGCACGTTGTCCTTGTAACGGGGATCCAGCAGGGTGGCCACCCAGTAATCAGAAGAAGATACAATGTGGGCAACTCAGCTGTCGTTGCGCAGGCACTGCAGCATGTAGTTGTCCATGTGGGCCAGGCTGCCCACAGGCAAAGACAAGCTGTCCTCTGTGGGAGGTATATCATCTGTGTCCTCTGTATCCCCCCAGCCACACTCCAGTGATGCCCAAGAGCTGCGTTGGGTGCCACCCTGCTGCAATTCCTCCTCCTCCTCCTCCTCCTCATCTTCCTCGTCCTCCAGAACTGTGCCCTGGCTTGAATATTTTGGACCTGGCCTATGCTGGTGCAGGAACCCACCCTCCGAGCCACTTGCGAATGACTGGCCTGATAACCGTGGAAATGACCCCTCTTCCTCCTCCTCCTCCTCATCCTCCTGCGCCACATCCTCTTCCATCATGGCCCGAAGTGTTCATAGAAGTGGGATAGTAACGCTGAGAACAGTGTCATCGGCACTGGCCATGTTGGTGGAGTAATCGAAACACCGCAATACGCT
>BLSH010374717.1:1082543-1093971 GCA_018402905.1 Glandirana rugosa
TTTTCAGGCCGATGCAACCACAAAAGGTTTTTTTTCCATAATTAACCATAATTATTTATGAACGTATCCCGATGTATCATGTAAACGCCCGGGTTACTCCTCTCGTTTATTCCCTGCACCAGTACCACGACGACCACTACGACCACGACGATCACAACCACCACAACCACTTGGAGGACAACTTTCCTCTCCTGCACCAGCTCCACACGGTTGATGTGCGTGTTCCCTTTGTGGAACGAGTCCATCGGTTGTCTTGGAAGTGGCCATATACCATCCGGTCCTACGGGGAGTTACTAACCACTCCGGTCTTGTTCATGTCCGCTATCATCTAACCCACCGACTGTTACGGAGGTCTTTCATCAAGGGATCGGGAGGGAGACAATGTGAAGGAACTGGAGGCATTGTCAGCCACCCAATCTACTATCGCCTGTACTTGTTCTGGCCTCACCAATCATTGAGGGGCATCCTGGCCTACCATATACCGGTGAAGGTTCTGTTGGCTACCTGAGCAAGGTGTTTCCCTTGTGCGTGTAGTTGGCACACCTCGACCACGTCCTCTCCTTTCAACAGGAGGTTCACCAACACCACCAACACTAGCAGCACCAGCATCACCAGCAGCACCATGACCACGTCCCTTATTTGCTCTCCTCATTGGGCCCGCAAATGTACTATGTAGCCCTATGCAAGTATTTATTAATACCAATTAATACCTTTTTTTTGGAAAACACCAACGTAGCCGGACTTTTTATTTTGGTGCAAGAAATGCACTGCTCACATCAACAGCTGGAAGTTCTCCATTTAGAACTAGGAGATGGTTTTTGAACAATAAATAATCTGTCACTTACAGCAACAGCTGGAACCTGGCCCTATTGGAGTAGGCAATGGTTTTTGAACAATAATCTGTCCCTCTAAGCAACAGCTGGAAACTCTCCCTTTAGAACTAGGAGATTATTTTTGAACAATAATGTGTCACTAACAGCAACAGCTGGAACCTGGCCCTATAGGAGTAGGCAATGGTTTTTGAACAATAATCTGCCCCTCTAAGCAACAGCTGGAAACTCTCCTTTTAGAACTAGGAGATGATTTTTGAACAATAATGTGTTACTTACAGCAACAGCTGAAACCTGGCCTTATAGGAGTAGGCAATGTTTTTTGAACAATAATCTGTCCCTCTAAGCAACAGCTGGAAACTCTCCTTTTAGAACTAGGAGATGATTTTTGAACAATAATGTGTCACTTACACCAACAGCTGTAACCTGGCCCCATAGGAGTAGGCAATGATTTTTGAACAATAATCTGTCCCTCTAAGCAACAGCTGGAAATTCTACCTTTAGAACTAGGAGATGATTTGTGAACAATAATGTGTCACTTACAACAACAGCTGTAACCTGGCCCTATAGGAGTAGGCAATGATTTTTGAACAATAATCTGTCCCTCTAAGCAACAGCTGGAGACTCTCCCTTTAGAACTAGGAGATGATTTTTGAACAATAATGTGTCACTTACAGCAACAGCTGGGCCTATAGGAGTAAGCAATGATTTTTGAACAATAATCTGTCCCTCTAAGCAGAAGCCTCTACCTAGTGCAGTCAGATCGCTCAAAGCAGCAGTACGTGAAATCTCAAATTACTCCCACAATCTGATCATTGTGTACGATCGCACAAAACGATCGTTGTGTTAGGCAGTGTTTGATCTGCAATGTGTCACTCAAAGCAGCAGTATGTGAAATCTCAAATTACTCCAACAATCTCATCATTGTGCACGATCGTAGCGATCGTTGTGTTATGCAGAGTTTGATCTGCAATCTGTCACTCAAAGCAGCAGTATGTGAAATCTCAAATTTTTTTTTTTTGAAATGTCCGTGTTCGGGTCCGGGTCCCGGACACCCAAAAGTTCGGTACGGACCCGAACGTTACAGTCCGGGTTCACTCAATACTAATTACAAGGTCTCAGGTGTGTTAAATTTGGTGTTATCGCTTTCACTCTCTCGTACTGGTCACTGGAAGTTCAACATGGCACCTCATGGCAAAGAACTCTCTGAGAATCTGAAAGAATTGTTGCTCTACATAAAGATGGCCTAGGCCAGTGGTTCTCAACCCTGTCCTCAAGTACCCTCAACAGCCATGTTTTGGAAATTTCTCTTAGATAAAATAGATGTCCAAAATACCAAGCCATGGACTTTGATTTAAAGCACCCGGGCAAGATAAAGGAAAACCTGCAAACATGGCCTGTTGGGGGTACTTGAAGACAGGGTTGAGAACCACTGGCATAGGCTATAAGAAGATTGACAAGACCCTGAAACTGAGCTGCAGCACGTGGCCAACACCATTCAGCAGTCTAACTGTACAGGTTCCACTCAGAACAGGCCTCACCATGGTCGACCAAAGAAGTTGAGTGAACGTGCTCAGCGTCATATCCAGAGGTTGTCTTTGAGAAATAGATGTATGAGTGCTGCCAGCATTGCTGCAGAGGTTAAAGGGGTGGGGGGTCAACCTGTCAGTGCTCAGACCATATGCCGCACACTGCATCAAATTGGTCTGCATAGCTGTCATCCCAGAAGGAAGCCTCTTCTAAAGATAATGCACAAGAAAGCCCACAAACAGTTTGCTGAAGAGAAGCAGACTTAGGACATGGATTACTGGAACCATGTCCTGTG
The DNA here is from genome assembly GCA_018402905.1 of Glandirana rugosa. Taxonomy (NCBI): domain Eukaryota; kingdom Metazoa; phylum Chordata; class Amphibia; order Anura; family Ranidae; genus Glandirana; species Glandirana rugosa. The sequence goes on from BLSH010374717.1 coordinate 1,085,199, forward strand.
GTCGGTTTCAGGGTCTTGGCAATCTTCTTTTAGTCTAGGCCATCTTTATGTAGAGCAACAAATCTTTTTTTCAGATCCTCAGAGAGTTCTTTGCCACGAGGTGCCTTGTTGAACTTCCATTGATCAGTATGAGAGAGTGAAAGCGATAACACCAAATTTAACACACCTGCTCCCCATTTACACCTGAGACCTTGTAACACTAATGAGTCACATGACACCGGCTAATTGGGCCTAATTTGGACATTTTCACTTAGGGATATACTCACTTTTGTTGCCAGCGGTTTAGACATTAATGGCTGTGTGTTGAGTTATTTTTCGGGGACAGCAAATTTACACTGTTATACAAGCTGTACACTCACTGCTTTACATTGTAGCAAAGTGTCATTTCTTCAGTGTTGTCACATGAAAAGATATAATAAAATATTTACACAAATGTGAGGGGTGTACTCACTTTTGTGAGATACTGTATATGTTTTATTTTAGTGAAATGTAATTCTTATGTAAATGTTATTTATATTATGCCACTGAAGTCTTATGTATATATTTTATTTATTATGCATACTGAGAGCAAAGCTCCTGACAGGAATTCTATTTTTTTTGCCAGATCATGCATGCAAAGTTATTTAAATACAGAGTGATAGCACATTTGCCTTTAATTTATTGTTTTTCACCTCCTTAGAACCTTTGTTATGTTAATTTCATTGATCTAATGTGTCAGATGTCTTCTAATTTGCAACCAATCTGAAGCTGACAACACCTGAAAATATGTAATTATCCCACACTGCCATTTTACTTTACATAAAGCGGTTCTTATATAATAAGCACAACATATTCAAAGAAAGGGCAACAATTTGAATCTGTAAAATAACATCCAAACTACTGGATAAAGAAAATATTTTTAACAACTATTCAAACTAAACATGCAAAGGCGTGGTTATGGTTTATGGTTTAAAATATGGGGCACCCCCCCCCCTTCCCCATGCAAATAGTACACACTATTAGTTCTCTTTTTCCTTCAACCCAGCGGGCTTTTTTAGTCAATCCACCTTTGACAGAAGCTGGCCTAGCTGCCGTACACATGGGCCGAATTTTGGCCAGTTTCTATTGAACCGGCCGATGACGCCCGATATTCAGCCTTAGGCTGGGTACAACAAACGCTCCAACTTTGGGAGCACATATCACATGACGTGTAAAAATCAATGTTTCCCTATGAGAGCCATCTTAACTGGTCTGACTTTGAAAAAGGTTCCCGCGCTACTTTAGTCCAACTTTGATTCTACTTCATCCCACTGAATATCACTGAAGTTGGATCAAAGTCGGATCATCATCTTAACTGATCTGACTTTGACATTCGACTTGTGCTCTGAGGATCTTGAAGGGGAACCCCACACCAAATTAAGAGAAAACGGCATAGGGTTCCCCCTCCAAGACCATACCAGACCCTTATCCAAGCAAGCAGCCCAGCAGGTCAGGAAAGGGGGTGGGGATGAGTGAGCGCCCCCCTCCTAAACCATACCAGGCCACATGCCCTCAACAGGGGGGACCCTGCACCCCCCACCCCAAAGAACCTTGTGCCCATGTTGATGAGGACATGGACAATGGCCTGTGGTTGTCAAGGTCTGCAGGCGGGGGGCTTATCAGAATCTTGAAGCCCCCTTTAACAAGGGGGCCCCAGATCCCGGCCCCCCCACCCTATGTGAATGAGTATGGGGTACATTGTACCCCTACCCATTCACCTAAAAAACGTGTCAAAAATAAAAACAGTACATAGGTTTTCGACAAAGTAATTTATTAAAGCAGCTTCGGCATCTCTTCTGATCTCTTCTCCCTCCGCTGATGTCTTCTCCCCTCTCTGGCTCTTCTCCCTCCTCTGTTGATGTCTTCTCCCCTCTCTGGTTCCTCTTCCCTCTCCACTTCTCCCTCTGCCGGGTCTCCTCTCTCCGCTGTCTTATCCCTCTGTTCTTCCTCCGATGTTCTCTCAATGCTCCCTCCCACTGTAATGCTAGGTCTGCCATGTGCCATTAATTATATAGCCGTGGGACGTGGCCACCTGGTGATGTCATCAGGAGGCCCGTCCCTTGTGACATCACTGCCCATTGGCACAGGGCGGACCTAGCATTACAGCGGGAAGGAGCGTCAAGAGAACATCGGAGGAAGAACAGAGGGAGAACACAGTGGAGAGAGGAGTCCCAGCAGAGGGGGAAAACAGCATAGGGAGGAGAAGAGCTGGAGAGGGGAGAAGACATCAGCAGAGGAGGGAGAAGAGCCGGTGAGGGGAGAAGTCATCAGCGGAGGGAGAAGAAATCAGAAGAGACGCTGGGGCTGCTTTCATAAATTACTTTGTCAAAAATCTGTGTACTGTTTTTATTTTTGACACTTTTTTTAGGTGAATGGGTAGGGGTACAATATACCCCATACTCATTTGCATAGGGTGGGGGGCCAGGATCTAGGGGCCCCCTTGTTAAAGGGGGCTTCCAGATACCCATAAGCCCCGCTGACTGCAGACTCGAAAACCACAGGCCAGGGTTGTCGGGAACAGGCCCTTGTCCTCATATTGGTTGAACTAGATGGAATTGTGCCTTTTTTTCAACCAGACTATGTAACTCACACCTGTACTAGAGGGATAATGATTTGGTGCAAGGAGGGTGCAGAAAATGAGCGGGACCCATATGACCCCACCATCGGTGCCCCCCTGTGTTAAGGTCCACCAAAAAGTCTAAAGCTAAAAAGAAGACAGGGGAGAAGGCGGTGGAGAAGAAGGGGGATTGGCTGTTTGCACACCCACAAAAAATTATCAGACTACCGACAAAATTTCCACTCTGAAGACTTGCACTTGGCTGTGCGCTTTCAGAAAGTGCACCACACCCACAAGATATAATAGAAGTTTATGACAAAGCGCAGCTAACCCACTGGAAAGCCACAGGTGCACTGCGCTGCATCCCTGGTGCAGGTAAACCGCAGCGCGTCAGTGTGAAAGCAGCCTTACAGAGGACTCAGGACAGGAAGGGCTCATTTACACTTGTGTTTTGGGAGGTGGTAAACCCTATAGTTGAGACATGTTTTTACCACACACCCAACCAGTGGGGAAACATCAGGGGTCACAATGGCGATCCGGCCCATTCCCAAGGGGGCCCAAGCGGCCTCCCTGTCACATTCTGTTTTATGTTTGGTCAGGAGGGGTGGTGGGGGAGGGGTATACAGGAACCAATCCTTTCCATTTTCTTCCTGCAACTGCTGAAAGCCGCCCCCCCCCCCCCCCCCCCCCCCCAATGCCATTCAGTGACTGCAGGATGGAAAATGTCCTTATGCTATTTAAAATAAAAAGATTTAAATTCTGAACCATTGTGTTTCATTGTGGCTGGTTACCAAATTGCTTAAGTGGCCCTGGCTCTTAAAAAGGTTGAGCACCCCTGTTCTAGAGTGTGTCATTGTCCATTTTTTTTACATAAGGCTTATTCTTTCAGGCTTCCATTTGATTTGTTTGGTAGTCTGTAAGATTGTGTGTGGCTGCAGCTTTTCTCTCTGCATGTTAGAAGACTGTGCTCAGGGTTTGTGCATTTGATTGATGTTTCCTCGCGCTCCGGGAAGAGGCGGGGCCGGGCAGCCCTATTTAAACAAGCGTGCTTCCTGCATCTAGTGCTGTCTGATCTACAGCGTGTGCCCTGTTTTCCTGAGCATTCTGCTACCCGTTATCTGATTCCTGTGACCCGGCCTGCCTGACTTTGCCTGAACTCTGCCTGTACTGACCCCTGGCTTGCCTATGACCATCCGATTGCCTAATCCTTCTGTACCTCTGCTGCCTGCCCGTTGCCGACCCTGCTTGTCCCTGACTCTGCTACTGTGCCTGCGACCATATGGTCCCACCAAGTATCCTGCTCTAAACATCAGCACCCTTCCAGCACATCTCCTGTCTGCTGCTGACGGATACTCCTGGACTTCTACAGGCACTCTTACCCCACCGTGCTCCTGTGGCCGCTTTTCCTAACTCCAGCGGTCCCGCGAACCGGAGTCGTAGGAGAGGCCACCCCCGACCATCAGGCTCACTACCAGGTACTTAACACTGCATTTTAACTCTGATTTATTTTCTCAGTGCTGCATATGTACAAGAGCTTTGAGGTGGCGATTTGAGAGGAGATGAGGATTTATCACTTTCACTCCTATACCATCTATGACTGATAAACCCTGATGTAGACTGTCACCTCCACCTCTACTTCTAAGCCTGAGGGAAGGTGAAACACGTCAGAGGAGCATGGCACAAGGGAGCAGACTGAGCTGAAGCTGATTTTCATATGATCTATCACTAGGCTGAAACTTTTCTTGGTTGATAGTTGTGTTATTGAGCCTGGCAGAAGTTTTGGAGTTGGCAGGTGGATATACTCAGTGGCTTTGCACGGTACATTTACTTTATGGAATCCTCCCATTTTATGTCTAAAATTTGTTTTATATAACCCATTTCCTCTAAATTCCGCAATATTTTCATAGTGCTTCTGGAGAGACTGTTGGCTGTTGGAAGCAAGCACAGTTAAGTAAAGAAAAATATGCACCGTATTGTTTTAGATACTTATTCATTGACTAGATTTCCCGTGTGTGCGGTCCATATGCTCCAAGTCCTGTCAAAGGAATGGCCTGATAGTGAATTAATTGCTATGAGGTGTTCCAGGGTGTAGTGTTGTTGGACCAGTTGTTTGACTTCAGACACGTTAATGGCCTTGTCTCCTTTCCAGCTTTGGAGTATCAATGTGCGGGTTGCTAGGAGGATGTGGGTAGTGACCACTTTGCTATCCGGAGGCAGGTTGTGTATACCTATATTGAGTAAGGCCAGCTCTGGGGAGGGTTTGGTCAGGTACCCGGTTACTGTGGATATGAGTTGAAAGACCTGGTTCCAGAGACTTTTTATGTTAGGACAGTCCCAGAATATGTGCAACAAGTGGCCGTGTTGACCGTAGTTACGCCAGCAATCGGGGGACGATCCGGGAAAGATGAGGACCAGTCTGTGAGGTGTGCATTGCCATCTGTTATATATTTTCAACATCATCTCCCAGTGGCTGGTACTGTGAGTTGCTTTAGAGATACTCTTGAACACAACTGTCCATTAGGCCTCTAAAAAGGATTTTTCAGATCTCTTTCCCATTTTAAGTAAGTGTTTGTTTTGCGGAAGACCTGTTTCCTTTGGAGCAGGTTGTAGAAAAGAGTGATGCCTTTGCTTTTGGGTGCGTGTGAGTTGTAGTAATCCCATACTGATTGGGGGATTTTTAGAAACTTTTGTATTCTTACTATGGTGAGAAATACCTTTTTTGGAATATGACATTTTTCAATTAGTTGTTTAGTTGTCTTGGGGGTGCAGCCAGAGAGAAGATCTTGTAGTATGGAAATCCCACATTCTCGGATTTGTCCCTTAGAAAACATGGGCATTCTATCCGCTAGGGTGTTTAGAGTGGGTTGAATATCGGGCACAAGAGTGGAGTTGCCACCAAAATTTAATAGCAGTCTCCATGCCTGCAGTGGTAGGCAAATGGTAGGAGGTATGTTTTGTATGTCTCCTATAACCACTTCACCCCCGGAAGGATTTCCCAGGTTAGGACCAGAGCACTTTTTGCGATTCGGCACTGCATCGCTTTAACTGACAATTGCGCGGTCGTGCGACGTTGTACCCAAATGAAATTTGAAATGAAACTTTTTTTCCCACAAATAGAGCTTTCTTTTGGTGGTATTTGATCACCTCTGCGTCATTTCTGATCACGCTATAAACAAAAAAAGAGCGACAATTTTGCAAAAAAAAAAACAGTTTGTCTTACTTTTTGCTAAAATTCAAATTAAAAAAAATATAAAAAAAACTTTTTTCATCAGTTTTGGCTGATTTATATTCTTCCTTCCTGGTTAAAAAAAAAATCGCAATCGGAGTTTATTTATTGGTTTGCGCAAAAGAGGCCGCGTTTAAGGATGATAAGAATTAATTTCTGGGGTTTGTATTTATTTTTTACTAGTAATGGCGGTGATCTGTGATTTTTAGCGGTACTGTGATATTGGGGCGGACATGTCGGACCATTTTGACACTTTTTTGGGACCAATGACATTTATACAGCGATGAGAAATTTAAATATCTACTGATTACTGTGTAAATGTCATTGGCAGTGAAGGGGTTAACCTGCAGGGGGAGATCTAGGGGTTAACTGTATTCCCTAGGCGTGTTCTAACTGTGGGGGGGGGGGGCTGGGCTGTTATGGGCATACGAGATCTAACTGATCCCAGTGACAGGGATCAGTAGATCTCCTATGCCCACACTGACAGAGCCGGGAACCGCAGTGTTTACGTTGGCGGTTCCCCGCTCTTTTTGCTGTGGCTGCTCATCGCGGCTCTCCGGCGGACATCGGGTCCGTACTAGCGGTGGGCACACTCCTCCGGAGTATGGCGGGTGCGCGCCGCCGCCGGCACGCATGTGCCCCCTAGCGGCCACTCCGCAAATCTCTGTTTATTTATGGCGATTCGCGGGACGCATCCACACTGCTGCAGTAAATATACTGCGCACGGTGTGGAATCGGTTAAGGACTGATTCTCTCTCTAGCTCCACCGCAAGGGTGTATTCTCACCTCAAAACCATTCCCTCAATTGGTCCATCCTGGTTGCCCAGAAGTAGTCGCCTATGTCTGTTAGACCAGCTACTCCCACAGACTTGTGGGTAATTAAGTCTCGACATGGACACCTGGCACGCTTCCCACCCCAAATGTATTTCCATAGGAGACTTGACAGGGTTTGTAAGAAGTGAGACAGTGTAGGGATTGGAAGAGCCCTGAATATATATAGAATCTGAGGTAAAATGGACATCTTAAAGGCCGCTAGCCTGCCCAACCAGGAGAGCTCCTTTTTTGACATTGATTTTAGTTGGCCTTCTATTTTAGACACGAGTGGTTTGTAGTTAGAGGTGGCTAGATTGGCTGTTTTGGGAGTTAGATTGATACCAAGGTATTGTATGTTTTGTTCTGTCCTCTGATATGGGGGAGATTGTTCAAGCTTCCTTTTGGCGTGTTTGGGGACTCCTAAGTCCAAGATAAGGGATTTTGTGTAATTAACTTTGTAGTATGATATTTTGCTGAAGTCCTCTATGACTTTAAGGGCATTGGATAGGGAGGTTACCAGGTTTGTTAATAATAGTATTATGTTGTCCGCAAATAGATTAATGGTATGGGAGCTAGAGGTGGTCTTTAATCCAGTAATCGTAGCGTGTGTTCATATTTTTTCTGAGAGAGGCTCTATGATCAGATTAAAGAGACCAGAGGTGTGTACCTGGGCTGTGGGGCCAGAGTATAGTGCTAGAATTGCGTTCGGGCACAGTCCCCGGAATCCAGACTTAGAAAGCACATAATACATGTATTTCCAATGTACTCTATCGAACGCCTTCTCTGCTTCAATTGACAGTAGCAGAGAAGGCGTTTGAGTCTTTTCCGCACAATGTATACCATTTACACCATTACACCATTTCCTGGTGGCATCTGAGGTCTGCCGCCCCTTCACAAATCCCATCTGGTCGCTGCTGACAAGAGAAGTTAGAAATTTAGTTAGGCGTTTGGCTAGTAATTTAGCGTATATCTTGATGTCAGAGTTTAATAACGATATGGGCCTAAAATTGACCGGGGTCTTTGCCTGGTTTGGGTAGTGTCACAATGTGCGCTTTGAGCATTTCTGGTAGGAACTCAGAGGATTGTGCTGCCTTGGCAAAGACAATTTGTAGATGTGGGGAGAGAATGTCAGTGAATACCTTAAAGTACCCATTGGGAAGGCCATCTGGGTGTTTTGATGATGTCTCTAATTTCACGGGATGTGAACAGGGCGTTTAGTTCAGTGAGTTGCGAGTCTGAGAGTGACGGGAGATGTATTGATTGTAAGAAGCTTTGAATGTCTGCCTCTGAGGGCTGTGGGGTCTTGTGGTCTGTACTCAAGTTGTACAACGAACTGTAAAAATCGGCAAACTGGTCGGCTGTCTTGGGGGTTGGATATTTTGTGTTGGGATGTCGGATGTAAGAGATAGGCAATTCTTGTTTTTATGCGGGCTGTTTTGAGTCTGTTGGCAAGATACTTGCCTGCTCTGTTGGTGTTAGCGTATTGTGCTGATTTCAATCGCCTTAGGTGGTAATTGTATTGTTGTGTTATGAGATCTCAAGAGTCAAGAATAGAGTTGAGCGAACCTCTGGAAGTTCGGGTTCTGCTGGACCGGCCGAACTTCAGGACAAAGTCCGGGTTCGGGTCCGGACAGAACCCGAACGTTCGCACAGACCTCAAACCCCATTGAAATCAATGGGACCCGAACTTTTAGGCACAAAAATGGCTGTAACAAAGTCCTGGAAAGCCCTAGAGGGCTGCAAAAGGAAGTAAAATGGGAGTAAGAGTAGGGCAAGTGCCCTACAAAAAAATGGGGATAGGGAAAATAAATTAAAATCAAATAAAAAAATGGGAAGGGGGGTGGATGTGGAGTAGGAGCCTAGAGGTTGACTAGGCAGTGTAGGTGGAAGTGGCGGTGGTAGAGGAGTAGGAGGAGGTAGCCAACATGGTATTTTTTTTTTTTGTATTGAGGCCTATTCAAAAAAACAAGTATGTGAATGGCTGTGTGAGTCCGGTCTAAATGTTTATTCTGCACAAGGTACAGACAAGTCTTGTGGGATCCATGCCTGATTCATTTTTAATAAAGGTTAGCTTGTCCACGTTGGATGTGGACAAACGGCTCCGCTTGTCTGTGATAACGCCCCCTGCCGTGCTAAACACACGTTCCGACAATACACCT
>BLSH010374717.1:1111435-1128472 GCA_018402905.1 Glandirana rugosa
ACTAGGATCCCTTTTGTGGGGGTACCCGTAGGGAATGTACTGCAGGGTTTCCATTCAGCCCCAACGATAAGGGAATAGCAACCCCGACTTACCTTTGGGACGTCATGTAAGGGATGCCCATGGGGGTGTTTTCCCTAGGATCAGTTTTGCAATTCTGCTTAGAGTACACTTAGACCATCGGGGAGGGGATGTGGATAAGATTCTTCTGCAGAGGGAAACCCGGTGGATAATGTCATTGAGGGCGACTAATCCACCGGGTTTAAACAGCCCAGTGAGTTTTCACCCCTTCCTTGAGGGTTTTACTTCAGGTGGTTGGGAGGGACATGGCTGACCCCTACCTGGCTGGGGGAGCCCATTTGCCCCTCGATTTTTCCTCCCCACCATCCAATCTTCTCCTCTTTCCCCTTCCCCCCGCCTCTGATTACGTCCCCTTGTGCTTCTTACTTTGATATAGACTCCTTTATTGAGGATACTTGAGTACGTTCTCTCTGGTGACATGCTTGCACCATTTTATGAATAGGTTTTTTTTGTTTTTTTTTGTTTTTTGTTTTTTTCCAAGATGTTTATGGACAAACTTTCACACAAGAATCTTGCTCTTATCATCGGGGCAAGTTTTAAGGTGTGCATTTGTCTTCCACTTGGGGGACACCTGCCACTGCCTTTTCTTCCTTTCCCCCTTGTGGGGACACAATGGGAGGTTTTGAACAGCTCCCCCCCTTCTATCGTTGGCAGGTTTTCATATGGAGGGGGCTAACCACGTTCTGGGCACCCCGACCCTGTGTATCGCATATGTGCCCTTACCGTGCAAGGGGAAGGCATGGTCGGCTTCTCCATGCGCTTAGACCTCTGCCGGCTGTGTTTAAGCACAGCTTCTGTATTCAGTGAGTGGTTCCGTCCCCCCCTTAGATGGTAGCCGATGAGGTGGCATGCGAGTTCCCGGCACATAGGCAGCGAGATAGGATGATGTCATCCAAAGGCGCTGCCTGAGGATGGCACAATGCATGCGCCCGGCTATTTAGCACCGCCTTGGCTCCCGGTCAGACACGCAGAGCTGGAGTAGCCACGTGTGGAGATGGGAGACCTTTGAAATTCAGGTATGTGTGCTTAATTAGGGACAGACCTCATTCATCTAGAGGGAGTCTGATAGGCGCAATAGGGGATCAATATGGGTGATCATGTTGGGCTTTACCATATATGAAATGTGGAATGGGGAGGGAGACCTCTGTGTTGGGCTGTACCCCCAAGGGGGTTGGGGAATGGCTTCATGATGGCAAGTCTCTTTCTTCATATTTCATACTCACCTTTATCTACCATAGGCACCCCCCCTTATGTAAACACAACTGTAGATCCCACCGTAGGCTATGTTGTTCATATGGACTCAGGCGAGGTGCCTCTGAAACATTTGGATGTAATACTTTGAGCAAACACCTTGGGACGAAGCAACCTGGGAATACAGCTGTCCTCTCCCCCTTCTCCTGTACCATTTGGGCTTTGGGACGACAGCTTTGAATATACGCCTTACAATACATGGCATGGTCAGTACGGTTTTATTTCTGGCTCTCTACCTGTCCTGCAATGACTTGGTGTGCACCTATGGCAGTGTCCCGACATACTGCAGGCCCTGGTACCCTTTTTTGGTCCAAGGGTGGTGGGGTTGGGCCTCTACCTCATGGAGTGCATGGGAATGATTGTGAAATCTGTTTCAACACATATAGAGTAATCACATATTCCCCATCTTTCCTGCCTACATAAAGGGCAACTGCAATACATAATTAGGCTTGGACTTGAACTATCTCTGCCATACTGAAATTGAAAGCACCATTTTGACCTCCGTTTGAATTTTGTACTACTTTCTATTGCACATCAGATTTGTGAAGATCTGTGAGTGTTATCAATAGGTAGGTATGATTTATATACTTATATACAACATATCAGGTAGTGGAACAATGAGCTTCATATCCATTAGGAATTTTTGCACATATGTCTATAATTTTTTTTTTTTCTTCCCTATCCCCTTCTTTCGCTTCACAGTGTTTCCTGCTTGTGTCATGATGCCTCCATTTATTATTTATTATTTGATATTTGCTTATTTTTTTCATCTTCTGATAGAGAAATTGCGTTTAGATACGCAAACACATTCTGCAATAAGCCCCTGACGAAAGGCTTGAGCCTGAAATGCGTCCGTGTGTGCCATCTAGGCTGGAATTTTCTTATGGTTTTTAACAGGGTATAAAGTAATATACATGTAAAAATCTTCTTGTAAAATTCTGTAATCCCACTTTTTATCTGATTCTATGTGCAAATAAATGTAACCTTTATATGAACATGTGGTATTAAATATTTTCTGCTCCACCACTTTTAAAGATCCCACCAATAAGGGTTATTTTCTGTCCATACAATTACCAGGTTTGGTGGTGGTGCCTGTTTGGCAGATCCTTACATTGGTCCAAAGTAATGCTGCACAGCAAGAAATTAATCGAATGTTGGCTGCACAGCAACAAGAAACCAATAAAATGCTGACCACTCAGCAGCATCAAACCAATAAAATGTTGGCTGCTCAGCAGCAACAAGTGACTGCTTTGGCACAGACAGCTGGGGCTCAAGTGGCTGCCCTGGCTCAGGCAACAGAGGCACAAGTGGCTGACTTGGCTCATGCAGCTGAGAAAGACCGACAGGACTTAGCTGAAATACTGCAGCGGATGCCAGCTCAGACTGCAAATGTCTCCAAAGGGTCCCCTGGTGACACCCTACCAGGCACCAAAAGTCACCTTCTACAAAAAATGACATTCCAGGATGAAGTAGAGGCCTTCCTATGAGCATTTGAAAGAACTGCTGAGGGGCAGACCTGGCTTAAAGACCACTGGGCTAAGCTGGTGGCCCCATGTTAGCAGGCGACTCCCAAAAGGCATACTTTGACTTGTCCGCTGAAGATACCCGAAATTATGACAAACTAAAGGCTGAGATCTTGCGACATCTGGGAGTCACCGCGGCAGTAAGAGCACAGCGAGTACACAGCTGGAGTTTCAAGGCAGATGGATCCCCCAGCTCCCAAATTTATGACCTAATCAACCTGGTCAAATGGTGGCTGCAGCCTGAGATACTCACAGGGCCCCAAATAGTGGAAAGAGTTGCAATATACTGGTTCCTGAGAGCTCTACCTCCTGAGTGCAGAGATAGGTGAGGCAATCTGATCCAAATTCAAAGGACGTTCTGGTTGAGCTGGTGGAACGCTGCTTGGCGGCAGAGGACCTGGTTGCTGGATCTGCAGCTTCACGACCCCTGATGGTCAAAAGACACCCTCCTGTGGCTAAAAAGAGGAAGTCCTGATAGGCCAATAAGAGTGCTCAGAGCATCACCCCCTGTTGAAAGACCTTGTCCAGGAAGCCCCAGAGGAACATAGAAACATAGAAACATAGAAAAGTGCAGAAAAAGACTGAGTAGTCCATCGAGTCTGCCCCTTTTTATTTATTTATTTATTTTTAATTTTTTTTTTTTATATAATTTTTTTTTTTTTTTACATTAACCTTGCTGTCTGACTATAGATTTATGTTTATCCCTAGCATGTTTGAAGCCATTTACTGTTGGCTGTCTCACAACCTCTGTTGGTAGTTTATTCCAATCATCAACCACCCTTTCAGTAAAATAATACTTTCTAAGATTAGTTTTGAACTTCCCCCCAGTTAGTTTGAGGTCATGTCCCCGTGTTCTTGATTTTGGTTTCATATTGAAAAGACTGCCCTCCTGAACCTTATTCACCCCCTTGATGTATTTAAAGGTTTCAATCATGTCTCCCCTCTCCCTTCTTTCCTCCAGACTGTACATATTAAGTTCCTGAAGTCGCTCTTGATATGTTTTATCCCCCAGACCTTTCACCATTTTTGTTACCCGTCTCTGAACTAGTTCTATCTTATCAATATCTTTTTGTAAGTGTGGTCCCCAGTGTTGGCGGTGCAGTGAGTGAGGGCACATCTCTGCCAAGTGTCCCTTGAACCCTGAGCCTATGGAATGTGACGTAGTTCGACGCATGTCCCTGTTTGCTCGCCCGGGCCTAGTCACTGATCCGGACATGCCAAGCTCTGTTGTAAAGATAAGGGGAAAAAGTGTACTTGCCCTCCTGGACTCTGGAAGCCTGGTCACCCTGGTCCATACCCAGCTGGTGGACGCTGGACAGCTGACCCAGCATCAGGTAGGAGTGGTATGTGTGCATGGTGACTGTAAGTGTCAGGTAGGAGTGGTGTGTGTGCATGGTGACTGTAAGAAGTACCCCACAGCGCTGGTGACCTTTGAAACCAGCTCAGGATCTGTTTGCCATGAAGTGTGTCCTATCCTGTTGCACAATGTAATATTGGGGAGAGACTTTCCACTGCTCCAGGAACTTTGCAGTGTGAAAGAGAAGGGCCTTGAGCCTGGACTTCCTAGTGGGACTGAAGGGGGAAACCCCAACCCCTTTGAACCAAAGGTTGATGAAAATGCTGTAGGGGTGACCCCTTATGAAAATGTGTCTTTTCGCCTAGCATTCTATGCAGTTGAACCGGAGGTGACCCCTGAGACCCTAGAGTTGCTCAGCGTGCCAGAGCTAGAGGTTTCTCGGGACAACTTTGGGACCACCCAGTTACAGGATCATACTGTTGTACAAGCCTGGAAAAATGTGGAGGTAAACAATGGGACCCCGGTAGCCCCGGGGCTGGAAAATGTGTTTCCTCATATGGCGGTTAACCATGATATGTTGTATCGGGTTGACAAAATTCAGGGTGTGGTTGTGGAACAACTCATGGTGCCTGGCCCCTATAGGAGGACAGTGCTGAACCTGGCCCATACACACCCCCTGGGTGGCCATCTGGTCTATGCATAGACAAAATAACGCACCGTACAGCGTTTCTTCTGGCCTGGGATACATGCCAATGTGAAAAACTATTGGGAGTCATGTCCTGAGTGTCAAAAGGTAGCCCCTATGCCCCATTACTGTAGCCCACTGGTTCCATTGCCCGTGATTGAGATTCCTTTTGACCGAATTGCTATGGATCTGATAGGGCCAGTAGTTAAGTCTGCCAGAGGCTATCAGTACATCCTAGTCGTCATGGACTATGCCACCCGGTATCCCGAGGCTATTCCCTTAAGAAACACTTCCTCCAAGACCATCGCCAAAGAGTTGTTCCACATGTTTACCCATACTGGGATCTCAAAGGAGGTTCTAATCGACCAAGGGACTCCCTTCATGTCAAAGGTGATGAAAGAATTGTGAAAATTGTTCAGTATCAAGCATTTGCATACTTCAGTTTACCACCCTCAGACAGATGGGTTAGTAGAACAGTTTAGCAAAACCCTCAAGAGTATGCTAAAGAAGGTGGTGGCCAAAGATGGGAGAGATTGGGTTGTCTACTGCCATACCTGTTGTTCACCATTAGAGAGGTCCCACAATTTTCCACGGGGTTCTCACCCTTTGAACTCCTTTATGGGAGGCATCTCAGAGGGTTGCTGGACATTGCTAAAGAAACTTGGGAGACTGAAATTACTCCCTACCGGAGTGGCATTGCACATCTCAGCCATGCAGAATGCCTCAGTAATGCCCCTGGTTTGAGAAAACATGCAGCAAGCCCAGGAAGCCCAGAGACGAGTATACAATAGGTCGGCGAAGGTTCGGACTTTCCATCCGGGGGGGATCGCATACTTGTTTTAGTCCCTACCGTGGAAGGTAAGTTCCTAGCTAAGTGGCAAGGACCCTATAAGTTACTGGAAAAGGTTGGGGAGGCAAACTATAAGGTATACCAACCAGACAGGCGGAAGAAAGAGCAGATCTATCATGTAAATTTAATTAAAGCATGGAAAGACAGGGGAGCTCTCCTAGCCCTGGGTGATCAGCCACTTAAAAAAGAGGGAGGCATAAGTGAAGTTCAGATACCTGAGTCCATGTCAGTGCCCCAACAGCAGGAGGTGAGGGGGTTTTTACAGTGCAATAAAGACTTCTTCTCAGATTTGCCCGGCTGCACAAATGTAATTAAACATGACATTGTCACTGACACCAAGGTTCCAGTACGCCTTAAGCCTTATCTTATTCCAGAGGCCTGTAGACAGGCAGTAGCCGAGGAAGTTCAGAGGATGTTTGACCTCGGGCTGATAGAGAAGTCTAAAAGTGAATGGTGTAGTCCTATAGTCTTGGTTCCCAAACCAGATGGGTCCTCTATATTTTGCAGTGACTTCCAGAAACTGAAAGAGGTGTCAAAGTTTGATACATATCTCATGCCCCAGGTTGATGAATCAATGGAGAAGTTGGGCCCCGCCAGGTACATAACCACTCTGGATCTCACTAGAGCAGTGGTTCTCAACTCCGGTCCTCAGGACCCACCAACAGGCCAGATTTTAAGTATTCCCTTGGGGAGATGCAGACTAGAATACTGCAATCACTGAGCAGCAAATTTTATCACCTGTGATGTATTTCAGTTATCCTGCAAACCTAGCCTGTTAGTGGGTCCCGAGGACCGGAGTTGAGAACCACTGCACTAGAGGGTATTGGCAGGTTACCCTGACAGAGGAAGCAAAAGAGAAAAACAATTTTGCAACACCTGAAGGGTTATGGCAGTATGTGCGGATGCCCTTTGGGTTAAATGGAGCTCCCACTACATTCCAGTGGATGGTGGATGAGATCCTTAGGCTTCAGCTAAAAGACAAGGAGTGGGGAGGTGTATGTATTAAGATAAGTCGTAAAGCAGGAGGGGACAGACTAGTTGCATACAGAAAAGAGACAAGAAGGAAACAAGAAGGACAGAAAAAGGACGACATTTTGTCTAAATATATTACAGGACCATGTCAGTTTTAAACCATTGTGAATCATTTGGGGTAATGTCAATACCATCTCAATAAGTACCTGAGCTTCCCCATTTTCCTTTGTATACACAGAGCTGAAGAAGGTGTTTAACCACTTTACCCCCAAAAGGATTTGCCCCCTTCCTGACCCGGGCATTTTTTTTGCGAAACACCACTGCATCGCTTTAACTGACAATTGCGTGGTCGTGCGACGCTGTACCCAAACAAAATTGATGTACTTTTTTTTTTACTTTTTGCTATGATACATACCAAAAAAAAAAAAAATAATAACTCAATTCATTAGTTTAGGCCGATATATATTCTTCTACATATTGTTGGTAAAAAAACAATCACAAACACCATATATTGATTGGTTTGCACAAAAGTTATCGCATTTACAAACTACGGGATAGATTTAGGGACTTTTATTTTTTATTCTTATTTTTTTACTGGTAATGGTGGCGATCTGCGATTTTTAGTGGGACTGTGACATTGCGGCGGACAAATCTGACCCCAAATGACACTTTTTTGGGGACCAGTGATATTATTACATTGATCAGTGCTATAAAAATGCAGTGATCAATGTAAAAATGACACTGGCAGGGAAGGGGTTAACTCTAGGGGGCGATCAAGGGGTTATGTGTGTTGCCTCAGCGTGTTCTAACTGAGGGGGGTGGGCAGGCAGGGGCATAACAGAGATCACTGCTCCTGATGACTGGGAGCAGCAGATCTCTGCCATGCCATCTGTCAGAACTGGGATCCGCCTTGTTTACATAGACAGATCCCTGTTCTGCCTCTGCATAAGGCGATCGCGGGTCGTCGGTGGACATCGAGTCCGCGGGACCCACGGGCACGCTCCTGCAGCACGCAGCGGGCACATGGCGCGCCCACAATAACTCATGTATGGACCGCCATACAGCTATGGCAATTCACGCAGGAGAGCTGACCGACGGTGGTTGGTCAGCAAGTGGCTAATAAATTTGCCTTGTTCCCAGTATTAAATTCAGAATTATTTAGTAAAAGCCCTACATGCTCAGGCCTGACCTTTTTACTGTTAATATATTTGAAGAATTGTTTTGGTTGTTTTACTCTCTTTCGCAACCTATCGTTTGTTTTCAATTTTTTTGGCCTTTATTTCCTTTTTACACATTTAGTTATATTATTTGTAATGTTTAAATTATGATAATGTTCCTTTATTTTTATGTTTTTGAATGCCCTTTTCTTATTATTTAAAGCTATTTTAAATTTTGAATTATATAAAAATGAAATAGACTTGACACACATCTTTTTTAATCCAAGGACATTTCAAAGTCACATTTCAGCCAAAAATAAGCAATGAGACTTATTTTTCTAACACACTATATTAAAAATAGTATTGATGTGCTGAACTGAATCTCTTCTTTTTAATAGGAAGCATTAAAAGGAATGCATTTTGGAAGCAGAGAAAAATTACTTTTCAGCCAAAAATTTTCAATTGTGCTGCACAAAGTCTAATTATTTTCTATAAGAGGCAAGAGGGAAAGAGGAGGCAGACTCCATCTTAAAAAAAAATTATATTTCTTCTTTGGCAAAAGAGGGAAAAAATTGTATAAAATAGCTTCCAGCATGTAACGTATATCTTTTTTGGCCACAAATTTCAGAGTTTAGGGAATGAGAATAGGTGGTTTCTTTTTAAGGAATCACTGTTAGGCCACAGTACTTTAACAAGCATGTATCCAAAATAATTCTGTATCATGCCAATTTACTCAAGTAGGGTCAAAAGATTGATACAAACAGAATGATAGGCAAAAAAAAAAATCCAAGCTGAGGAGAACATTGTGGAAGCATAAGGTTTTGTTCGATTTGTTGTTTAAAAACGGACTTTTATTAATTCTCACAAAAATGCCATTACAATAGACAATGACAACTGGTCAAGCTGAATCATACAAGTTTCAAGAAGGAGAGCAGAGTAATAAGTAGCAGAGCGTCAATATCAATCCAACATTAAAGACATAAAATTAACTCCTAATTTTTTAAATAACAAGTATAGTAGCAGAAAATGGTGCCCATGGTAATTATCTGGACTATAGTCCACGTCATGTCAATGGAAATACAGTTAAATGAGTGGAATCAGCAGAGATAGCCTAAGGTTGTATAACACTTGGCAAAAAAATAAAATAGCATATAAGCGCATAGAAAAGAAGGGGAAAAGGATGAAGAAATAGTAAGACAAAGGATGAAACTGTTTGACAATGTGCTGGAACTGGAGAGAGTCCAGAGAAGAGCAACAAAACGAATAAGAGGACTGGAGGAACTCAGCTATGAGGAACGAATACAAACATTAAACTTATTCTCTCTAGAGAAGAGACACCCAAGAGGGTTTCGATATACAAATATCTTAATGATGATTCCAGCACTGGAAGGAAATTATTCAGTCTCAGGTCATTGAAGAAGACGTGACCACTCAATAAAGTTGGACAAGAAGCTGTTCAGCCTTAAACTGCGTAAGGGGTTTTTTACTGTTAGAGTGGTAAGGATGTGGAACTCCCTTCCGCAATTAGTTTCAGCGAGAAATGTTGCTAATTTAAAAAAACTCTTAGGTGGGCATCTTATTGGAAACAATATACAGGGATACAGGGAGTGGTAGAGACATAATACAGACAGACACACGCGTTGAACCAGAGGGAATTTAATCTTTATTATGTAATATGTAACTATGTAAAGAAATGGAAATATCCTATAAGCTATAAGTTGAGGATTTGCCTGAATCTCCCCACAGGACCAGAAACCATGTCCCCCTTCACCTCTAGCCTGAACAAGGACCAATTTCTAGGATTATTTGGTTCATATGGAGCTTTCCATAATGTTCCACAGCTCCCAGATTTTATTATATTTTTCCAGTGAATCCGTGAGAGAAGCTGTACAAGTACAAGTCTCACTAATTTTTGTAGGTAGATCTGTTAAAGAAGGGGGTTCAGAACTCTTCCATCTGAAGTCTATTAGGCATATTGCTGCCTTGAGTGTATGTGACAACAATCTAGTAGCCAGTTTAGGAAAAGCAAGTAGTGGCAGACCCAGAAGGAATGTTTGGAGAGTGAAGGGGATTCAAAAATTGGGTTTTGAGTGCTAGTAGTGCATAAACCTTTTAACCTCCAGTGATATTGGTGCAGAGCACAGGTTGTCACCTGGCGAAAAAATCAAAGTTCTTTGCAAGTTGTGGGAAATTAAGTTTGAGGTGTTAGTGGCGCTAAAGCATAGTAATCCTACTGAAATATTTGTGCAGAGCCCTGGATGTTAACTGCCTAAAGATGATAAATTATTTGCAACAATGAAACAGTACGAGATAGTAATAGTGGCAGTTCTACAGTGGTGGCAGTATATGTTAACAGTGCCTGGCCAACATTGGTAGCAGGAGTTAATGTTGGCCACTAGTGGTGGCTTGGTAGTTATCACTGATTAAATAGAGTTGGTCAACTGTGTCCGGGGACAGATGGACTTTTTTTTGTGACAAAGCCCCCCACAGCACAAAATGTGCATTCAGAGGGGGCACTATTGATCTTATGTATTTCCCCAAAATATGATGCAGCCATTACCAATAGCCATTAGCCATTACCAATAGCTGCTGGCAGCAGACAACCCTGGGTGCTGGGTATAGAAAAATGTTTTTAATGCCTTGTTTAGGCAGCCACCGCCTTCACTGTTGCTCCTCATTTCAAAAACAGCAGGCTCCAAGCCATGGTGTCTGTGAGACAGTAAACTGTGAAGCTCAGGAAAGGAGGTTACAGGTTCCTCTGCAGTATGTTCTCCAGATGTTGCATCACATGCTTCCTCTGCAAAGGCATAATAAATTCTTCACCTATATCTGTGTAATGTGGATCCAGGAGGGTTTACAACCTGTAATAGTCCTCTCCTTGATGTCACAGACCCTAGGGCCCTTTCACAGGCCCTGGAACATGAATGAGCCCATCCATCACAGGTTACCACTGGTGGAGGAACTTGGGTTCAACACCGTCCTCAGCTAACCCCCCCCCCCATCCATGTACAACTCCCAGGATTTGTGAGTGATAAAACCCACCTTTGGAAGCCTGCCCCATGTCCTCCTTCTCCACTCCACTTGAATGCCACCAAGGCAACCATACTTCTCCTCCTCATGTTCCACCTGTACCTGCTGAGGTCCCACAGGGATGGTGTTTGTACAAAATGGGCCCTGAGACACCAGGGAGTCCCCCTCTTCCTCCTGCTGATGTGCCTCCAGTGCCCTGTCTATAGTGCCGTTCAGAATCTGCTCCAAGAGGAATACCACAGGAATATGACTGTGTAACTATTGCATTGCCAAACTCCTCCAGATCTCAGTCAATGTTTCAACTGCTGCAATCACCGTGAATGTGTGTTTGTCACATGTAGCATAAATATAAATGTTAAAAAGGGATGCGCTACTGTTAGTAAAGTGCAAATGATACAAATAACAGTAATTACTCCACTAATGTGTGTATCCAACAAAACAAACTCAGAAAAACAACTAGTGAGAACACTAGAATTGAATAAAAATGCCAAAGTCCCCATGTTTTAGTCTGGAATCCTGCTGGGAACTGACAACACGCTCCCAATGCTGCAAGAGGTGTAGTCTCCTATAATCTGTTAACTCCATCATTGGTCCTTCCCTTCACCGATATTGCAAATCCTACTGGTAAGTGGGACTTTTGGGTTTGTAGAGAATTGCCGGATCTGGAGGAGTATGTTGTAGATGCAGAGCAATGAGATTTAAAGCCAGCCATATATGGAATGAAATTCAGCTGGTTCAGCATGGACCCTGGTTGCGCAGAAGTCAATCTACTGAACCTGTTGGGTTTTCCCCAATTGATCAGTGCTGCCAATTATAGCTGCAAGCACTGATCATTGTGTTCTGACAGCAGGGGAGTCTCCTTGCCATCAGAACACAATAGCACAGTGGGAGTGATTCCCCTATCCACCTCAAATGCGATCACTTTTTTTTCCATTCAACTCACTGGTTGATTAATGTATGGGTTGTCTTAGATTCATGAAGTTGTGTGATTCTCATGTCTGCCTTTGTCTTTGTAGTACTGTAATTGTCTCTCTCTAGATTAAGCTGACCAAATCCCTTTATGTTGTGTTTCTTCCTGTGATTCTTCAGTGTTGTACCACTTAAAGAACTTCAAAAAGTGTCTGAAAGAGCCCAGAACATGAGGGTAATGTGTATAGGGGGCTGAGCAATGCCGATGATGGTTTATTGAGGCCACCTGTAGGTCAGGAGAGTCTGAGTGGTGAGGAGGAGATGGTTCCATTTAATGCATAACTATAAAGAACAAAAGACAGGTGAGGTGTTGCCTAAATAGGTTTACTTAATTAATTGTGCCACTCACCAAGGTGGGTGCCCCTCAACTTAAGCAAAAAATTGCATAATTCAACGAAAAGGGTGTCCTTGTGTAAGCCACAAAGGACCAAGAGGTTAGTTAGTGAGGGACGGGCAATAGACACCAACGGATAATAATATAATAAATCACTTTAATAATATCATCAGTTTAAATATATACAGTACAGTACATATAATGCTGATGGACAGGAATTACACCACTAAGCCTGTATGGAGTACGAAGGTCTGCTGGGCAGCAAAGACAACACACAAAGAGAACACACACAGAGGGTGACACAAAACAGAATAAAAGCAGCGCCCGGATGCACAGAAGGAATGAACGGACTAGTGCACTACCATGAAGTGAAGGGAGAGTAAATAAATGTCCTTCCAGAGATCTCTGCTTTGGAAATGGCTATGGTGTGCTGAGCCTCGGTGTAAGTCCTAGATGGCTCAGAATGGCCTTGGTTGTCACTTGGAGTCAGGGCGTTGATAGGATGCCGGATATGGTCAATCAATAAGGGCTGGGGGGAAAATCATGTATGTGTATGGAAGCATGACGGAGGGTTGGAGCCGACCCCTTAGGTGGTGATGCTCAGTGGCTGATATGGGTATAGGTCCAGCATGGATATGGAGAGCATGGTCTCACCAAGTTATGGAGTTAGCTGAGACAAATACCCCTGCTAGTGGAAGCCAAAGTCTGTAGTGGTGGTAGGTGGACACCCTAGGATAGTTGTGGCTGAGTATGGCAGCCGCTTGGGCCAGTGTAGTCCCCAATGAGGGCTTGGTCCTTCCTCAGTGATGGCACTGAGCCTGTAGTGGGGGTTCAGGTGGGGCAGGTTGTGAAGGCTAGGGCGTCCTGCGCTAGATGGGAGCTGTGTGTGCTCACCTGGATGTCACAGGGGTATAGGAGATATGCAGCATGAGGGGATCCCAGTGCATTTGAGAGAGCAGATGTGGTGATCTTATGTATGACACACAATGCGAGGAATGAGGGATTCCAAAAACTCACCACCATGGTAGAGTTCATGCAGTATGTCCCGGTTCACCACTGCTCCTTGGTCGATTGACTGACCTAAAGTCTAATACTGGTCTGGTATCTGGAACATCACTTAGTCCCTTTTAAATAGGCTAGACCACATGTGTGGTATGAGGCTGCTGTAGACAGCAATCCTGGTGTGTCAAGTTCCAGGATGCTGAAGGCGCCGAGTGCGGTGCAAGCCTCGTTGCCGATTCCAAGCTGGTCATTCACCAGGGCTCACCGTCCTTTCATGTCGTCACGTGACGCTCACAACCTGCCCCACCTGAACCCCCACTACAGGCTCAGTGTCATCACTGAAGAAGGACCAAGCCCTCATTGGGGACTACACCAAGCAGCTGCCATAACTATCCTAGAGTGTCCACCTACCACCACTACAGACTTTGGCTTCCACTAGCAGGGGTATCTGTCTCAGCTAACTCCATAACTTGGTGAGACCATGCTCTCCACATCCATGCTAGACCTATACTCATATCAGCCACTGAGCATCACCACCTAAGGGGTCGGCTCCAACCCTCCATCATGCTTACCATACACATCCATGATTTCCCCCCAGCCCTTATTGATTGACCATATCCGGCATCCTATCAACACCCTGACTCCAAGTGACAACCAAGGCCATTCTGAGCCATCGAGGACTTACACCGAGGCTCAGCACACCATAGCCATTTCCATAGCAGAGTTCTCTGGTAGGACATTTATTTACTCCCCCTTCACTTCATGGTAGTGCACTAGTCCGTTAATTCCTTCTGTGCATCCGGACGCTGCTTTTATTCTGTTTTGTGTCCCCCTCTGTGTGTGTTCTCTTAGTGTGTTGTCTTTGCTGCCCAGGAGACCTTCGGACTCCATATGGGCTTAGTGGTGTAATTCTTGTCCATCAACATTGTATTTAACCATGTACTGTATATTTTTAAACTGATGATATTATTAAAGGGATTTACTATATTCTTACCCGTTGGTGTCTATTGCCCATCCCTCACTAACCTCTTGGTCCTTTGTGGCTTTCACAAGGACACCCTTGTCGTCTAATTTTCCATTTGATGTAGCCAGCCATGCTTGTATCACAGCACTGAGTGTGCTTTTTTAATGAGTGCACTTTATTTATTTTCTGGTTTTAACAAAAAGTTATGATATACGGAGAGCACTATTAGTCCCATTCTGTTTTGCATGTCATATGCCTATGAGTATGGTTACAGCAGAAGAAAGAAGATGTATGTCCGTGGATTTGTGGAAATTATAGCAGAAGTGGCAATATTATAAGGATCAGTGCCTGCAACTCTTTTCCTGCTTGATTCTCTTTTGGACAGTTCCCGGGAGGAGAGTGTTTAAAGAGGTTTTACTACTTGGAGCAGAAAGATTGATGAATTGTTGGGAGCTAACCATGTTAACAGCATTTTCTGCCGATCATCTTCAGTGTGAGATATTGATTTCTGGGGAGTGAGATGAATTGCACTTTGGGAGTGGCAATCACAAGCACTGCACAGTGGAAGGCATCTTGTGGATGATCTGTGGACACTAATAGTGGAACGTTTATTAAATGTTTATGTGGTGGACTTTAAGTTATTTACTGTATTTCACTTTTGGCAACTGTCATTTGTATAGATTGAGTACATTTATGAGATATTGCAATTTTTGAGCATCTTCCTTGTCTGCTTACTGCCTGATCTGCAAAAAAATCAGTCTTTTTCAGTGTTTCAGCCTCCACAGAAAATGTAATGTCTTGCTGTGACATTATGTTGACAATGAAAGAGTCAACCAGCAGTTGCTGAGAAACGTATCAGTTGCTTAGATTTGTGTGTGTTGTGGAGCACAGACTGCTTTCTGTTTCATTATTTGAGAAGGTATTATAAGCAGAAATCAGAATAGCATGGGGCATTGCAGGCAGCTTCTACTAAATACATGTATAATGCACACATTGAATTTTATACCAGTCCAATTAGAAACACACTGAGCTATTGCTCTCTGTTAGGCTGTAGGCTACTGTGATTAGCTTGCAGGCTTGTATGACAATGGCTGCACTATGCTAAGCTGCTGTATATTCAGCGTAATATCACATGTCACAGTCTATTCCAGAGCTATAGAAGATTTGTTGACTGTTGCAAAATTATTTTTTGACTGTTCTGCATCAACAATTTAAGCACTGAAAGCGTGCACTCTATAACTGATCCAGTTGAGGTTAGATAGCTTAACTTACAGTCTAGTAGCTTGGTAGACAGTAACTCAATCCAAAAGACATCCTGCAGATCAAAGAAAGCTTTAATGCAAAAACTTGTGAAGATCATAATAAATGAACATCAGATAGGTAAAAAAATGATCATGCATGTCTAACTCCAGCAAAATAAAGCACGTGTGATGAATGGATACTAATGCTTAAAGAAGAAGGGTGGAACTAAGTACATAGAGCATCTCCTAACTACCGAATGCGAAAAGGACAACATTATTTGAAGGCAAACAAACAACAATGCATGTGTAACATGATAGATATAAATTAGTTTGGTACACCAGTATTTGCTTGTATTGATCCAGGGCAGTGTGTCTAAGTTGGAAATAGCTATGAAATATTTTACATGGCACATTTGAATTCAGTACAAAATCAAAAAGAAAATAGATCACATAGTTTATACCAAAATGACCACATTTGTTGTGTTCACAGATTTGAAGAGGAAGCTGTGCCAAAAATAAACACCAGCCATTGGCTCATGCTGCTGTCAATCAAATTATGTGACGATCCAGATAGAAAGGATAACTTGCCACAAATTTGTGGCTGTGTTAAGCCATAAGTCTGTTAACTTGCTGCACATTTTCACCGGTGAGTTGTACACTTGCAGAGCACTTGAAGCACAAGTTCTAGTTGACACTTGATGAGGATGAAGGCTGCTCTCCAGGACTAAAGTCCCATACACACGATGCAAATTTCACATGGGAATTTTCATTCGACGGCCTGGCGTCCGAAATTCTTACCATTAGTATGCTCCTTTCGACAGCCACTTTTGATTTTTCGTCAGAAAAAAGCGGGCTGTGCAGACTAGTAAATGTTTGTTGTACGACAACGCAATGTCTGATTTTCCTTCCGTTTTTGTATGAAAAAAATCGTACGACCGAGACTACGCATGTTCAGAAACAAAAAAAAGATGCAAAAATATTCAAAACATTAGGTTACTTCTGACGTTGAGTTTGGTCGTACGAAAATTTTCGTATTGTTCGTACGCTCTTTACTTTCGACATGAGACAAACATCCAATAAAAAACGGACATTCTGTCCTCTGAAAATCGGATCGTGTGTATGAGGCTTTAGACTGGGAGGGAATATTGGCATCGATGAACACAGAACAGAATTGGGAATTTTTCAAAAGACTGTATGCGAACTCACTGCAAAGTATAATCTGCACAAAACATAAGTTATACTAATCCAGAATTGCTGAATCTGCATACACAAATGTGGTAGCGCTCATAATTAGATAAGTTAGTCCATACACACACAGTTCCTTTTATGGTGCATCAATGGTTAATATTCAAGTAATCCACCAGTCAGAATTCCACCTTGTGCAAATGAAGACAAACAAGTGATTCCCTTCACCCGTGGATGGACTCTTACCAGAGATGAATGCCTGTCACTCTCGTATACAGGCTAATTCGCTTTTTGTGCTTTCTCAATGCACATCTCCACTTTGGGTTTCCAGTTCACTCTGTTGATCACCCGTACTCCTCATATAGGCATAGATTTAGGAAAAAATATAGAGCCACAATAGTGTAATACTGTTTCTCAATTTATTGTAACATAAATGTATTAAGATGTATTTTAAAACCAAAAACAATTTAAAAAGTTGCCACTAGGGGTCACTGTCCCC
>BLSH010374737.1:14829-26531 GCA_018402905.1 Glandirana rugosa
AACATGAACCACACAGAGTAAGCCCGGCTTCGCATGGGAGAACATCCCCCCAAAGTGGCCCGACGGCCTGAACGAACTCTTCAACCTGCGGAAAGGTCCGCTCACAGATCACAACCGAAGGCGAACCCCTCAAACCAGGTACAGGCAGACGTCACGAAGTAAATACATGACAAGTCGAAGGACCCCACTACACTTGCTGTTGAAGAGAGGAACACCACTAACCTTTATCTCCCAACGCCCCATCCGGTCCGATTTAAACTACAACGCGAGTACCTCTCACCTCGTCTGTCCACTCTTGTGGAAGGAAAAAACGTACTGAAGTTACCTTAATTGGTAGTTGGCTTTCGAGCCTATACAGCTTGGAGTAAGACAACATGCATAAAGAGGATGATGTGGTCAAAATACTCATTTGCCTAATAATTCTGCACACAGTGTAATATTCGCAGACTACTCCATTGAAGTCATGCAAAAAAGGAAGGTGTTCTCACCTGTCTGCTCCACTCTCCATGAGCGCAACATCAAATTTAGCCTGGCCTACCCCGCAACCCTCTATTTCCAATCACCACAAGGAGAGAAGTTGTCGTTCACATCACCCCAGGAAGCTGAACAGTACATAAATGAAGCACTGCAGACGGACATGGACCAAACTCCCCAAGCGGAAGCCAACACTAGACACTCGCCTGGAAAGGCGTCCAACTTCTCAAGCAAGTCCGGCAGCCCGGTGAAACCCCCCTACAAGAGGGTACGCTTCGGCCCGAATGAGACACACCAAGTACAAGCTTAACTGGAAGAATCAGCCGTCCCGGACCTGCCTCTAACCCATCTTTACAATAGCACTTGCCACGACGTTCAACCCCACAGAATGAGCAGACACCATTACTAAACCATGGCGGATTGAAAACTGAGCTGACATCAAGTCCAAAGACCCCACACTGGGGATGCGAACCTAGCCAAGGGACTCTGCACCTTC
Source organism: Glandirana rugosa (assembly GCA_018402905.1). NCBI lineage: Eukaryota > Metazoa > Chordata > Amphibia > Anura > Ranidae > Glandirana > Glandirana rugosa. Next base: position 15,800 of record BLSH010374737.1, read on the forward strand.
TCAGTTCATGAGAAGCTAAGAAGCTATGGTAAAACCTAGATGATTGTTCACTATTAACGTGTTTCTTTGCCTTAGTGACTAAGTTTGTTATGCATCAGGGCAGTTTGAACCTGAACGATACCCCTCGGGGTATGGGCACTCGTGGATGAGCCCCCTCCAGATCATTGACCCCACCCTCCGGTTCATATCGGCAGGGAAGGGGCCGGGTCTGGAGGGGACTCACCCCCGAACGCCATAAAGGTACTGGGGAACCACTCATGGACCTCACTAAACGTAGACCTACTCTGGACAGGTTGAGGACTCACATTGCCTCTTATCACCAATCCAATTTAACCCCCCCTTATCCTCCTCCACCACCCTGGCTCCCCCCCCTCACTTTCCCTTCATAACAAATTCTCACCCTCCCCGAATGGGGAAGTCGCCTCCATCCAAACACAAATTGGATGACAGGGTCGGACACCAATTTATGAGAGCAATCCCCTCCTTACGGAAAAAAGTGAAGTCCATGAAGGATGTTCCAAATGGTACTTTCTTCCGATGTTTGATTTACCTGAACCTGTTTTGCTCATACATTAGTAGAAACTGTTTTGCACTGTGCCCACTCCCCAGCCATGGGGGATACCCTCTTGGGAAGCCCGTATCCGGGCTAGCCCCATTAACAGCTTTTATTAAACGCTCTCAATGGATCCCCCCGGGCTCTGGAGTAACTTAACAGTAGTGTCCTGGAACGTCAAGGGATTAAGGTCTCCACAAAAGCGTATGCAGATACTTAGACATCTGAAAAAAATCAAAGCTGATGTGGCGCTACTACAGGAGACACACCTAGGTGCAGAGGATCTTCCTAGACTTCGAAAGCTATGGGTAGGAGAGGTAATAGGATCCCCGGCAACGGGGAAAAAAGCAGGGGTGGCTATCCTGCTCAGCAAGAAGCTACCCTACACTGTCCGTAACTCTACTTCGGATCAACTGGGCCGCAGAGTTACCATAAATCTGACCATAGGCGGTAGAGATCTTGCCATCTCTAATGTGTACGCAGAAAACTCTCCTACCCAGAGCTTCTTCCAAAATCTAAACACATGGGCCCTACAGGTCCCAGAAACCCTCCATCTGATCGGGGGAGACTTCAATTCTGTTATGCATAATATGGAAGATCGCACTTTCACCCATATCCAGCCTGCCAACAAACTGAACGCACAGCAAACACCACTTGCTGAAGCGGTAGCATCTTTAAACTTAACGGACGTCTGGAGGATGCTACATCCTACAGACAACGAATTTACCTTCTATTCCCATCCACACAAAATTTTTACACGTATTGATTACCTTTTTGCCTCCAGATCCCTGCTACCCCTGATAACCTCAGCCTCAATAGGTGACATGGTGATATCCGACCATGCCCCAGTGCTGACTACCATTTCTAACCTCCTCCAGAAAAAACCAGGGACGCCTTGGAGGTTTCCCACTTACCTAGCCCAAAACGAAAAACTAAAACATATTCTACAACAGACTTGGGCCGACTACCAAAAAAACAACATAGAATCCCTACAAAACCCTAACCTTTACTGGGAAGCTGGTAAGGCCGTCCTCAGAGGGCACATCATGTCCTTCTCAACCAATTTCAAAAAACAAACCCTATCAGAGCTGCAAAATGCCAGCCAAGCACTTAGGGACGCACAAAACCTCCTAAACATGTCACGCACACCTGAGAACATCCGAGCCTGGCAACAGGCAAAACAAATATTTGACCAATGGTCGGCTGAGCAAGAAAATATGCACCAATTTCACACTAAAGTCTACTTCCACAAATACGGGAACAAAGCAGGCAGGTTGCTAGCTCGGATGGTCGCGGGCAGGCACGCCCCAACACACATTCCCTCCCTAAAAGATCAGAAAGGAACCATTACATCTAACCCATCCCAGATAGAGGAAATACTTACAACATTCTACAAAAACCTATACACTACTGATCGCATGGACATTAATGTAGCAGAGGAAATATTACAAGCAGCAGACCTCCCCAAGATAAGTATATCCCAATTAGAAACACTTAACGCTCCGATCACCCTAACAGAAATCTTAACCACAATCAAGTCTCTAGCTAGAGGCAAAGCCCCAGGCCCGGACGGCCTATCTTCTGACTTCTACAAATTGACACTAGACTTTATTCCAAACACGCTCCAACATGTCTACGCTCACATCTGGAAAGGAAACCCCTACCTCCCCACTGGCCAACAGGCATATATCAAACTTTTACCCAAGCCCAACAAAGACAGCCTATCCCCAGGGTCGTATAGGCCTATCTCACTTATTAATGTCGACGCGAAAGTCATGTCAAAAATAATTGCATCACGCCTGGCATCACTGCTCCCCTCACTAATTCATCCTGCACAATCAGGCTTCATACAAGGCAGGTCGGCCACCCTCAACATCAGAAAAGTCCTCCTAGTCCTAGAACAAGCCAAAAAAGACCCAGACTCAAACGCCGCTATATTATCGTTAGATGCAGAAAAAGCATTCGACAATATCAGTTTTGAATGGCTTTTCAGAGTACTACAAGAGGTAGGTTTTTCAGGCCCCTTCTTGGCATTTATACGGGCAATGTATGCCAAACCATCAGCCCGAATTGTCACACCAAACTTTATATCCCCTGAATTCCCCTTGGGCAAGGGAACCCGTCAAGGGTGCCCACTTTCCCCGCTCCTGTTCAACCTAGCAATAGAACCGCTATCGCGCATAATTAACTCCCCTGAGGGCATCAGCGGGGTCAAAGTGGGAGACACAATCTGTCGCTCGGCACTATTTGCCGATGACATAATCCTGTTCCTGACCGACCCGCTGAGGGACTTCACCTTCCTAAATCACGTGCTCCACAAATTCAGGGAATGCTCGGGAATGAAAATAAATTTCAGCAAAAGCGAAGTACTCCCACTCAACCCAAAAAAGATGGAAATTTGGAAATCATCTTCCCCCTTCCTGATAGCAAAAGGACAAATCAAATATTTGGGTATACAACTAGGCAGGGACCCATCGTCCTTATACTCTCTAAATTACCCTACCCTAATAACGAAAATAATAAAAGACTTGCACACTTGGCGGTCCCTCCCTCTCTCGCTCTTCGGGAGATGCCACCTAATCAAAATGATTCAATTTGCGAGATTGCTATACCCCCTCCAAACGCTTCCACTCCTCCTCAAACACAAAGATGTGCAAAAACTGCAAACAGAATTTTCTAACTTTATCTGGAATGGGAAGAGACCTAGGGTGGCAATCAAAAAACTCTTTCTCCCGAAGAGTGAGGGGGGGACGGGCCTACCCAACCTAAGAATGTATAATCTTGCCTGCCTTTTGAGAAACTGTCTAGATTGGGTGGCAAAAAAATCCACATACTCGAACCTTCTTCTCGAAGAAGCAGCGGCCCACCCATTTAAGCTACCTGCCCTACTACACGCCAAGATAGCGTCGCTACCGGCACACATCAAACAAAGTATAGTCCTGAGAGACACTATCCTGGCATGGAGGGAAACAAGGAAAATGCTACACCTACCCTTATCGATCTCGCAATCCCTCCCCATTCTAGGAAATCCCATGTTCTCTCCATCTACTGACACGCAGGTATTCAGGACCTGGGAAAGCAAGGGCTTAACTCATGGCCATCAATTACACGACCCAATCAAGAACACATATAAATCTTTCGCCGACATCAGAACAGAGTTCCAATTACCAGACACACATGGCTTTCAGTACATGCAAATCAGAACATACTTACAATCTTGCCAAGGCAAACACCCCTCACCGTTCAAAAAAACACCCCAAGATACACTAGCAACGGAGGGCAACTACTCCATCTCAAAAATCAGTAGACAACTGGCCGCAGCACAAACCCCAAAAACAATACCACTAATCTTCCAGCCATGGAGCTCTATCCTGGAAAACAGGCAGGCTCCTGAACAAATCCTATTGGGCTATCAAAAAGTACGTTCCATAACCACCTCAGAAATCTGGAGGGAAACCCAATTTAAAATAGCACACAGAGCCTACATCCCCTTGGTCTTTACCCCAGAGGGGCCCAACCACGGCACCTGCCCATGGTGTGACACCAGCAGACCATCATTGTACCACAGACTCTGGCAATGCCCAAAGGTATCCGACTTCTGGGATAAGGTCCTCACATATAGCGAAAACATAAGTACTCTAAACATACCGAAAGACCCCCTCATATGCCTTTTCAGTGGCAATCCCACAAAAATCGATCAAAGCACCCCAACTAAAAACATCCCCAACTGGGTACATCTCTGTCTCCTAGCAGCTAGAAGAGCCATACTACAAGCATGGATCCATACAACACCACCCAAGCTAAAACAAGTACAAAGCACTGCACTCCCTTCTACACCTAGAGAAACAAGACACCATAAACACAAACTTCACTGGAACAAAGAAATTCTTCCTAAGGTGGAGAAACTTTCTAGAATACTCTCTCAATGATAGCGAATTAGGAGACTTTATGTTACCATTCCAATACTCAGAATGGTACCTCAGGTCCGATCTAAACCGATCCTTAGGAAGACTTAAAATCCAAGACCAACAATAAAAACGGAGCCACTATCACCATTTCTTTCCCGCTCGATCCTCACCTTAACCCTTACCTTGACGTTCCAGCAGAGGCTTAGCATTTCAATCCTCTTATACATATACTACGAAGAAATTAATGATGAAGAGTATCCCCCCCTAACAAATGCAAATTCTTCCCACTTGAGAAGTTTCCCTATAACCATACTTTCATGGGCACAGGTAAGCAAAACAGGAAGTTCTGTTAAGACTGCTCTAACTTTCGCACAAAAGTTCACAACCTCATATTTAGTAACTACGTTTTTGTACCTTTACTTATTAACATCGGTTGCGCCTCAAAAACAATTTCACATATCTGCTGTAACTAGAATGCCAAATCATTGTTGCTATGCAAAACTATATATGTGCAATTATTTTTGTAATACAACCCCAACTTGGGGCATATTTGTAAGACTGCAAAAACCAAATAAAGTTTATTTAAAAAAAAAAAGAACACCACCACCCGCCCTGCTCGCATAAACTATTCCCACATTGATTCCAAGCAACGGCAGACAAAAAGCCAGAGGGGTCATGATCGCAATCAGAGCAACAGTTGCTTTCTCCCTACAAAGTATTGAAGCAGAACCCGCAGGCAGATTTCTGATCCTCTCAGCCACCTTCAACAATCACCCCTAGTCATAGCAAACATCTATGCCCCTAATACCCACCAAAAAATATTTTACAAAAAATCCACCAAAAAGCTACAATTCTTCCCGAAAGAGCAAATTATTATTTGTTGTGATTTTAATGATATTATAGACCTCCAATACTAAAAGGAGAAAATCAACGGCCTTAGCTTCCTTCGTTTCACTAGAGGACTGGTGCGACCCCTGGAGATGCTAACACGGCACTGAGAGGGACTACTCCTTTTACTCTTCTACCCAGAAATCCTACTCAAGGATAGACCTGTTCCTAACCTCCAAGGTCCTGCTCCAGAAAATTACCCAGTCCAAATTAGGGCTTATAAAATGGTCTGATCACACCCCAGTATCCATCACCATGGCTTTATCCTCCCCGACACCTAGGAGCACTAGGTGGCGCTTAAACCCAACAGCATTGCTGACCAAGGAGACAAAGGAACAGGTCCAATTCGAGATCTTGAGTTTTTTTGCTACTAATGATAACACCATTGCTAAACACTCTACCCTTTGGAATGCACACAAATCAGTTTTGAGGGGGATGCTGTTGAAATATGGGGCTCAGGAGAAAAAGAAAAGGACTCAACACATAAATGCCCTACTATCACAAATTAAAACATTAGAAACCATTAATAAACAGTTACCCTCCCATTCACTCTCAGATGACCTCAGTAAACTGAGAAATTATCTTAGCACATACCTCCCGAAAAACTATGACTACTATCTGAGACGCCTACAACTCACTTGGTACTCTCAAGGAAACAAGGGGGGAAAAATTTTTAGCCCAACAGTACAAACAAAGAGAGGCCCAATCCAAGATCCCTTTCCTCCTAGACAAACAGGGAAATAGACTGACCAACCCAAAAGACATAGCTGATAACTTTAGCGCCTTCTACTCAAAACTTTACAATTTATCGCAATCAAGAAATGAACCTCAACCTGCACAACAAGAGATTAGGAACTTCCTTAACAACCTCAATCTTCCAAAGATCTCCCCTGAACAGTTGGATGCACTATCTACCCCGTTCTTAGTTCAGGAGTTCCAAAAAGCCATTAGAAACCTACCCTCGCACAAAGCCCCAGGCCCAGACGGTTTTATTAACGAGTATTACAAAACCTACATAGATCAATTAGCTCCACGTTTGACACATCTGTTTAACAAATTTTTATCAACAGGGGAAATCCCCTCAGAAAACTTAGAAGCCATAATAACCATGATCCACAAAGCAGGTAAACCCACACATGACCCAGCTAATTATCGCCCAATATCACTACTTAACACAGATCTCAAACTCTACACGAAATTACTAGCCAACCGCCTAGCCGACTGTCTACCGGCCCTCGTGCACCCGGACCAGGTGGGCTTTATACCCTCCCGCCAGGCCTCGGATGGTACCAGACGGTTTGTGGACCTACTCCACTGGGCCGAGCGGAGTCAAACGCCTTCTCTGCTGATCTCACTTGACGCAGAGAAGGCGTTTGATAGAGTAAACTGGCTCTATTTGAAAGAACCCTACAAGAATATGGCATACAGGGACAATTTCTGTAAGCTATCCTGGGTCTGTACTCATCCCCTAGCGCAAGGGTGCTCACAACGGGTGTGATCTCGACCCCTTTGCGATCACCAAAGGGACCAGGCAGGGTTGCCCCCTATCCCCATTGGTGTTTGTACTTGCCATTGAGCCCCTGGCTCAAGCTGTCAGGTCACACATAGGCATATCTGGCCTCACAGTTGGACAATCTTCCCACAAAATCGGTCTTTATGCCGATGACATAATCATTTGGCTCACAGACCCTCTGAAATCACTCTCACATCTATGTGACCTACTATACCAATTTAGTCAAATATCTTCATACAAACTGAACAATTCCAAATCGGCCATGATAGGCATATCTATCACACCACAAATGAAATCGTAAATATCGGCCTTAGCTCCTTTCTCCTGGGTCCCCAACTCATCTCTGACATATTTGGGCATTCAACTAGTATCTCCCTCTAACACCCTTCTTAGAACGAACCTCGTTCTTTTGGAACAGAAACTACACACAACAGTCAAAGCTCTCTCGACGACTGGGGCCTCTTGGGCAGGATGGATAGCCCTTTCCAAGATGTTCCTTCTTCCACATGTATTGTACACCTTCAGGACTCTACCTCTACCACTGTTGAAATCAGATATAAGGAGATTACACACAATTTTTAATTCTTTTGTATTGGCAGCACGCAAACCCTGATTCCACATTGCTTTGCACTCCTAAAACCTACCCCGGTCTCGGGGTTCCGGATCTACAAACATATTATAAGGCAACCCTACTTGACCAGATAAGGAAGCTCTGGACTATGGACTCACACTCCCTTTGGACTTTGATTGAAGCCCATGTCATGGAGCAGAACCCAACCTCAACTCTGGCTGCACTATGGTTAGGACACATACCAACCCGATCAGCCCTACCAACACTCAATGGTGCATTTACTATCTGGAAATCGATAATACAATCCACAGCAAGGATAAACCCACAGGCTCTCTATCAACTCCCAGTGTCAGTCCTGACAATCATCTCTCCAGACCTCCCAATACACAGATGGAACCAGAAAGGTATCAACAAAATCAGAGACCTTTTTCTCCAGAACCAACTAGCGACCTTCCAACACCTAAAAGATCGATTTGACATCAGCAAAGGAAATTTTTATTTATACCTTAGGCTCCGTCATATCCTCAATAAAATACCAACCTCTACCAAGGAGGTCTCAAAAGACCTCCTAGACTTATTTAACTGCCAAAAAGATAGAACCAAAGGAATATCCCACCTTTATGGCATTCTTCAAAAACACAAACAGGAAAACTACCCCCCAACCTTCCAATATTGGGAAACATCACTGCAAATACAAACTCCTCCTCTCCTTTGGTACAGAGCAATAAAGACTCCCCTGAAATTCTCCAAAAACATTTCCCATTGGGAAACCCTGATGAAAATCCTACATCGGGGGTGCTACACACCAATGAAGCTGGCACGGATATCCACGTCCCATTCCCACAAATGCTGGAGAAACTGTAATATGGATCGTCACATTCTGCACATATGGTGGGAATGCCTTTCTATAAGGAGATTCTGGACAGAGGTGGCAGGCTTAATGCAAGATATAACTAAAACTGTTAAACAGTTGACCCCCCAGATGGCGCTTTTCGGTCTTGAGATCTCTCAGCGGCCTTCCAAATTCCACCCCATAGTAACACGTGTGCTAATAGCTGCTCGCTTATCTATTGCCCGTCACTGGAAACAAGTTGAGGTCCCTAAACTGAGAGAAGTAGTCACTACTCTCAACGACAACGCTCTCATGGAATACCTGTTTGCCAAAACACAAATGTCTACTAACAAATTTAATAGACAATGGCAACCATGGTTATCCAATCCTAGAAATTCATTTGAAACCCTAATCTTAAAATTCATAGTACGCATAACAGTCTCAATAAATTCATGAGTACCCCCTCTCCTGAGACTGGAAAGTGTCATCTGGGACAAACCTGAGAACCCCTTGCGGGAAACCTTATACGGAGGCTAAGTAAGTAAAGTACTTAAATTTACCTTTTCTGACTCTATTACCTACCTTTCCCCTTTTCCTCTACTCCCCACTGTTATCTATCCCCCCCATCATATATTTCACAAATGACTATTCTCTTGCTATATATGATAGATCATTGTCAATAATTGCCTATTGTTGGATGCTCGGAACTCTTGTTATTGACTGAAACCACATTATGTGGTATATTTTATTTGTAACTGATGCAATTTGCAATAAAATTGTTTAAAAAAATATATAGAAAATATACCATGTGAAAAAACACATGAACACTGTAATGGCTGTAGACAGGGTATGTGGAGAGGCTCTAAAGAAGCTACAGTACACATGTCAGCAGCATTAAGTTGTAAAAATTCATACTCCTTCCACCCCCCAAAATACATTGGATTTTTGCTACCAAAAGGACATACCGTATTGGGTTTACCTCTACTTTAACAGACAAGTGTCCACAAACCCTACAATAATTTTTCTCTATGCACTTTCTCAGCAACACTCCCTATGCTAAGCGCATTGTCAATATAGCCATTGGGATCCCTACCCTTTATAATAAGGAGGCTGGCACATAACACATCCCTATTATTGCCCATTCTAAGTCACATTTTTCCACCCTACCCAATATAGCTATAAAACTAAAACCTTTCATGAAATTAAATTCATCTACAGTGAAAGTGCTAATATTGGTTATTGCATATTTCTATGGTAAAATGGTAATACTGTAACTTTTTCTTGAAGTCCATTTCAAACTAAAAATATCTCAAATACAAAAGTTCAAACAGTGTAAGAGCACAGAAAAAAACACAAAGCAAAGTATGTTCTGAAACATTCAGCTTTACACTTCAATGAATTAAATCAAAATGCTGAAGTGAAAAGACACATGAAAGAAAGTCATTAACTTATCAAGGCCTGTCCTTATTTTTTTAAGTGATTTTGGTTTCTCTATCTGGGCATTTATTGTACTTGCTTAATTGCTGTATCCAACATATTTATACACAATCTTCAACAAAGGTATATTTTTTACATTGCTGTTATTTTTTTATTACTGCAGAAGTTGTAGCAATAGCAATACCATCAGGAAATTGACAAATGCTTTAACATTTAAATTACATTATATTGGGGGCGTGTCCGGCCGGCGGAGAAGATGGCCGCGTAATCCTGAGCTCCTGTGTCCCACGCTACCAGAGCTGCCGAATACAAGGCAAGGGAGAGCCGATTCACAGCACAAGTAAGTGGGGGAAAGCAAGGACAGTGAGGGGAAGATGAGCAAACGGAGGAAAGACACAAAAAAGCCGCAGCGCCTGACAGATTTCTTCCCAGCCGCGAGGCAGGGAGAAAGGCAAGATGGCGGCGGAGCCGGGACCGGAGCTCCCGCGGGTGCCTACACAGACCAGGGAGCCCTGATCACCTCCCAAACGCTAGATTACAATAGTGAAACCTCTCCCCCCTCAACTCCTACCTCCCGCAGCCCAGCTAAATCGAAGCAGCGGAGGGAGGGAGAGAATCCAGAGATGAGCCCGCACTGCATATCGCCTCAGGCCGCAACACACCTACCCCTGCAAGGCCCTACCATAGACATGTTTCCTGTAACAGAACAAACAATATCAGAGAACACTATGAAGAGCATGCTCCTATCTCTCAGAAGCACCCTGTTCAGAGACTTCTCTAATATGTTTAACCCCTTACAAGACACTGTGAATGCACATGAAGACAGGATCTTACACCTAGAAAACAAGATGGCGGATCTATACACCGCACACAACGAACTAGTGGATGCATATTCTGAACAAGAATCTGAGCTCCAACGCCTCCAAAATAAGCTCGCTGACCTAGAAGACCGCGGGAGGCGTAATAATATAAAATTCAGGGGGATACCCGAATCAATACCCCCGAATGAGCTGACTACTTTTATACCTGT
>BLSH010374737.1:36912-62585 GCA_018402905.1 Glandirana rugosa
GATGAAGGTCACTACTGTATACTTAAGATTTATGACACGTAAGACTCTATTGTTAATATTTGTGGTTGTCCATTTATACCTTCAGTTTCCCTGACGCATTCTTCCCCGACTATAAATCCACAGATTTAGAGTATTATTCTAGTTTGTCGATAGAGTTAGGTGAGGGAGAGGAAGGTAAACGGGATTTGTTTATCACCCGACTCCCACGCCTTCCCTATTCTCTCGGGAGAGGTTGTAACCTCTAAAGGTTTTCTCATTGGTCATCTCAACTCGCTTGTGGCCTAAAAGTTCGGGTCCCCATTGATTTCAATGGGGTTCGTTGTCCGTGCCAGCGTTCGGGTTCCGTCCGGACCCGGACTTTGTCCCGAAGTTCGGACGGACCAGCAGAACCCGAACGTCCAGGTGTTCGCTCAACTCTACTGGTTACTCTTTTGGAAATCTCCAATGTTGGAGAGGGCTCTCTTATCCCTTCCGCACCCTCAGCCCACTATTTGTTTAGGGCAAATGGAAGGAGAGGGAGTGGATTGAGATAGCTGTTTGATCTTATTATGAGATTTAGACACCTAAATATCAGCCCCTTCTTACGCAGTCCCTTTGACTTCCATATTTACCTGTTGGTGTTTATAATTGTTATCTCAGAATGCACAGTATTTAGAATTCATATGTCATCACTGGAAGTAGACCTTTGTTTTGTTCTCATTCTTTTATGGTGACTATATTCACCCCCACTTCTTCATAGGCATTGTTGATGTTACAACATGCATTTCTTTCTCTTTTTTTCAACGGTTTACTGTATTTGGTATTTTCCTATTGCACTTCCTTGATTGTTTAATAAAATATTTATGCAACAAAAAAATAAGTATAATAATATTGCTGTTTTTATTTTTTTATTCATGGACATTAATATTTACACCAGAAACAACAGATCATTCAATAAATATGTTAACATCTCAGAAAGGAAATTCAAGGTTTTCTGTATTAAATGCATTGTCTTTACTAGTGTTGCCCACCTTTGGCATGTTGGTCCTATCTAAGCTTAGTATATTTTTCACTACTTATTAACCATGGTAGACCATTCACTTTACTTTATATGACATGCATGCTAGAAAGGAAGTATGTAACACACATATTTATCAGAATTATTTAAAGTCAGAAAAATTAAATCACTATGTATTCACTGTAGATCTCCAGCTAAGTAAGTTAGTTATGTCAGGGAATTCGTGTTCCTCATTACCATAATTCTCTGTTGTAGTAAAAACAAAATGCTTCAGGGGCTCTATTATATGAATTGTTTGTCATTGACTTGCTTATATGCTTAGGTTTAGCCGTGTTTTGTTCAAATAAAAAAAGAAACAGTATTGCAAAAATATATTCTACAAATTACATTTTATTCTAAATTGGGAATAAATTAAAATATTGCAAATTTTAAAACAGAAGGTCAAAGATGCATTTTTAATATCTATTTTTTTATCAGTTGCATAAAATATCACTTGCCTAGTTACAGCAGCTCTTAAAAATGAATTCCAGATATGGGTGTTTCTACATAGTTACATTGGTCCTACTTGAACCAGTGTAACTATGTATATACCAAGCAACTATGTACATACTATGCAATGGCAGTTTTAAGGTTAATTAACTTGTATCATAATTAATTAGTGCAGGTTGATATGGTAAAGTTAAAGAAGAATTCCAGGTATGGATATTTTTGTATAGTTAGATTGGTCTACCATATCTTGCTGACCCTTTCTGGAAGCCTGGCATATCTTTAGTAGGTACCACTACAACAGTTTAGCTTCTGGATCTAATTCCAAGTGGCTGCCTGCAGTTTACTGAACACAGGAGGTCACCATTTCAGCACAGGCACCATTCAGAAAGCACTTTGCATTTTCTCAATGAGTACAAAACATTTATTGATTGAATGATGTGAAGTTTGTGAATTCACTGCTCCACCTCATCCAATCAGAAAACACGTTACATTCATTAAGAAATTGCAAAGCAATCTCTGAATGGCCAAGTGGGTGACCTCCTATTTTCACATTGCAGCAGGCCAACATCTCAGGATGGAACCCATAGACCACTGCAGATCACTGTAGTAGCAGTGCCTACTACATAGATTTCTAGTTTCCAGGGGGGAAGGGCCAGGTATGGTATGCACATAGTTACACTGGTCCAAGCTGAACTTATGTAAAAATATCCATACCTGAAATTCATCTTTAACTTTACCATATCATTCTACACCAACCAATACATTATGGTGCAAGCTTTCCTTTAACACAGTGGTTCTCAACTCCGGTCCTCAGGACCCACCAACAGGCCAGATTTTAAGTATTACCTTGGGGAGATGCAGACTAGAATACTGCAATCACTGAGCAGCAAATGATATCACCTGTGATGTATTTCAGTTATCCTGCAAACCTGGCCTGTTAATGGGTCCCGAGGATAGGAGTTGAGAACCACTGCTTTAACATTAAAACTCACAAAAACATGAAAGTTAACATTTAGATAAGTGAATACAAAAATCTATATAATGTGAAAAAAATGTACTGATTCATAAATGTTTCCATATTTCTTTGTACACCTGCCTGATCTGCATCATGAATCATGATATTTGAGAATCCAGGTAATCATAATTTATGAATTATATACTTTCTGCATACTGAATTTATCTAAATGTATGTATAATAGGTGAATAAAAATAGGATAACTTAGCAGATTTGCCAATTCGCCTGCTTTTTTTTAAACTATACGTGTGAATTATTTTTTTTTCTTTTCTTTTGTTCTTTCCTTTAATTAACCATAATCTTTATAATGAGATACAGGGGTGTGGCCTGGCTCTGCTCGGTGATGGCCGCTTGATCAGAGCTCTCCTGCAGAATTGAGCTTCCTGACGACAAGAAAGGGATCAAACGACCACCACTAATACCACAGACATGGGGAAAAGTGAATTCAACACCCCAGCACCCTGAAGCCTCAAGGACTTACTCTCTCAGTCCACTGGCAACATTTCAGCCATCTTCCGAATGGCCATGGGAGAATGCCATGTGGCCTCCGACATGGAACAGGCCTGCTCAGCCAGCAATCATGCAAATTCACAGAGTGACATTGGAGGCCCATCCACTGCTTCCGCACGATCCCTGTGCCTCACTGATCTACAAACAGTAGCTGCAGATATAAAAGCCACATTATCTGTGGCGATCACAGACCTGAAGGCAGACATCCACTCTATGGCAGCACAGATGGGGACAGCGTAGCAGACCGCTGCAGGCCATGCGGAGGCCATCAAACAGGTACAAAAATCTTCTGATATTAATCTATAACACTAATTGAAAAAGAGAGCACAATTGTGTTCTATTCAATGGGATTGAAATCAAATTATTTCAGGACTTGTAGAACATCACACTGCAGCATAGTAGAGCACTGCACCCCCTACTGGATCAACTCCACACAAGGGGAATTCCATATGAATGGAAATTCCCTTTTTGTCTCTCGGCTACTTGGAGGGGTGACACTGCTAATCTACGCATGCCTGACGACTTGCAAGCGTTTTGTGATTCCCTGCATATACCCCCAAGAGAGGTTCCGGACTGGTACAGCTCCTTCTCAATCTCATAAACCTGGGTTGAAGTATCCAACAACTATACACCAAGAGCTCAAAGGCATCGGGACTGCAGATGCAGAACCAGAAGAGTTTGCATGGATACCTAAATAGGTAACTGACGATTATAAATTATGCCCAGCATATTTTTCCTACATTGATTACATTGAAGACAAATGAAGTCCATCTTCTCGATCCCTCAAACTGGTGCCAAAGTACATCATTACACTCGGTCATAGACAGCTTCTTATATAACATAAGTAGGGATTGGCCTCGGTTCGAGTTGAATGTAAGTTTGTCGAATTTAGAACATTATGGGGCGTTCGCAGCGACTTTGCCACCGCGGAGTGTCTCATAATGCATTGTGCACAGACGGTGCGCACAGCTCCTCCTCCATGTGAGGGATTCCGTCGTCTGCACTGGCTTTGTTTTGACATTTTATTTATAGTGCAGGGCGGGGCCACCGGGTGACCCTGCCCCCTGCTGACGTCATATTATGTCAGAGGGGCGGGTTATTCAATTATGTCACTGGGTGGTCCCATCCTTCACTATAAATAAAACGGCAAAACAAAGAGAGCTCAGTCGGCGGGAGCCCTCCTATGAAGGAGGAGCTGTTCGTTTTTGTTTTTTTTTCCGGGTCCGTCGCTTGCTGTGATTGATGATTACAACGGGGGGACACTTATTTTTCTTTTGTAATAAAGGACTTGTCCCTAATTGCCTCCTGTGTTAATTCACATGGGGGCGTCAGGATCTGGGGGCCCCCTTATTAAAGGGGGCTTCCATATTCTGATAAGCCCCCCGCCCGCACACCCCCACAACCACACCCCAGGGTTTTGGGGAAAAGGCTCTTGTCCCCATCAACATGGGGACAAGGTGCTTTGGGTTGGGGACGCAGTGCCCCGCCTGCCCCAAAACTCCCATACTCCCCATGTTGAGGGCATGTAGCCTGGTACGGTTCGGGGGGGGCGCTCGCTCGTCCCCCCCCCCTATCCTGGTATCCTGGCCAGCCAGGTTGCATGCGCGGATAAGGGTTTGGTTTGGATTTTAGGGGGGGCCCCATGTAAATTTTTTTTTAAATGTTGGCACAGGGTTCCCCTTAAAATCTAAATCAGACCTGAAGGGCCTGGTTTGGACTGGGGGGGGCACGCAAATTTTTTCAGTGATTTTTATGTATATTGCCGGGAGCTGGCAATACATTACAGCCAGGATAATAAATGACAATTTTTCCTTCACAAATGTCATTTTGCTCTGTCTATGTTCTAAACTTCACAGAGGTGCGCCATTTTACAGGCAGACTAAGGGGATCCCTCAGGCATGATATTTAAAGAAATATTTAATTTTTATTGTTTCACTTTAAGCATTATTAAAATCACTGCTGCCGAAAAAATGATTGATTTAAAACATTTTTTTTGCATTGATACATGTCCCCTAGGGCAGGACCCGGGTCCACATACACTTTTTAGGGCAATAATTTGCATATAAACCTTTAAAATGAGCACTTTTTTGCATGTTCTGGTGCGAACCAAATCGGGTGGTGTTCGGCCCATCCCTATACGTAAGATTCCCTTATTATTATCCTAAACACCCTCCATCATTTCTCCTGATGCAGCAAGTATATCTTTCTAACCCGGTTCCTTTTAGTATATTCACTGTCTAGGAGGTACCTTACATTCTTAACAGAACACAGCCCTATCAATCTCAACTCTGCTGTGTCCAATTTAATGGGTTGAAAAAACAGACCATGTTTGTAAATGACTTATTCTTCCATCTTCATAATACCAGCCAATCAACCAGACATTGGGTTCTTACCCACTATACACATTTGTGTTTTCAGGGCCTCCTAACGCACACAAGGAACCTACAACATTCAAATTTTACCTATTGTTTGAAATGTTGTAATCACCTACCTTCTCTTTCAGGTTCTTATGCCAAATGTTTTCGTACACTATTACAAAGTTATTATATAATCACTAGAGCGAACCTGGACTGTAAAGTTCTGGTCCGTACCGGACTTTAGGGTGTCCGTGCCCCGAACCCGATCCCGGGCATTTCAAAAAAAGTCTGGGATCGGGTTTGGTATTCAGGTATTTTGCGCGCCTTTTCTATAGCCGCAGGGCCGCCAATCAACAAGCATTTTATTTGTTTGCCCTTAGAAGCCATCACAGCCATGCCTACTAATGGCATGGCTGTGATTGGCCAGTGCATCATGTGACCCAGACTATTTTTGGTGCCTGTTGAATAGCTGCAGGGCAGCCAATCAACAAGCATTTCACTTGTTTGCCCTTAGAAGCCATCACAGCCATGTCTACTAATGGCATGGCTGTGATAGGTTAGTGAATCATGTGACCCAGCCTCTATATGAGCTGGAGTCACGTATGCCTCATGTCACATCGTCTCTGGCTAGTGTAGGGAGAGCATGCTGCTGGCGCTGTGAGGGACAGATTACCGATCTAATATGATCTCATCCTGCATTACAGACAGATTCCTGGCGGTGCTGTGAGGGGAAAGCTTAGCGTTCTAAAACCATCTGATACTGGACTAGGTAGAGTTTACTAGTGCTGTGAGGGATAGATTACTGATCTAATATAATCTCATCTTCCATTACAGACAGGTTCCTGGCGGTGCTGTGAGGGGAAAGCTTAGCGTTCTAAAACCATCTGATACTGGACTAGGTCGAGTTTGATAGTGCTGTGAGGGATAGATTACTGATCTAATATCATCTCATCCTCCATTGCAGACAGGTTCCTGGCGGTGCTGTGAGGGGAAAGCTTAGCGTTCTAAAACCATCTGATACTGCATTAGGTACAGTTTACTAGTGCTGTGAGGGACAGATTATTGTTCTAAAATCATCTCCTAGTTCTATAGGGAGAGGTTCCTGCTGGTGCTGTGAGGGACAGATTATTGTTCTAAAATCATCTCCTAGTTCTATGGGAAGAGGTTCCTGCTGGTGCCGTGAGGGACAGATTATTGTTCTAAAATCAGCTCCTACTGCTATAGGGAGAGGTTGCTGCTGGTGCTGTAAGGGACAGATTATTGTTCTAAAATCATCTCCTTGTTCTATAGGGAGAGGTTCCTGCTGGTGCTGTGAGTGACAGATTATTGTTCTAAAATCATCTCCTACTGATATAGGGAGAGGTTCCTGCTGGTGCCGCGAGGGACAGATTATTGTTCTAAAATCAGCTCCTACTGCTATAGGGAGAGGTTCCTGCTGGTGCTGTAAGGGACAGATTATTGTTCTAAAATAAGCTCCTACTGCTATAGGGAGAGGTTTCTGCTGGTGCTGTAAGGGACAGATTATTGTTCTAAAATCATCTCCTAGTTCTACAGGGTGAGGTTCCTGCTGGTGCTGTGAGGGACAGATTATTGTTCTAAAATCATCTCCTTGTTCTATAGGGAGAGGATCCTGCTGGTGCTGTAAGGGATAGATTAGTGTTATAAAATCACCACATACTGCTAGAGGGGGAGGTTCCTGCTGGTGCTGTGAGGGACAGATTATTGTTCTAAAATCATCACATACTGCTAGAGGGAGAGGTTCCTGCTGGTGCTGTGAGAGACAGATTATTGTTCTCAAATCATCACATACTGCTAGAGGGAGAGGTTCCTGCTGGTGCTGTGAGGGACAGATTATTTTTCTAAAATCATCTCCTAGTTCTATAGGGAGAGGTTCCTGCTGGTGCTGCGAGGGACAGATTATTGTTCTAAAATCATCTCCTAGTTCTATAGGGAGAGGTTCCTGCTGGTGCTGTGAGGAACATATTATTGTTCTAAAATCATCACATACTGCTAGAGGGAGAGGTTCCTGCTGGTGCTGTGAGCGACAAATTATTGTTCTAAAATCATCTCCTAGTTCTATAGGTAGAGGTTCCTGCTGGTGCTGCGAGGGACAGATTATTGTTCTCAAATCATCACATACTGCTAGAGGGAGAGATTCCTGCTGGTGCTGTAAAGGACAGATTATTTTTCTAAAATCATCTCCTAGTTCTATAGGGAGAGGTTCCTGCTGGTGCTGCGAGGGACAGATTATTGTTCTAAAATCATCTCCTAGTTCTATAGGGAGAGGTTCCTGCTGGTGCTGCGAGGGACAGATTATTGTTCTAAAATCATCTCCTAGTTCTATAGGGAGAGGTTCCTGCTGGTACTGTGAGGAACAGATTATTGTTCTAAAATCATCACATACTGCTAGAGGGAGAGGTTCCTACTGGTGCTGTGAGGGACAAATTATTGTTCTAAAATCATCTCCTAGTTCTATAGGTAGAGGTTCCTGCTGGTGCTGTGACGGGCAGATTATTGTTCTAAAATCATCTCCTATTGCTATAGGGAGAGGTTCCTGCTGGTGCCGTGAGGGACAGATTATTGTTCTAAAAGCATCTCCTACTGCTATAGGGAGAGGTTCCTGCTGGTGCTGTAAGGGACAGATTGTTCTAAAATCATCTCCTACTGCTATAGGGAGAGGTTCCTGCTGGTGCTGTAAGAGACAGATTATTGTTTAAAATAATCTCCTAGTTCTATAGGGAGAGGTTCCTGCTGGTGCTGCGAGGGACAGATTATTGTTCTAAAATCATCTCCTAGTTCTATAGGGAGAGGTTCCTGCTGGTGCTGCGAGGAACAGATTATTGTTCTAAAATCATCACATACTGCTAGAGGGAGAGGTTCCTACTGGTGCTGTGAGGGACAAATTATTGTTCTAAAATCATCTCCTAGTTCTATAGGTAGAGGTTCCTGCTGGTGCTGTGAGGGGCAGATTATTGTTCTAAAATCATCTCCTACTGCTATAGGGAGAGGTTCCTGCTGGTGCTGTAAGGGACAGATTGTTCTAAAATCATCTCCTACTGCTATAGGGAGAGGTTCCTTCTGGTGCTGTAAGAGACAGATTATTGTTTAAAATCATCTCCTAGTTCTATAGGGAGAGGTTCCTGCTGGTGCTGTGAGGGACAGATTATTGTTCTAAAATCATCTCCTAGTACTATAAGGAGAGGTTCCTGTAAGGGACAGATTATTGTTCTCAAATCATCACATACTGCTAGAAGGAGAGGTTCTTGCTGGTGCTGTGAGGGACAGATTATTGTTCTAAAATCATCTCCTAGTTCTATAGGGAGAGGTTCCTGCTGGTACTGTAAGGGACAGATCATTGTTCTAAAATCATCTCCTACTTCTATAGGGAGAGGTTCCTGCTGCTCCTGTGAGGGACAGATTATTGTTCTAAAATCATATCATACTGGTGTAGGGAGAGGTTCTTGCTGTTGGTGTGAGTGGTGCATTTCTTGCACAAAAATAAAAAGTACCTCTACGTTGTTGTTTTCCAAAAAAAAAATAATTTATTATTCTTTTTTTTTTGTATTAATAAATAGTGCTACATAGTACACTTGCAGCACAGAATGAGGAGAGCGTCAAATAAGGGACGTGGTCGTGGTTGTGGTGCTGCTGGTGTTGGTGAAGTTCCTGTTGAAAGGAGAGGACGTGGTCGATTTGTGCAAGCTACATGCACAAGTAAAACACCTTCAGTTGCAAGTAGCCGTCAGAACCTTCAACGTTATATGGTAGGCCCTAATGCCACTCAATGAATGGTGAGGCCAGAACAAGTACAGGCGCTAGTAGATTGGGTGGCTGACAATGCCTCCAGTTCCTTCACATTGTCTCCCACCCGGTCCCTTGATGAAAGCTCAGAGTAGGCACCTGAACCCCATGGCCATCTGTCTTTCACCTCAGCCCCTTGTAAATCAGCCAAGCAGTCTGAGCCCCAAGTCATTCAACAGTCTCTTATGCTTTTTGATGACTCTCCTGGTGTGCTTTCCGTGGGCCATCCACATAGCCCTGCCTGAGAATTGGAAGACATTGAGTACACCGATGCCCAACCACTTCTGTTGCAGGATGAGGACATGGAAACACCAGTGCAGCACGTCTCTGATGATGACGAAACACAGGTGCCAACTGCTGCAGCTTTCCACAGTGTGCAGACTGAGAAGGAGGGCAGTGATGAAGGGTGGGTGGAAGATGATGTGGAGGAGGATGATGAGGTCCTAGACCCCACATGGAATGAGGGTCATGCGAGTGACGTGTGCAGTTTGGAGGAAGAGGTGGTGGTCGCACAGAGGTACCAGCACAGCAAAGAGGAAGCAGGCTGCAAAAGCAGAGCGAGCATCCCCTAGACAGTATGCCTGCTACTACCCACCGCACCCAGAGACCTAGCACACCAAAGGCAGCTCAAAGGCATTCCCCAGCGTGGCAGTTCTTCAGACAATGTGCTGATGACAAGACACGAGTGGTTTGCATGCTGTGCAATGAGAGCCTGAAGTGAGGCATAAATGTTCTAAACCTGAGCACAACCTGCATGACCAGGCATCTAAATTCAAAGCACTTGCTGCCGTGGAATAAGTACCTCAAAATCCAAGAAAGGTCTCGGCCTCCTCCTGCTTCATCTTCTGCTGCTGCCTCGGACTCTTCCTCCACCTCTACAGTGCCAGTGTCACCTGCCACCCAGCAAACAGACCATGTGACAGCAACGCCACCATGTCTGCCAAAATCCCCAAGCATTTCCACACGGTCCCATGGAAGCTTACAGCTCTCCATCTCCCAAACACTGGAAAGAAAGAGGAAGTGCCCCCCTACCCACCTGCGATCCCTGGCCCTGAATGCCAGAATTTCAAAATTCCTGGCCTTTGAAATGCTGTCATTCCATCTGGTTGACACGGACAGTTTTAAAAACCTGATGGCGGTGGCTGTCCCACAGTACGTGGTTCCCAGCCGCCACTACGTTTCCAGGCGAGCCATACCTTCCCTGCACAAACAAGTTGGGGAAGAGATCAAGTGTGCACTGCGCAACGCCATCTGTGGCAAGGTCCTCATAACCACTGATACGTGGACCAGTAAGCACTGGCAGGGACGCTATATCTCGCTAACTGCACACTGGGCAAATGTAGTGGTGGGTTGGCCTGAGCCGGCTAGCCATTTGGCACATGTGCTTCCGCCACTGAGGATTGCAGGGCATTTCTCTTTGCCTCCTGTTGCCTCCTCCTCCTACTGCGCTTCCTCCTCCTCGACCACCTCCTCATCTGCTCAGCGTAACACCTTCACCACCAACATCAACACATCCAGGGGGAAACGACAGCAGGCTGTTTTAAAAAACTGATATGTTTGGGGGATAAACTCCACGCTGTGCAGCAGCGGTGGACGGGCATTGAACAACAGACCGATGAGTGGTTGTTGCCACTGAGCCTCAAGCCCGGCCTGGTGGTGTGCGATAATGGGCAAAATCTCGTAGCAGCTCTGGGCCTAGCCGGTTTGATGCACATGCCTTGCCTAGCACATGTGCTGAATTTGGTGGTGCAGAAATTTCTAAAAAACTAACTGGATATGTCAGAGCTGCTGCAGAAAGTGCGGGCCGTCTGTGCGCTCTTTCGGTGTTCTCACCCTGCTGCTGCTCGCCTGTCTGTGCTGCAGTGGAACTTCAGCCTTCCCGCTCACCGCCTCCTATGCGACGTGCCCACAAGGTGGAACTCCACCTTGCACATGCTGGAGATACTGTGCGAGCAGCAGCAGGCAATAGTGGAGTTTCAGCTGCAGCACACACGGGTCAGTCGCTCTGCGGAACAGCACCACTTCACCACCAATGAGTGGACCTCCATGCGAGACCTGTGTACCATATTGCCGTGTTTCGAGTACTCCACCAACATGGCCAGTGCCGATGCCGCTGTTCTCAGCATTACTATCCCACTTCTATGTCTCCTTGAAAAAACACTTCGGGCGATGATGGAAGAGGATGTGGCACAGGAGGAAGAGGAGGAAGAGGGGTAATTTCCACGGATATCAGGCTAGTCATTCACAAGTGGCTTGGAGGGTGGGTTCCTGCACCAGCATAGGCCAGGTAAAAAAAATTTCAAGCCAGGGCACAGTTCTGGAGGATGAGGAGGACAAGGAAGATGAGGAGGAGGAACCGTGTTCACAGCAGGGTGGCACCCGATGCAGCTCGTGGGCATCACTGGAGCGTGGTTGGGGGGATACGGAGGACACAGATGATACACCTCCCACAGAGGACAGCTTGTCTTTGCCTCTGGGCAGCCTGGCACACATGAGCGACTACATGCTGCAGTGTCTGCTCAACGACAGCCGAGTTGCCCACATTTTAACTTGTGCCAATTACTGGGTGGCCACCCTGCTGCATCCCCGTTACAAAGGAGAACATGCCATCTTTAATTCCCTCACTGGAGCGTGATCAGAAGATGCGCGACTACAAGCGCACGCTGGTTAGACGCACTTTTGAGGGCATTCCCAAATGACACAGGGCGCTTGCTGGAAGCACAATGTGAAGGCAGAGGAGGAGGAAGAGGTCGCCAATGAAGCTGTGGCACCGCCAGCACCTCAGAAGGCAGGGTTAGCATGGCTGAAATGTGGAAAATCTTTGTCAGCAGCATGCCACAACAAACAGCACCACCAGCTGATAGGCAACGTCTTAGCAGGAGGCAGCATTTCAGCAACATGGTGGAACAGTATGTGTGCACACGCCTACACGTACTGACTGATGGGTCTGCCCCATTCAACTTCTGGGTCTCCAAATTGGGCGCATGGCCTGAGCTTGCCCTTTATGCCTTGGAGGTGCTGGCCTGCCCTGCAGCCAGTGTATTGTCTGAACGTGTGTTTAGCACGGCAGGGGGCGTTATCACAGACAAACGCAACCGCATGTGCACAGCCAATGTGGACAAGCTAACGTTTATTAAAATGAACCAGGCACGGATCCCACAAAACTTGTCTGTACCTTGTGCAGAATAGCTATTTAGACCAGCCTCACACAGCCATTGGTATACTTGTTTTTTTTGAATATGTCTCAACATTTTGGGGGCTACCCCACTTAGAAAAAAAAAAAACAAACAAAAAACAGTGTTGGCTACCTCCTCCTCCTCCTCCTCCACCACCACCGCCACTTCCACCTACACTGCCACGGTCACGGCCTAGTCAACCTCTAGGCTCCTACTCCACATCCACCTCCTCCTCCCATTTTTATTTTTTTAATGTGATTTTAAGTTATTTCCCTATCCACATTTGTTTGCAGGGCACATGTCTTACTCTTACCCCCATTTTGCTTCCTTTTGCAGCCCTCTAGCCCTCTCCAGGACTTTTTACAGCCATTTTATTCCCAAAAGTTCAGGTCACCATTGACTTCAATGGGGTTCGGGGTCTGGGGTCAAGTTCGGTACCGAACCCGAACTTTTCCGTGAAGTTCAGCCGAACTAGACGAACCCAAACATCCAGGTGTCCGCTCAACTCTAATAATCAGCATAACTCAAATTCTAGGATCTTGGTAACTTGTAACAATCATTGTATACTTATTCCAAGGGTGCTAATCTCTTTACCAAGCATATATTCTTAAAAGAAGTGATTTCTCAGTCTGGGCTCACAAGTCTGTCATATTAGGAGAGCTAGTATATGTCTCTACTCTTCCGCTAAACAGTTCTCAAAAATTATAAACCAGCGTAGTCAGATCAGATTTCACTCACCTTACACCCTGTTCCAAATTATTATGCAAATTCTATTTCAGTGTCACAAAGATTAAATATTTTGTTTTTCAGTTTAACTCATGGATGGCATTGTGTCTCAGGGCTCTTTTGATCACTGAAAACAATCTCGGACACCTGTGATAATTAGATTGCCAGGTGAGCCCAATTAAAGGAAAAACTACTAAAGGAGGGTGTTCCACATTATTAAGCAGTGCACCATTGTCAAGAAATATGGGGAAGAAAAAGAATCTCTCTGCTGCCGAAAAGAGTCAAATAGTTCAATGCCTTGGACGAGGTATGAAAACATTAGATATTTAACGAAAACTTAAGCGTGATCATCGCACTGTTAAGAGATTTGTGGCTGATTCAGAGCACAGATGAGTTTGTGCAGATAAAGGCACATTGAGGAAGATTTCTGCCAGATCCATGCATCGGATCAAGAGAGCAGCTGCTAAAACACCATTACATAGCAGCAAACAGATATTTGAAGCTGCTGGTGCCTCTGGAGTCCCATGGACATCAAGGTATAGAGTCCTCCAGAGTCTTGCAACTGTGCATAAACCTCATAAACCTTCTATTCGGCCACCACAAACCAATGCTCACAAGCAGAAACGGCTGCATTGGGCAGAAAAATACATGAAGACTAATTTCCAAACAGTCCTGTTCACTAATGAGTGCCGGGCAACCCTGGATGGTCCAGATGGATGGAGTAGTGGATGGTTGGTGGATGGCCACCCTGTTCCAACACGGCTGCGACATCAGCACGGCGCTGGTGGAGTCATGTTTTGGCCCGGAATCATGGGAAGAGAGCTGGTCGGCCCCTTTATGGTCCCCGAAGGTGTAAAGAGGACCTCTGCAAGGTATGTGGAGTTCCTGCCTGACCACTTCCTTCCCTGGTACAGAAGGAAGAACTATGCTTTCCATAATAAAATCATCTTCATGCATGACAATGCACCATCTCATGCTGCAAAGAATACCTCTGCATCAATGGCTGCAATGGGGATAAAAGGAGAGAAAGTCATGGTGTGGCCTCCATCCTCCCCTGACCTCAATCCCACAAGGCTTATTATAACTACCTTCATCAACTAAAATGCTAGCTAGTTCATTAGACTTGATGTCCAGTTAAGAACTCACCCATAGATATGATAGAAATGTTGGGTTTCATCTGAGTTTCCTGTTAATTCTAAAGGTATGCCCTTCAAGTTCTTGAATTTAAATCACATTAGAGGTGTAGTTTGGTCATTCTCTTTGTTTTTTGCTTAACCATTAACTATCCCAAATGGGGATTTGTAGTGTTATGCACCATAGCGGGACTTATCCAAACGTGTCTTTACTGCATACCTGTTATAACCGCTCTCACTATCCTATATTCCTGGGTAATACACATACGAAAAATCACACCCCTTGTACTGTATTGTACAAGTCATAGCGTAGGTCCACCCCCTTCACCTACCCGTGTATTGGCCTGTTATTAAAATCGCAGTCTAAACCTCATCCCAGAACAAATTCTCATATTCAGGATTTTTACCCAATGATCTATAAAAAAAAAAAAAAATAAATAAAATAACAACTCCCTTACTCTATATCTCACCCACCTTCATAAGTATTGCTCCATCCCTGTAGGAACTTATTTCCTGTCACTCTCACGCTCCCACCCAGGGAGAATATACTTTTTCTCTTCTGACTGCTCCGCTCTTTCTTCTCCTTAGAGTACTAGGTAGAATAGCTGGTCTATTTCCTCCTCCAGACAATAAACCCTCCTTTCTTCCCCTATACATTTCCTTTTACATTATTTGCTTATCTTTTCTCTGATCCAGTGCTCCTCTTGCTCCACCAACTCAACACACACGTCCTATCTGGGACCACAGATAACAGTTCCCACTTGACCTCCACTTTTTGAGTTACAGTATAACCAATCCAACCAACCTTTCTCTATAATGAGTCCTCATGTCCGCAGGTCTACTCATTGAAAATTATCTCCATTAAACATCAAAGGCCTAAACATACCTGAATAACACTCTCAACTTCTTCAAGAATTTTATAAGATGAGAGCAAATGTTGTTTGTGCCCAGGAGACCCACTTCCTAACAGGGAAAATACCAAAACTATTGAACAAGGAATGTCCCACTATGTTTCATGCTTCAAACAAAGATTCTATAACAAAGGGAGTCTCCAATCTTATTTGTAAACATACACCATTCCAATTGTCAGACTCACTAATTGATCAGGTAGGTAGATACATTTTTCACAGGGGACATTATATAATCGATCCATTACAATTGCCAACATCTATGCCCCTAACACCAAGCAGGTTGCATTCTTCCATCAAATCAGTGCCCTCCTGACTTCCTTCAATCACATCTTAACCACTTACCAACCAGGCCCCTTTTTTACATTTGTTGGTTACAAGCTAAAAACAGTTTTTTTTGCTAGAAAATTACTTAGAACCCCCAAACATTATATATATTTTTTTCAAACACCCTTGAGAATAAAATGGCGATTGTTGCAATACTTTTTGTCACACAGTATTTGCCCAGCGGTCTTTCAAGCGCGATTTTTTTGGAAAAATTTAACTTTTTTGAGTTAAAAAATAAGACAACAGTAAAGTTAGCCCAATTTTTTTGTATATCGTGACAGAGGATGTTACGCCGAGTAAATAGATACCATACATGACACGGTTGAAAATTTTGCGCAAATTTCCATAGGCGAGGCTTTAAAAATTTTTATCGGTTACCAGGTTAGAAGTGCAGAGGAGGTCTATTGCTCACACTCTGGTGATCTCGGTGATACCTCACATGTGTGGTTTGAACACAGTTTTCATATGTGGGTGCGACTTATGTATGCGTTTTCTTTGCTGCGCGAGCTCGCGGGGACGGTGGCGCTTTAAATTATTATTTTTTTTTTTATTATTTATTTATTTGTTTTTAACACTGTTCCTTTAAAAAAAAAATCTGATCACTTTTATTGCTATCACAAGGGATGTTTAGTAATATATGGTGACAGGTACACTTTTTGGAAGTGCACTTTGCACTTCACAGTATTCAGATCGCCAAAAATGGCGATTCTGATTACTGTCATTTTTTTTTTAAATTGGCGCTGTTAGCCGCCGAGTAAACCGGAAGTGACGTTGTGACATCACTTCCGGAATTTGCCCAAGGAGACCCGATCAGAGTCAATTACAGCTTCTATCAGGTCTCCTTCCAGCCGGCGGACGCGTCGGATCTTAGCTCCGGTCTCCCGGTGGGACGGGAGGCCGGAGAAGAGCGGTGGAAGGCGGCGGGAGGGGGGGTGTCCCCTCCCACCCCCTGGGGTAATGACCAAGCAGCTCCCAAGCCGGATCGGTCGTTACCCCTGGATAGCCGACCGCCAGCTCTAAAAAATGATACCGGGATATAGCTCGCTCAAAGTCAGCCGCCGCCTATTTACGGTGCTGGTTGGGAAGTGGTTAATATGTGGGAAGCATATAAATGTGTCATTCGGGGAGAATTTATAAAAACTGCTTCCAAAATTAAAAAAGAGCGCCAAGCTAAAATTTCGTCCCTCATGTCCCTCATACGTTCGTTAGTAGCCACCCACAGACAGAACATAGCCTCTACAACCCATCAAGAGCTGATACAAACAAGAACTGTTCTACTTGAAGAGCTCAACATGACAACTAAAAGACAGTACATTTTGAGGCACAAAATGTATTACGAGCAAGGTAATAAAAGTGGTAGACTCCTAGCCAGAGCAGTTCAAGACAAAAAAGGTGTGCCACAATCCATCATATAAAAGACAAGCAAGGAAAATGACACACCTCAAATGAAGAAATAGCACAGCAATTCGAAAAATACTATCAAGAGCTTTATAATATCCCTTCTAAACCCAAATACCCTTACAACACCGAAAAGAGATCTCACATGATACAAGATTTCCTTTCGAAATATGGAGTCACTAAGGTCTCTAAGGACACATCTCATAAACCAAATTCCCCCCTCTCAGAAGAGGAATTTGAGAAAGCTCTCAAAGACATGAAAGTAGTCAAAGCTCCAGGCCCAGATGGCCTTCCATTACAGTACTACAAAACTTTTAAAGATACCCTAAAACCTTGGTTTCTTACAGCTTTCCGCTCATTCCAAAATGTGACTCTTCTCCCTCCTCATCTCCCTGAAGCACACATAGTGGTCATTCCAAAGGAAGAAAAGGATCCCTCACTTGTAACAAATTATCGTCCTATCTCTCTCATCCACTTAGATGTAAAAATCTATGCAAAAATTCTCGCCAATCATTTACTCCCTCTCCTCCCCTCCTTAGTATCCCTAGATCAGGTGGGTATTATCCCAGGCAGGAAGGGGAGAGACAATACAATCAAAGCCCTCAACATCCACCACTGGCTTAACCAAAATGGTTAACACATTTTTTCTCTCCTTAGACACTGAAAAGGCATTTGACACAGTGGCCTGGGACTATATCAATGTCGGACTCCTTCCTCCTGCACAACGGCACCAGGCAGGGATGTCCCCTTTTCCCTCTCCTCTTTGTCCTTACCCTTGAGCCCCTGCTGGCCTGGGACTATATCAATGCAGCAATTGGATTACCAGATACAATGCTATCATATATAAGAGTACTCTGTTCCTCGCCTCGGGTTCGAGTCAACGGCCACCTGTCGGACTCTTTCCTCCTGCACAATGGCACCAGGCAGGGATGTCCCCTTTTCCCTCTCCTCTTCGTCCTTACCCTTGAGCCCCTGCTGAACCAAATATGCTTAAACCTGGATATCAGAGGTATCACTATTAAGGAACACACTTATAAACTCGCTGCATTTGCAGACAATCTGTTACTTTTTCTATCCGAACTTCACATCTTCATACCTAACCTACTAAAATGATTAGAAAACTTTTAGTACATCTCCAACCTAAAGATAAACCATTCAAAATCAAATGCCTTAAACATAACATTACCTCCTGATATCGTCCAGCAATGTCAAAACAATTTCCCCATTGAATGGGCAAAGGATTCAATTACCTATCTTGGGATTAAAATTCCAAAATCCCACTTCCGGTATCGGCGCCTATGTGAGAGGAGGCAGAATCAGCGGCTCTGTCCTCACCGGCTTACAAAACCCGCTAATCACGCTGACAAACGGGGAAATCAACGCACAGAAACATACCTTGGAGCTCCAAGAACCCCATGGACAAATTCCTAGTCCACGGCCCCTCCTCGGCTCCCTCTGTGCCCGTCGCGGACCCGCCGGTCCTCCCGCAGGTAGAAGCCAATATGGCGGAGATCGTCTTTGTCCCGACCGCCTCGACGAATGCGAATCCGATCGCCCCGCCGATCGTACCTACGAACATTACATCGATCGCACATACGCTCGTTCCAACGAACGCTCTTACTTCCTTAATGGCTATGGGAACTCACACTGCCACAGTGGAAGAACAACTAGCTGGCTTGGCACAGGCGGTAGCAACACTCCTGGCACCTACCATCACGGCTGCGGTGGACAAAGCCATAACAGCAGGGATGAACCAGCTGACTAAAGAATTAGGTGACCATGCCAAAAGAATCTCTGAGGTGGAGAACCGAGTATCGGAGTTGGAGGACGAGGTACAATCCTCGTTCACCAGAGACCATCAGCTCAAGCAGGAACAGAGATATATCCTTGAGAAATTAGACGACCTCGAAAATAGATCTAGGAGGAATAACTTGCGAATCATTGGTCTCCCAGAGTCTTTTAACACTGACTCACTAGCAGACATCTGCTCGTCACGGATACCACAAGCCTTGGGCCTGGCTGGACCCTGCTCAGTAGAGTGAGCGCATAGACTGGGAGCGCCTTCTAATGACCGACGTTCACCAAGACCTGTCATAGTCCGTTACCTGAATTACATGGATAGAGCCAACATCCTCAAGTCCTTTCGCAACCTCAAAGCTTTGCAAATTGATAGCAACAAGCTTCTAATATTTGCGGACTATTCCCAGGAAGTATCCAAGAGAAGGAAGGCTTTCCAGCCCATATGTGCCACCCTCTTCCAGAAAAACATCCGCTTTTCCCTTGCTTATCCGGCCACACTCCGATTCACTACGGCTTCGGGCGAGTCAAAGATATTTGCGGATCCTGATGAAGCCACGTATTTCCTCCGAAACTCCCTACATCTTCCAATGGATACCACACCCTCAGGAGAAGCCTCCTCCAAGGGCCCCTCCAGAAACCAAAGGAGCCCTAGAAAGGATCCGGCTAAAAAGCTCAAATTGGTGGATCTACACTCCCGAAACTCCAGGAACTGATGTCCCAACGCAACTTACTCCCCATCAATCTTGCCTCATAAGGTCAAAGTCAAGTGAAGTGATACTACCAGTAAACCCCCCTGTCTTATGATACTTACTGTGTTACCTGTTCGAGTTCCATCCAAAGGACATGCTAGAGACCAAGCAGATAATCTCCTTTCAGACTACGTTCCTACATATGAGGACCTCTTCCCCTCTCCTTATCCACTTTCCTCATCGTGTAACCAGGACTCACCGCACAGCATCACCATGGAAAACTCAGTGTTAACCCCGCCTTTTTCAACTACATCAACAGTTCTTCGGAATATATCACCCCTCGCCTCCCTACCTGGCGGCCGTTGACTTGTTGCTCCCCCCCACTCGTCAGTGTGCTTTCCAGCATACGACGGTAACGCTGATGTAGTGGTTGTAAGCTCAAAAAAAGCGAAGCGCAGCCTTCCAAAGGTTTGGTCTTTACGTTATATTCAGTATGCTCTAATTCTTTCTGTTTGTTATCCAGACATTTTCCACTCCGTGGACACAGGCATACCCCCTCACCCATTCTCACTCCCTACATCCTCCTTCCTCACTTCTACACCCCTCGCGTACTCCCACAACCTTAATAACAATTACAGAGGTGCTCGTCACATATTACGCAGACTCACACCTACCCCATGTCAGTACACATAACGTCCTGGAATGTCAAAGGCCTTAATTCACCTAATAAGCGAATGGCCATTCTCCGCCACCTCAAACGCCTCCGCTCAGACATAGCAATTCTCCAGGAGACTCACCTGGCCCCCTCTGACTTTTCACGAATGCGTAAACTTTGGGTCGGACACGTTATGGGATCACCCGCTGTCAAGGGGAAGGCGGGAGTTCTGATACTAATTAACAAGAGCTTGCCCCACGAGCTGCTTTCTACCCACTCAGACAAGGATGGCCGACTTTTTACGGCCAGGCTCAAAACTCAGGGCAGAGAATTGTCCCTCACTGCAGTATATGCCCCTAACCCCCCTAACAAGAGTTTCTTCCAGACTCTCACGGCTCATATTGCCCCACATATCCACCTGCCATGTATTATCGCGGGGGACTTCAACTCAGTCATGGACCCCACAGAGGACAGGATGGCCTCATCTTTCAATAAACCTACCAAGCCATCTAAATCAGTCCCCATTCTCGCTCAATGGGCTGAAGACTTGGGTCTGACAGACCTGTGGAGGCTCCACAACCCAGAGGGCAGAGACTTTACGTTTTTCTCAAACCCACATGCCACTCAATCGAGGATATACTATCTTTTCCTCTCTCCGCTCATGCTCCCCCTAGCCACTGATCCACTGATAAACGACATAGCCATCTCAGATCACGCCCCCCTTACTGCAACCATTCTCGGCACGTCCCCCCAAACCGCACCAAGGATATGGAGATTTCCTTCATACCTTGCCCATAATAAGGAGTTACATGATGTACTTACAGACACTTGGAAAGATTTTGCAACCAACAATAGCACGCACACATCAAACCCGAATCTCTTCTGGGAAACGGGGAAGGCTGTTCTGAGAGGGAAAATTATCTCTTTCGCCTCAGCCTTCAAGAAAAAGGCTGCTTCGGAGTTTCTCCAGGCCAGCCAATCACTCAAGTCTGCCCATCTATCCCTAAGGCAGTCTAACTCCCCAGCACACAGGGAGGCCTGGAGGAAGGCCAACGACCGCTTTGACCATTGGGCCTTGACGCAAGAACTAATGCATAAATCAGCAATGGATCGCAAATTCCACAGATTTGGCAATAAACCTGGGAAACTTCTCTCCAGTCTTTGCAAAGGCCCACACTCACCAGTCCACATTGCCGCCCTCAGAGACAAACAGGGTCGGCTAACCAACGACCCTAAACAAATCAACCAAATCCTAGAAAACTTTTATGCAACTCTATATGGCCCGGACCCCATCGATGAATCTGCTGCCATGTCCTTCCTCCAGGGCCTCTCCCTCCAAAAAATTCACCGAGAAGCACTCCAAACCCTAAACGCCCCATTAACTATCGCGGAAATTGAAAACACAATCAAAACCCTGGCCCCCGGAAAAGCCCCGGGACCAGATGGTTTTACCTCAGAATTTTATAAACTCACACTAGACTTACTAGCTCCCACCCTACATAATGTTTACCAAGGTATCTTGGATGGTAATCCATATCTACCAACTGGCCACCAAGCCCACATTAAAATAATACCTAAAAAAGGGAAAGACCCTACAGACCCGGGCTCTTACAGACCTATTTCACTTTTAAATTTAGATTCAAAAATACTTTCCAAAATTATAGCCAACAGATTGGCCCTAATCCTACCCTCCCTTATTCATCCGGCCCAAGCGGGCTTCATACATGGGAGATCCGCCACTAACAACATCAGAAAAGTCTTGATGGCATTGGAGGCAGCTAGAGCGGGTTGTGCCGGAGACGCGGCCATTGTCACATTAGACGCGGAGAAAGCCTTCGACAATGTCAGCTTTCGTTGGCTCACCATGTCCCTCCAAGCCTTTGGCTTTCAAGGCCCTTTCTGCCACCTTATAGAGGCCATGTACTCAGACCCAGCGGCCTATGTAGTGGCGGCGGGCTGCGTCTCCGGTAGGATCCGTCTTCACAAAGGAACTAGACAGGGCTGCCCCCTTTCCCCACTCCTCTTCAATCTTGCCTTGGAGCCCCTGTCCAGATATCTCATCACCCAACCTGGCCTTTCAGGCATCCGAATTGGCAAAACACTTCTCCAAACAGCATTATTTGCGGACGACATTTTAATTTTTTCCTCCGACCCCCCCTCAGACATGCCTTTTATTCAGGACACATTCAGTCTCTTCCGTAGATGCTCCGGGCTACGTATAAATTTTTCCAAGAGCGAAATCTTACCCCTCTTTAACACACGCACTCCAGCATGGGCCCCAAACTCTATTTTTAAAATAGCACGCACATCTTTGGGGATCAATATAGGTAAATCACCATCCTCCATCTACCACCTTAATTTTACGCCAACCATTCAAAAAATAATTAGAGAACTCCAAAATTGGTCTAAACTGCCCCTCTCTTTTCTTGGTAGGTGTCACCTATACAAAATGATGAGTTTTCCAAAATTACTCTATCCCCTCCAGACCATTCCATTACTTTTGAAACACAAAGACATCCAGACACTACACAAAGCACTGACATCCTTCTTATGGGCAAACCGCAAACCTCGCATCTCTCTCCGCAAACTCATCCTGCCCAAGCCCGAAGGAGGTGTCGGCCTCCCCGACACTAGACTCTATAATCTATCTTGTCTCCTGCGAGTGGCTTTGAACTGGATAACAAACTCGCCTAGTTATTCTAATTTCGAGCTGGAAACTTCTATGGCAGCACCTAATAGATTATCCAACTTACTACATTGCAAGCTCCGAGACATCCCTCATTATCTGAGACATAATTTGCTCATAAAAGACACAGTCTTGGCTTGGAGGGAGACCAGAAAGCTGCTGAAGCTTCCGCTTTACACTTCTAAGCACCTGGCTATATGTGGACACCCCCTATTTCCTCAGGCTCAACAACACCCAGCTTTCAGCTCCTGGATACCCAAAGGGCTCCAATGGTTCTCTCAGCTGTTTGACCCCTCCACAGGCCTTCCTCTCCCCACAGACAAGGTCCTGAAAGACTTTTCCCTTCCCATTCACCACTACCTACAGATTAAGCAAGCAGTTAGTTTGCCTCAACTCTTCTCCATCCCAAAGCCCCTCATCCTCAATCACTGCTCCTAGACTTTTGGATATCCAAGGGAACCTCCAGAATCTCAGACATCTTCAAGCCTCTAAGACAAACCCTGCCTTCCTCTGGATCCACCACTGGCATTGCATCCAAATGGAATAAAGACCTAAACTCCCCGGATGCTTACAATACCATTTTGCGAGGCTTCCATTCCACCTGCAAATACATAACCAACAAATTCTGGAGGGAGCAGCAGCTGAAAATAACCCACAGAGCCTACGTCCCCTTCGTTCCGAGATCTCATAACCCCGAATCTACTCTCTGTCCGCTATGTAATGCCCAAAGACCCTCCCTCCTGCACAGACTGTGGGAATGCCCTCAGGTGGCCTCCTTCTGGAGGCACATTGAAACCTTCACCAATCAAGTTACAGGACTGGCCCCACATGGGCTTATTTACCCTTTCCTTTTTGGCAATCTAGAGACAATAACTCATACTTTGCCCAAGGGACATGCTCAACTCCATCCCTTCTACTATAACAAACCATGGATCGCATCATGCTACATGGCAGCCAGAAGGGCCATCCTTCGGCAATGGATATCTCCTACCCCTCCCTTGCTCAAAGAGGTAATAACAGATCTGACCAAATTGATGAAAATCGAGAAGTCCTACTGTGATACTTACCAGTTCTCGCGAAAATGGTCCTCTTTCATTGACTACCATCCACATCTTTTTGACAAAGATACCTACCTGGTCGCCCTTCCACCCATCCCTGGAAACGAGTAGAGATTTTCTCTATGGGCCCTCGGAACCCAAGATTTAGGACTATGCACATAATAAAGGCGATATGACCATCATCATTTCCCCAGGCCTGACATACCCCTCTCCACGTCATGATTCTATGTCATTTGAATCTGAAGATGAGCATACTATTCTACAACTTCTTGGACTACGTGAGCCCCCCCCTCACCCCACCCCCCCTTTTTCTCTCCCCCCTTTTCCTGCCCTTCCCCTACCCTGTATGTTCTGAGTCCTCCAGATTTGGACCCCCTTTCTTTTCAGCCCTCTTCAATTTATCTCATGGACTTACTAGTTCTTTTGATGTAAAGGGCCAACTATAATTGTACCGTCTGTTATTGCATATTACCTTGTAATGTTTATTTTGAAATATGCAGAAATGCAAAACTCAATAAATTCTCGTTAAAAAAAAAAAAAAATTCCAAAATCCCTGTCTAACCTTTTCCGTTATAATTTTGACCCGACTCTAAAAGAAAGGAAGACCTAAAACTCTGGAATGTCCTCAATGACTCTTGCTTTGGCAGGGATTCCCTCCTCAAAATGACCATCCTTCCCCGCTTTCTGTATCTACTTCAGACAATCCCTATACATATTCCGGTAGCTTTTTTTAACTCTTTCCATCAAGCGCATACGTCCTTTATTTGGAGACACAAAACACCCAAAATCAAATATGACTATTGGGCAATTCACCTGGCTCGCATTGTGGATTGGAATATCCACCAAAATGTGAAAGATTGGGTCACATTAGAACATCACATTTCTTCCCAATGCCTGAGAACCTTGCCTTAGTTACACCCGAAACACATCTCCCTGCGAACAAAATCGTATCCCTTAATAGGCCCCTCGATAACAATTCTCCATTCCTCAAACATAAAGAAGAATCCTAATCCCTGGTTGAGTCCATTGACTCCCCTACGCGCTAATCCAGATTTCCCACCAGGCATTAATGACAACTTCCTTACCCAAATCTGGCCATATAGAGATGTATTGGCAACCCATTTCTTTCACAGAGGCACTATCTTGTCTCTATAACTTAAATGTCAAACTGTCTCCACATCACATCCTGCAGTGGCCTTACATGCAAATAAGACACTTCCTGTCTAGTCCAAACACTGTCAAACATTGGACGAGAGATCTGTCCACTCTAGAAGACACCTTATCTCTGCTTTGTATTCTTCCCTATTTAAAGATCAATCAGCATTCTCCATTCATGCCTGCATGGCATGGGAACAAGACCTAAATATAAACATCACTGAACCTGAATGGGAATCGATTTGCTTCTATATTCATAAGGGTACCCTAAACGTGGCTACACAAGATGAGATGAGATTGTATAGGACCCCTGAACTATCACATAAATTCTCAAACCTAATCCTCAATAGATGTTGGCATTGTAATGCTAATGACAGTTCAATGATTCATATTTAGAGTTGAGCGAACTTCTAGAAGTCCGGGTTCTGCTGGTTCGGCCGAACTTCGGGTCAAAGTCCGGGTTCGGGTCCGGACAGAACCCGAACTTTGTCCCGGACCCCGAACCCCATTGAAATCAATGGAGACCCGGACTTTTAGGTACAAAAAGTGCTGTAAAATAGTCCTGGAAGGTCCTAGAGGTCTGCAAAAGGAAGGAAATGTGGGTAAGGGTGGGACAAGTGACCTACAAAGAAATGGGGACAGGGAAATAACTTTAAATATTTTTAAAAAAATAAAAACATAAAAAATGCAAAAATGGAAATCATCTTCAAAATGGGTCTGAAAAGTATTAATTAACATTAGAGGCCATAGAACTGTTCTAAAATCATCTTCAAACTGTGTCAAAAAAGTATAA
>BLSH010374737.1:64796-76460 GCA_018402905.1 Glandirana rugosa
CCTTGGTGGAACCCGGACTTTTTTTGAAAAGTCCGGGTCCGGGTCCGGGTCCCGGACACCCCAAAGTTCGGTACGGACCCGAACTTTACAGTCCGGGTTCGCTCAACTCTATTCATATTTGATGGTCATGCCCGACTATCCAAACTTTCTGCCAGATGGTACACGATACCATCACCCTGGTTACCCCAGAAAATTTAGAATTCTCCCCATCGCTCTACCTGAATAAATCACACAGTCATCCCCAAGAGATGATACCAGAAATCGATAGCAATGATTATGATTAGTGCAGCAAGGCAATGTATTCCCTGCCACTGGTGCTCCCCAGACAACCCGACGAGAGAGGAGTGGTTCCACATGATCAACAACATAGAAAACATTTGAACAAATTATCAGCATTGCACATGAAAAGATTACTGGTTTCTCATCAACATGGCATGGTTGGCAAAACTTCAAAACAACCCCTGAATCCTTGCTAAATGATGGCTGACTCATGGTTATCTAATGCACCCAAAATACTGATAAGATTACTTATTAACACCTTTTATTAGCTCTCCATATCCTTCGGTTTGGTCCCTAGCTTGACCCTAATGAGGACTAAGGGACCACATATTAAGCCCAATAATAACCACTTTGCCAAAGTCGGGCATGCCAAGGCATTGTAACAGACTAAAGCTAAGTAGGAGAAGTACCTGATTCTAACCATTCTTTTCTATTTCCTTCTTTTATTTACCACCTTTCCCTTTTCCTAATTATGTCTTTGCATAAGTAAACACATATTCAGGATTTTACATTACATTACTATATTTGCTCACATTTCTGTTTATATTGTTTGATTCCATCTGACTATGGAAAAAGTTGCGATATTCTTCATCACCAACTGGACTGTTCTGATATATATTATGCTATAATGTGAGAAATTTCACCTGTATGTCTCATTATCTTCAATAAAAAAAACTTATGAAACTAAAAAAAGATATACAGTACATACAAATGTTGCTTATCAAAAAAAAAATCTCCACATCTTTTAGCATGATAGTTCAGAGATTCTGGTAGAAAAATGAGCTACAGAAGAAAATGAGCAAAAATGTAAAAATGGTGCCAATACTCTGTAATTAAGTTTCAACTTTATTTTCATTGGCAAAACTTAGCATGAATTCTGATTGGCCACTATGGACAACAAATATACATTTGTACTCCTTTTCTTTACTCCATTTTTTTTTTTTTTTGAATAATAGCTTTTTATTAAAATAATAAGCAATACATAGGAAAAAGCGTACCACCATTCCAGTGAGGCAAACATATATATTATAAGTCAGTAAGTTCTTTATAGGAAGTAGTGCTTCATGCCTTAGGCTTAACAAGGGACTTCATCAGTCCACCCGCTTGAAATGGTACCAATAGCCGAGGAGCTCCTCTGCGATAGGAAAATCGATTCCCACTCCCACTGGGAAGAGCCTGCCACCCCCTTGGGTACTCACTGTGGACAGGTTTCATGTAATTTTGTGTGCTGGAATCCGTAAGGGGAGCCCCTAGGCCAATGGTGAGGTGGAATGGGTTTACATTGTCAATTTGAAGTTAAAACAGAACAGAACATAACAAAATAAACATAGCAAACTTTTATGTTGGTGTATTGAACAGTCCATAATGTGTCCTCGAGAGATTTGAGACCTATCGTTGTTTAACCGTTGTACCAGTCAGAAGTAGTCTTTTGTATTTTCATAGAGTTTAATCCAACTATCCCATGAAAGAAGAAATTTGCTAGGGTTGCCTTGGGCTCTAGCAAAGGCATGTTCATAAGAGCATTGCATTTTAACTCTCCTAATGACTTCCTTTACATTGGGCACCATATCTTTCTTCCATTTACACATAAGTGTCAGCTTAGCTGCTAATAGAATGTGAATTATCAGTTGCCTGCACTCTGGTGGATAGCTTTCTATTGTCAGGTTTAAAATGGCTAGTTCAGGTGATGGGCGGATTAGACAGCCCGTCACTTTGGATATTAGCTTGAATGTTTCTCTCCAGAAACTCCCTAGGGATTTGCACTGCCAAAGTATATGGAGCAAATGTCCTTTTTGGCCGCAGTTTCGCCAGCAATCCCCAGAGGAGTTTTCATACATGTGCGCCAGACGTACTGGCGTTAAATACCATCGGTAGTTTACCTTAAAGATGTTCTCCCAATGGAGAATGCTTTCAACCATTGATGCTCTGTAAAAGATTTCCCCAAATCCCTTTCCCAATTTTGGATGGCTTTTGACTGTTTGATGGTGGGGTTCTCTTGTAACAAAAGATATATATGAGAAATTCCTCCTTTAGGGGAGGAACGAATATGGCAGAAATCCCAGAAGTCTTTATTTAAATTTATAGTTTGTGATTGGAGTGAATCCAAAAGGTGTTTTATTTGGTACTTTCTATATGGGTCCTTGTTTTTTATAGTCCCAGGTCTTATATCCCAGACTAGTCCAGGTTTTCACCGAAAAGTTAGGAATCAAAAATTCAAATATTTGTAAGGGTGCGTTGGTAATTCTTATTTGCATATTATTTATATTTAACAAAGTTAATTCTTTCCAAGCCAGTACAGATGCATGTATTGAGGGATGTTCTGGTAAGTGGAGAGGTAGTTTAGTTGCCACTGCAATTAATAGGTTTTCTAGGCCCCTATTGTTTATCAAGTAGTTTTCTAACAACACCCAAGGTTTGGTTGAAGTGGGGTCAGTCCAAGTTTTGATCTGGTCCAGTAGGGACGTTTATAGTAGTTAGTTATTAGCGGAGCTCCCATACCTCCTTTGAGTCTGTGTTTAGTCAAGGTGGAGAATGCTAGCCTGGCCCTTTTTCCCTTCCATATAAAGTTCTTTAATTGTGCATTGATAGTATTGAAGAATGCGTTGGGGAGTGGGATAGGTACTGTCCTGAATAAATATAAGCTCTTGGGTAATATTACCATTTTAAATGCTGCTATTCTGCCCAGCCAAGATATTTGTAGGTTGTTCAGTCTGGACAGGTCGCATTGGGTGTGTATTAGCAGTTTTTTATAGTTGGCTTCATATAGTGCTTCCGATTTGTGGGTGACTTGTATCCCTAGATATTGGATTTCTGTAGTATTCCATTTGCATGGAAATAGATCTCTCATTTTCCTCATTGTTGCCTCATCGAGATGTATAGGGAGTTCTTGACATTTGGATATATTTACTTTATAATAGGAAATATCTCCATATGTCTCTATTAATTTGTTGATTGCAGGTATGGATTTATCTAGATTAGTGAGTGTGAGTATCACATCATCCGCGAAGAGCCCTATTTTATGAGATCTGCCTTCAATCTCTAAGCCGAAAATGTTGGGGGATTCCCTTATTGCCTCTGCTAGAGGTTCCATCATCAATGTAAAGATTATGGGGGAAAGTGGGCATCCTTGGCGCGTACCGTTGGTAATAGGGAATTCTGTTGATAACGCCGAGGAGGTAAAGACCTGAGCTGAGGGTTTAGTATATAGTGCTAAAATGGCTGAGTTGATAAAGCCTGTAATGCCGAATTTTGAGAGGTTGTTTCCATATATCCCCAATGAACCCTATCGAAGGCCTTTTCAGCGTCAAGGGCTAGGAAGGCTGTCGGGGTTTTCCTACATTCTTCAATTATTTGCAGGTTCAGGATTCGTCTTGTGCCGTCAGGTGCCTGTCTATTAAGTACAAAACCAACTTGGTCATTATTGATTAGTAGGGGGGTAATTTTGGATAGTCGATTTGCAAT
Organism: Glandirana rugosa; assembly: GCA_018402905.1. Classification (NCBI taxonomy): domain Eukaryota; kingdom Metazoa; phylum Chordata; class Amphibia; order Anura; family Ranidae; genus Glandirana; species Glandirana rugosa. The sequence continues at coordinate 68,538 of BLSH010374737.1, forward strand.
TAATTTAGCATAGATCTTGAGATCTGCATTTAGGAGGGAAATTGGTCTATAATTCTGAGGGAAATCTGGGTCTTTTGCTGGTTTGGGAAGAGTTACTATAATTGCTTTGAGCATTTCCTTGGGGATCTGTTTAGAGAGAGCTAAGGTGTTATAGAGTTTGAGGAGGATAGGGGAAAGGGTGTTTTGAAAGGCGCGGTAATACTCCGCTGACAACCCATCCGGTCCTGGGGACTTATTGGGCGCTAGATTGTGTAGTACCTCTGTCAGTTCTTTTAATGTGAAGGGTTCGTTTAGATGTTCTAGTTCTTCTGGGGAGATGGAGGGGAGCTTCACTGAATCCAAAAATGAATTTATTTTATCTTGCGTGGGTTGGGAAGTGGAGGGGTCAGAACTTAGGTTGTATAGATTATTATAATAATTTTTAAAAATTTCTGCTATTTCCTTGGGGTGTTGTGTTGTCTGACCTGTGGAGGGATTTTTCATAGATGCTATTTTGCCTTTGGCTTGTTTGATTTGTATTTGTCTTGCAAGTTTTTTCCCCGCTTTATTCTCATAAAGGTAGTACGATGTTTTCATATATTTAAGACATTTCTCATGTTCTTGTATGAGAAGCTTCCTAAGGTCTAGTCTGAGTAGGTTTAGTTCCTCTGTACTAGCTTGGGTTAGTGTTTGTTTATTTTGTGATTCTAATTCTTTAATTTGGGCTAGTATTGAATCCACCGCTTTTGCTTTTTTCCTCTTTTCTCGTGATGCAGTTTGTAGAAGAATACCCCTAATAAACGCTTTGTGTGCGCACCAGGTGTTGGCTATGTCACTTTCTGATGGATTATTGAAACTAAAAAATTCCGTTAAGTGCTTAGCAACTCCATCCCGTAGCGATGCCTGTTGATAGATGCGCGTATTATTGCGCCACAAAGTGGTGGGCCTCTCGTTATGGTTCTCCGATATTGAGATGGATATGGGGGCATGGTCTGACCAAGTTATGGTCTCTATAGAAGTGGATTGAACTAAGTGGAGAGTGTTTAGATCTGTAAGGGTCAGGTCTATTCTAGAGTAAGATTTGTGGGGCGCTGAAAAGTAGGAAAAGTCCTTTTCTCCAGCGTGGAAGCATCTCCATGCATCATATAATGATTCGGTGATTAAGAGATTTTTGAGGGTTGGTCTTTTAGTAACTGATGGTGGGGAGCAGTCTAGGGAAGCATCGGGAACCAGGTTGAAGTCGCCTAGCATTAGCAGATGTCCTTTGCAAACCCGTTTAAGCTTTTTAAGTAATCTGTTCACAAAGGAAATCTGTCCCTTGTTCGGTGTATAAAGTGATACAATCGTATATACAATATTATTGAGTGTACACACTAGAATAATATAACGCCCCTCTGGGTCGGTTATGAGTTCCTAGCAGGAAAATGCTACCGAGGCGTTAATGGCAAGGAGTACTCCGTTTCTTTTGCAGTTTGCATTAGCATAAAAAATATGGGGGTAGTTTTTGTGGGAGCATTTTGGCGGTTTACTTGCTAAGAAGTGGGTTTCTTGGACGCTGAGTACATCACTCTGCAGTCTTTGTGCTTCAGACCAGAGCATTTTGCTTTTAAAGGGGCTATTCAGACCTTTGGCATTCAGGGCTACAAATTTAATGGTCATGATAAAGTCTTTTGGTGCTGTGTGAATCATCCTCGTACCTGCTCATTGGTGTCGGCATAAAAGGAGACCAATGGAGGATGAGAAGTGCAGGGGTGTTATTAGTTTGGTTACTTACAGTTCCGAAGTAGTTATGTTCCTTTGTCAGTTGAAGCAGGTTGGGAAGAAGGTGCTGTAGGATGGCATTCTCAAGGCGGTTAGGTATAGAATGGATTTTATGGTAGTCTTCTGTGACGAGGATATGGACAGCTGCAATAAATGGACTGAACAAAAACAGAAACAATGTCATAGAAAAAAAGTAGTGAACAAACATAAGAAAGGACCCAGTAGAACATCCAGGACCTAGTGGCAGATTTCTCTGCGTACTTGTCATCCGGGGTTTACATCTCCTTCTTTTCAGCATAAATGGAGATATTTCCTTTAAATCTTGGAGAATTAACCTCTTTAGGGCACATTTTGTCGATAAGGAGGGCTGGCCGAGAGTCGCATGTGTGCATTAAGAGGCCCAGTCTTGCCTCAGCTTCGTAGGGTCTGTGTGGCCTTCCTGTGGGTGGGATGCTGGAATGATTCCCCACTCCTTCAAATACTTAAGCCCCGCCTCCAGGGAGAAGATGTTATATGACCTGTCGCGGTATGTCACTATCAGCTTGGACGGTGTCCCCCACTGGTATTTAATTTCATGGTTCCTCAGGGTTTTAGTGATGGTCAGGAGTTTCTTCCTGTGTTGTATTGTGGCTTGTGAGAGGTCGGTGTAAAGTGCAATTCCAGCGAACTGTCCCTCTAGATTTGGTGTTCTGCGAATGGCCCGTATAGCTTCCTCTTTTACATGATAATAGTGAATCCTTGCTAGCACATCCCGTGGGACTGTTTGGGGCAAGAAGGATGGTTTAGGGAGCCTATGTGCTCTGTCAATAGTAAGCTCAATGTCAGTTGCTTTAGGCACTAGGGTGTGTAGTAGTTGCTGGATACATTTTGTTAAATCCAGATTGTATACTGATTCTGAAATCCCACGGAACTTAATATTGTTCCTTCGGCTGCGATCTTCTGTGTCAGCGATTTTAAATGCTAACCGCTGCAAATCTGTCTGTTGTTCCTGGAATGCATTTACCATGGTGTTGTGGGCAGAGAATGTTTCCTCTATTTTGTGTTCTGCTTGGGCCACTCTGTGTTGCAGCTCTTGTATATCTGCCTTGATAGGAATCAATGCTTTTTTCACATCAAATTGCAGGGAATCCCTGAGGGAGATCAACATGTCTCTCATGTCAGCTATAGTAGCTGGTTGTGAGGAGGAGGGGAATTGTTCTAATGAGATCTGTGGAGGGTTTTCAGCCTGTGTGCTTTCCTCCATGTCAGAGTCTTCTTCTGCATTCTCCCCTTGCCTTGCTTCTTTGTGTTTAGTAGGACTGCGGGTTGTAGGACTGTCTGGTGGGGAATGAGCTATTGTGCCAGTGTCCCTCTGTGTGATCACTGTACATACCGAGGTCGCTGAGGAGCTAGAGCCAGATCCTGAGGCCGAGTCATCTGAGTCCCCTGCATGGTGGAGCCGCGCGCTGGCGCCATTTTGACTGCCTCTGTCCCCTCTGGTGACGAAGAAATCCGTCAGTTTGGACGGGGCCGTTCACTGTGTCCCCCTTTTTCTTTGTTCCCCGGGTGGAGGAATCGTTGGGGTGCTCGCTGCCATAGCGTTCATTCCCTTCTGTCGCTTGTTACCGCTGCTGTGTGCCAAAGAGAGCGGAGCTCCTCTAAAATGCGGCCGTCTCCGTCCCTGGCTGGCCACGCCCCCCCCTTTACTCCAATTTGAATGGATCAGCCAAAATATGTGGTTGTGATAATATTGGGCATTTGACAGTGGTGGGTGGCAGCCAGAATATAATACAGAGCCTGGTTAGTTTATAGAATGAATTAAGAACAGGGCACATGCACTCCTTGTTTATCTATAGTATACAGTTACTTCAGTGCTTCTGTGCTGTAGGTACTGAAAAAAAGCAAATATATAACCTCTACAAACAAATCATATTTCAACAATGACATCACCCATTATAGATGTAGTTTACAAACAGCAGCTAGAGAGGGTTGTGTCATTTTGCAGTGGCATTGCAGCAGGGCAAGATCATTGAGTTGCTTGTCATACAGTGGGGCAACATTGTTGAATGACAAGTCGTCATGACGTGGTTCATCATGATTAGGGATGGATCTTCTGTACATCACTTGAAGACATAATTGATGCTGGATTTACATTGTGGGACATTATTTAATTTTTTTTTTTAAATAATGAACTGTGTGATTTTTTTGCGAATGAGTAAAGAGGGGTACTAAAGTAGCCATACTCATTCCCCTGGGTGGGTGGGATATCTGGGCACTCTTTTTTTAAAGGGGTTTTCTTGATTCCAATAAGCCCCCACAGACAAACATATCCCCTTTGGGGGATAGGATGTGGGAATGAGGCCTTTGTACCCCCAACAGGAGGTACCCTCCTAATGTTGAAAGTCATATGGTCTGGTATGGTTAAGGAGGGACCTCACTTACTGCCCTCCTTTTACTGGCCATCCAGGCTGCATGCCTAGATAAGAATCTGGTATTAATTTTAATGTTTGTTTTTATTTTTTGTCACTTTTAAGGGGTTTAATTATAGTTTCTTTGCAGCTTTGAGTTTTGCATAGGTACATGTCCCCCATGGTAGTATCCAGACACCAATGCCCGTATTTACCAAAAGCCTGCAAATTAGCTTTGCATGCTTAAAAGCCAGAAGCAGAGGTGGCTCTTTATTTAGGCAGTTGCCTTAGGCCTCACCCTCACAGGGGCCTCGCGGCCACCTAATTCACATTATTAAACAGCCGCCTCTGATGCAGGTGCATCTCCTGAGCTAAAGCAGGTGAGAAGTGTAGAGTGTGTCACCTGTGCCCAGGGACGGACTTGCAATTCCTGTCCCTGAATGTGTGTTACGAACACACTCTGCTCTGATGCCAACCATGCAGCTGCTCTGCCTTTCCTCTGCCTTCTCAGCCAATGAGAGTGGCTCTGTAACCCGCTCCCTTCCTCAGCCCAGCACATTCAACTTTTAAAGGAGGAGGACACAGAAGAACCTGCAGTGCTAGGATGACCAAATGCCAAATGTAAGCTGGATGCAGCATGTAGCAGGGCTTGTTAGGAGGCAGGTGAGGCATTTAGCTGTTGTCTCCCTTATTGTAACCACTCCTTCTGCATGAATGCTGAGAGAAGATCTCTTGCCTGACACCCGACAATGCTCAGGCCAGGATGGGAGAGTGGCTGAGCAATGACTGCAGACAGGAGTGGCTGTGTGTCTAAGGAAAGCACAGAGAATGACCAGCGGATAGCATCTCCCTCGTGTTCAGATCTATAGACACAGGGGGTGCCGCTCTCTCTCCTCTCCTCTCCTTTCCTCTCTTTCTCCTCTTTCTCCTTTTCTCTCCCCCCTCTCTCTCCTCTCTCCTCCCTCTCTTCTCTCTCTCTCCTCTCTCTCTCCCCCATCTCTCTCTCTCCTCCCTCTCTTCTCTATCTCCTCTCTCTCTCTCTCCTATCTCTCTCCCTCTATCTCTCTCTCCTCTCTCTTCTCTCCCTCTATCTCTCTCTCCTCTTTCTTCTCTCCCTTTCTCTTCCCTCTCTCTTCTGCTATCTCTCTTCTCTTCTCTCTCTTCTCTCTCTCTTCTCCTATCTCTCTTCTCTCTCTTCTCCTATGTCTCTTCTCTCTCTTTCTCTTCTCTCTCTCCTCTCTCTCTCTCTCCTCTCTCTCTCTCTCCTCTCTCTCCTATCTCTCTCTCTCCCTCTATTTCTCTCTCCTCTCTCTTCTCTCCTCCTTTCTCTTCTCTTCTCTCTCCACTATCTCTCTCTTCTCTCTCCTCTCTTCTCTCTCTCCCCTCTTTCTCTCACCCCCCTCTCCCCCTCTCTCTCCTATCTCCCCCTCTCTCTCCTTTTCTCTCTCTCTCTCCCCCCTCCCTCTCTCTCCCCCCTCTCTCTCTCTCTTCTTTTTTTTTTTTCCACAAGAATTTTTTTATTAAAGTTTCACAAATTTCCATACAATACGTTAAGTGCAAATGCAACAAAATCCAAAGCCTCAAAAAAAAAAAACAGTAATACAGTGTAATGACAGTTAGATAAAGTACACTTTGGAAGAAAAACAAGATGAAAATAAAAAGAAAAAGGAAAATAAGAGAGGTAAACAGTTGCAACTATGCTGGCCTTTGTCTAAGTTGAGTAGAATAAGAGGCCGAGAATATTCTTCAGGAGCCTGGTGGAATACGCTTCCCATGATCAAGGGGTCTAGACCTGTCATCTGTCCGAATAGTTTCCGAAAGGGGTGGTGGAAATGAGAATGGGTAGTAAGGTGAAGGGTAGAGTACAATGGGGTCTGGATATAGGACGAGGGGGACTAAGGGCCAAGAGGTGGGGTGCGAGAGGGTAGGGCCAATAGAGGGATGGGAGTTCTAATATCGGGTAATGAGGTCTTGTGGGGAGGGCAAAAGAGGGGGGGGGGAGGACCAGCCACTCTCTCCTACAAGTGAGGGCTCACAATAGCGAGGAGGACCTGTGAAGGGCGTTTGTTTTAGAACCTAAACTGAGCTGTATTTCTCTACATCTCAAGGGGAGGTGGTTAAATTCAGGTATTTACTCGTGAGTTTAAAGGAGAACCAGGGTTCCCATGTTCTGGAAAATTTACGTACATTATCCCGTGAAATATGAATTAATTCTTCTATTTCAGCAACTCTGTTAATACGGCTAAGCCATTCTGCAATTGTTGGGGGCGATGTTGAGCGCCAATGCACGGGGATACACATCCTTGCAGCGTTGATCAAATGCATCGCTACTGATTTGAAGTACGCTGCTTTGGAGATCGGTGACACATGTAACAGATATTGTGCTGGGCTAAATTCTAGTGCAAGGTCCGAGATTTGAGTGACCAGTGCATGGACCTCGGACCAGTAATGGAGAAGACGGGGACAGTCCCATCAAATGTGGAGGAAAGTACCCTTATCTGTGCCACATCTCCAACAACTGTCTGATACAGATGGGTAAAATTTGTTTATCAGGTCCGGGGTTCTATACCACCGGGTCTTGATTTTGTAGCCATTCTCCTGCGTGGAGACATTTAAGGAGCCTTTATGTATATAAAGATGGATGCGGTCCCAGTCCTCTTGTTTCAGCTCCCTGCCTGCTACGCCATTCCAGTAGGTGTGCTCAGACTGCAATAGTGTCTCGGGTGTGGCAGACAGGGATGAGTGTAAAGCAGCTACTACGTGGCATTGTGGAGAGGAACGAGAACAAAAAGACTCGAGGAGAGTAAGGGGTCTCATGAAGTGGGTCTTACGGGATTTGTCTTCAAGAAAGTGTTTGGCCTGCATATAGGACCAAAAGGGGAAGGAGCCTGTGTTGGAGCTTTCCGCTAACTCGGAATGCTTCAGAAGTCTTCCCCTTCTAAAAAAGTGTTGTGCTAACATCCTTTCATGGGGCCATTCCGTTTTAGCGAACTTCCCAGATATTCCGGGTGGGAAGTCAGGATTCTCCCAGAGGGGAGTGAGGGGGGAGAGTTTTGAAGAAGCAGAATCAGATACACACGCTTTGTCAAATTCTCTTAAAGTCGCGCCAATGAGAGGGTGGGTTTGCGCCGCCTTGGGAATGTGTGTTGTCCGTAGCCACGGGGCAGTTTTTAGGTCCACCTGTGCTAACTGATGTTCTAGGAGCACCCATCTTTTGCAGTGGGTGTGAACCGACCAGTCTACTATCCTGGCTAAGTGAGACGCTCGGTAGTATCTGCGGAGGTCTGGAAGACCAATACCCCCTTGGGATTTAGGCAGGATGAGTTTAGACCAGACAATACGAGCGGGTTTACCTAACCACAGGAACTTGCGGCATATAGCTTTATATTCTCTGAAGAAGGAGTGAGGAAGTGCAATTGGAATTGTTTGTAACTTATATAGGAGCCTGGGGAGGACTACCATCTTGAGAAGGGCTGCTCGCCCAAACCACGAAATCGAGAGTTTATCCCAATTTGTCAGGTCCTGTTGGACCTTTTGCAGCGTCGACGTGAAATTTCTATGAAATAGGTCGGAGAGCTTACGGGGCAGTAATATGCCCAAATAAGTAATACCATCTTCCGGCCAGAGGAAAGGGAAGTTCCTTTGGCAGTCCCTCTGTTGGTCCGATGGAAGGGACACATTCAGGGCAAACGATTTAGAGTAATTAATTTTAAGGTTAGAGATTGTTCCAAATTGTTTTAAGACCGACATAAGATTAGGGAGCGAGATGTTTGGTTTGGAGAGGAAAAGAAGGATG
>BLSH010374737.1:133887-146110 GCA_018402905.1 Glandirana rugosa
GTAGAAGTGACCGTCATACCCCGACGTCCCTAACTAAATCTATAACCCAAGTGTCCAGAAGTGTCGTTGTTGAAACAGTGACCTTCCTGACCCCAGATTCTCTTACGGTTTTTACGACCCACGTACTCCGGACGTCTCCCTTGTGTAATCTCGTCCTTAGGACCTACACCGACCTTACGTGGTCTTTGTGTGACTTCTTCCTTTCGACGTACACCGACTTTACGTGTTCCTTGTGTTACCTTTATCGTCTGACTTACGACGACTTCACGTGTTCCTCGTGTGAACCCAAACTTTTAGCTGTTAGTACCTGTTCAAGCTCCAGTGTTTTCCATACGCTACATCCAGCGTTCAATCTCCAGTGAGTTCCTTGTGCACTCCAGCCACATTCAGCTTTCAAACCCAAGTGTGCTCCTTGTGCACTTCAGCAGCATTCAGTCTGCTATTTCCATTGTGTTCCTTGTGCATTTCAGCCACATGCAGCTTTCCTTCTTCAGTGTGTTTCTGGTGCATTCCAGCCACATCCAGGATTCCTGCTCTAATGTGTTCCCTCTGCAGGCCTCATGCACCCAGCATTTTTGGCATTCTCTTAGACCCCAGTCCTTCCAGTGACAAAGTTGTTGCTGTGAAGACCTGTGAACCCAATATCTAAATCAATCCCTGCAGCCCCATACTGCCAGTGACTCTGTGCTCTCCACTGTTTCCCATGGCCTCTGTGCCTCTTTGCCTATCTGCACCAGTGCATCTCCTGTGCACTCCAGCCAGCATCTTGTCTTTGGGGGAGTTCTATTATATTAGGCGCTATCTGTAGCCTCAGAGGAGGAACTCCTCTATAGATAACCTGATTTTCAAGGACATGTAGTTCCAAAACCCTATCATTTTGCAACACACCCTAATGTTTGCGCAAAATCTTTTTAACAGCATAATGCTGATTGGAGTATGTGGTAAAAAGGGCATACTTAAGGGAGTCAACCAGTCCACCGGCTCTAGGGACCAATAAATAATTTCTGTTCCTCTCACCAGCATTCTTCAAAGCTTCCTCTAATTCATCCAAATCATAACCCTTTTCTAAAAAATGTTGCTTAAGGGCAGAGACCTCCGGTAAGAAATCATCCTGATTAGTGCAATTCCTCCTGAGTCTCAGGAACTGGCTCCTAGGGACAGATCTCGATCCGGCAGAATGATGACAACTGTTTGTATTAATAAATCCATTTCTGTCAGTTTCTTTAAAATATGTGGATGTGATAATATCTCCAGCCACAATTTTATTTCTTAAATCCAAAAAATGGATTTCTGTTTTACTTGCCTCATGCTGCAAAATGATACCCCTATGATTTCCATTCAGCATGGCCATAAATTCGTTGAGCGATTCAAAGTCGTCATCCCAAAGGAGGAGGATGTCATCCAAGTACCTTTTCCAGGGAATCAACTCCGGTCTAGGCCTTTTCTTTTTTAGAAAGTACATTTTCTCAATATCCATCTTCTATAGGGCCTGCAAGGTCTCTTAAATTTAAAGGTTGGATTACCTCTGAGCGGGACATATGTGTCCTGGTCAGATAGTAACCTTAACATTTCCATCTTATAGGCTTCACAATTAAGGATCACAATTTCCCCACCCTTATCGGCGGGGTGCACCACAATGTCATTATGCTTTTTTAAAAGATCCAAGCCCTTTCTAAACATATAATCAATCCTAGTGTTTTTAATCTGCAACTGTTCCAGATCTTTGGTCACTAAATCCCTAAATACTGAAATCAAGGGGGCCAGATTCCCAGGTGGGTTAAACAAAGAAGGTTTGGACAATGAAGTATTTATTATGTCAGTAGCCGCCATTTTATTGGATTGAAAAGGGTTGGTGATCATATATTTCTTAATATTAATTTTATGAATGTAATACAAGACACAGAATGCGGCGCTTAGGTTATGTAAAATCTGTGACATAAATGTGAATACACTACACATTAAAGTGATTGATGGGTGTACAAAGTAAAGATTAACAGTGATGCATTAAATGCCTGGAGTGATCATACAAAGGAATCATAAATAAACTAATCAAGTCCATAAAAACTTCTTTCACATGTATATGACAGTCACTGAATTGGTTAGTCTTCCCATAGGTATATATATGATCCGTGCTCAAAGTGTTCGGTGATTAACAGGTTCCCCACCGCGCGCCATCTTTTCACGGCGGCAGTCGGGGAACCCTGCGCGAATCGCCGTAAATAAGCGGCGATTCGCATTTGGCCACCAGGGGGCGCGCGCGCACCCGCCGCACTTCTGGGGAGTGTGCCCGCGGCTCGGGCGGACCCGATGTCCACCGGCGAGCCACGATGAGCGGCTACAGGGAAAGAACGGGGAACCGCCGATGTAAACACGGCGGTTCCCCGCCCTGTCAGTGGGGCATGAGAGATCTACTGATCCCTGTCACTGGGATCAGTTAGATCTCTCATGCCCATGTTAGCCCAACCCCCCCACAGTAAGAACACACCCAGGGAACACTATTAACCCCTAGCTGTCCCCATGCAGGTTAACCCCTTCACTGCCAATGACATTTATACAGTAATCAGTGGACATTTAAATTTCTGATCGCTGAATAAATGTCATTGGTCCCAAAAAAAGTGTCAAAATGTTCCAACATGTCCGCCCCAATATTGCATTACCGCTAAAAATCGCAGATCGCCGCCATTACTAGTAAAAAAAAAAAAAAAACCCCAGAAATGAATTCTCATCATCCGTAAACACAGCCACTTTTGCGCAAACCAATCACTAAACACCAATTGCGATTTTTTTATCGCAAATATGAGGAATTATATAAATCGGCCTAAAACGGTGAAAAAAAATGTTTTTTTATATTTTTTTTGGATTTGAATTTTAGCAAAAAGTAAGAAATTTGTTTTTTTTTGCAAAATGGTCGCTCTTCTTTTGTTTATAGCGGCGATAAGAAATGACGCAGAGGCGATCAAATACCACCAAAAGAAAGCTCTATTTGTGGGAAAAAAAGTACGCAAATTTTGTTTGGGTACAACGTCGCACGACCGCGCAATTGTCAGTTAAAGCGACGCAGCGCCGAATCGCAAAAAGTGCTCTGGTCCTAAAGTGCAAAATTCTTCCGGGGCAGAAGTGGTTAAGGGTGGTATCCAAAAATGGTGAGTGAGTGCACTTACCAGAGGCTGGTAAGACACCAGAACAAAACATAGTCTTGCAGCTCTCAGACCAGGTGGGTTGGATGAGCAATAGTAATTATAAGGTGACAAGTGCTGAAAAGTGCTCCAAATGTGAACTTCCGAAAACATCAAATTATATGCGCTTACCGGAAGCTGGTAATCAACCAGCAATTGGAGTTAGGCCCCTTGGGGGAAAGTGGGTGGAAGAGGTTCCTCCCGGATCCTGGGTCATCAACTTCTTTATCTACTCTTGGGGGTAGTTGGTGCCAATGATGCAGGATGAGAACGCTCAGGCAGATTAAAACATAAAGGAAAAGAGGTGCTCCATAGCGTAATCCAGTTTTTAAATTTATTCAAAAGTGTGGTTAAAAACACTTACATTGTATACAAGTAACACAGCGCATTTTAATGTGTAGTGTATTCACATTTATGTCACCAATTTTTACATAACTTAAGCGCCGCATTCTCTGTCTTGTATTACATTCCTCCAATCTGGTTAAATTGTCGTGCTGGCAGCTATTATATACTCCTATAGGTAGCGCTGTATTTCTATTCTTAAGATAATTTTATGAATGTACTTTTGAATATCAATGAAGGTTTCAAATTTGGTTAATTGCTGAGATAGTGGCTGTACTTAGATTAACTGCTTGTCGCCCGCCCACCTTCAAATGACGAAGGGACGGTGCGGCTCTTTTTCTGGAAAGACATCATATGACGTCGCCCAAAATGCACGCTATTGCAGGCCCGTGGGAGCGTGCAACGTGGCGATCGTAGCCACGACTCTTTAGACATGTGATTAGGTGTGTCCAATCACAGCTGGTCACATGTAAACAAGGAAGTGCTGATAATCGGCTCTCCTCACCTCACACTGACAAAGTGTGTGGTGAGGAGTGCTGATCAGTGGCATCTCCCCTCACAGAACACCTGGGCATGTAATCAGGGCACTGATCATCAGTGCCCTGGTTACAGCAAAGCCCTAGCAGTGCCAACAGTGCCACCAACCAGTGCATATCAGTGCCATCAATCAGTGCATATCAGTGCCACGAATCAGTGTCCATAAGTGCCACCAAACAGTGCCCATAATTGATGCCAGTCAATGCCTTCTATCAGTGCCCATCAGTGCTGCCTATCTGTGCTGCCTATCAGTGCCCACCATTGCTGACCATCAGTGCCTAGCACTGCCACCTATCAGTGCCCACCAGTGCCACTTATCAGTGCTCACCAGTGCCACTTATCAGTGCCACCTATCAGTGCCCATCAGTGTGGCATATTAGTGCCTCCTCATCAGTGTCCCCTAATCAGTGCCCATAAATGTCGCCTCATCAGTGCTCATAAGTGCCACCTCATCAGTGCCCATCAGTGCAGCCTCAGAGAGAAAAAAAGAAAAACCCCAGCAGTGATTAAATGCCACCAAATGAAAGCTCTATTGGTGTGAAGAAAATTATAAAAAAGTAATCTGGGTACAGTGTTACATGACAGCGCAATTGTCTTTCAAAGTGCAACAGCGCTGAATGCTAAAAAAGGCCTAGGCAGAAAGGGGGTGAAAGTGCCCAATATTCTGGTGGTTAAAGAGGCCAGAGTCTTTCAGACCCACTTTCTTTTTTGAGTGGACCTGCCTCCCCCCTCTTGAACCCCTTTTTGATCTATTGATTGTTTTAAGTTGGGAGCCCCCAGGAAATGCTTATTGTTTTAGTTACCATTATGTTAATTTTTCCTATCTGGAAAATTAGATCCAGGGGGTAATTCCGCTGTTGCCAGTAGTTACCACCATGAGGCATCCTCGGGAATACACATCACGCTGATTATATTGAGGTTCCCAATTTGATGGTTGCTCATTAATATACCCCCCCAAAATAATCATCCCTACCACTCAAAGGATCAAACCTATTATAGGTAGTAGTGGGGTTCACTTTAGGAAAAGCAGGATGTTCACCACTACACCCACCTTTCTTATTTTTCTGTTCTATCTCCTCCTTCTCTAGATGTTTCCTTAGGGTGTCAGATCTCGTTACCTTTATATGGGTTTGATTTCTCTCTAAAAGTACTGAATTTCTCATCGATCTTAAGAAGTTTTTGTTTTTTCTTGGTCAACATAAATTTCAGCAAACCTACTCCAGCTTTGTTGAAATATTGGAACCACTCTGCAATATCAAATATATCACTTTGAGGGGATACTTCCCACCTCAGGCTTCTAGGGACCATATTATCAATATATACTTCTCAAAGAAAGCAATATCCCAGTTGATATGAAGCTCTGTGGTGACCACATTTTTCAACCTCAGAAACATGCCCCCAATGTCATCCTGAGATTAACTGGTTTCAGTAAATATACCTTGAGTATTGATAGCATGAGAGGCCCTAAATTCAAAAATATCCATACTGATGGAAAAACCAGCTGCAACACAATAATATCCCAAAAGCAATTGATAAAAGCAGACCTGCAATCTGCTGTGCTTAAGTAAAGTAAATAAAAAATAACCTAACGTTGCTAGCACGATATTGCTGGAAACAACATAAACATAAAAAGGTGGTAATAGTGCAGCGCTAAACTAAAACAGAGTCCAAGGTAACAAAAATCCATACAAATATCCAAGGAGGTTTAGATAGGAGTTTTTATCATGTGCAACTATATAGCCACATGATCACTTCTGCACACCCTGGCACCAGTCAGCCCCCATCCACAAATGTCCCTGCTATGTTTCACAGGCTCTGTACTTCCTTTGGTGGACAACCTGTGCTCCATTATCTTCAATAGAGGGCAGGTGAGACATCAGATATTTTAAAGAGAACCTTTCACCAAAAAAGCATGACATGGTGACTTCATCTCCTATGTGATGAAAAAATCAAGTTTGGTGAAAAAATTGTAAAAAATGTAATTTACACTCAAGCACTTTAAACTTCTCCCCCCAAAAGTGTGAGCCCACTAACCCCACATACACACATACACAAAGGTAAACACAATCTTCAGGGACACCTACACATGAAGACATCAATTGTGCTGCACAAGTTACACGTCGCCACACATGTTAGAGTGAGAGCAATAATTTTAGGCCCATTACTCATCATTAACATTAAACTGATGACCTTTAGGGGCTTTTAAATTGTCACCTATAGAAAATGTAGGGTATTGAAGTTTGTTGCCATTTCAAGGATACACACAAGATTTGATATGTTGGGTATTTATTTACTTGACACAACCTCATCTTTTATATTTTACCAAAAATTGGGTAATATATTGTGCTTGTGTGCCCTAAATTTTTTGGATGAACCCACTGTGCTATTGAATTGAACTACCAACATTTTCTTCTTCAGGATTTCTGTTTTTTGAAAATATTTACTGTTTGGGGGGATTGAAGTAATCTTCAGGCCTAAAGTGATCTTTTAAATAATTTGCAAAAAACACAAAAAAAGCTCTAGCGATGAAAGGGCTAAGTATTTTATAATGTACATTAACATTTCTAGTTGGAGATTCTTTTTCGGAGTGAAATCTTTGGGTTTAGTTCTGCTTTATTGCTGTATGAATAAACTACTGTGTTAGTATCTTAATGCAATTCAAATATTGTAGATGTGCAAGACCAAGTGGAGCTTCGATTGAGTGTAGCAATGCCATAACATTCTCTCTCATCAGTCTTCTACTAGTTTATAGTTTGTTTTTAATTCAGTTTCTGCAGTACATATTTTATGTAATGTAATATCACTACCTCATGCTAATATCTAGTGTGTGAAATTGCTGTATACAAGAAGCAAAACGTGTGATGAAAGTGTAGTCTTCAAGATTCCTTAGTCTGCTTTTACAGTGAGTTATATCTGACCCTGCAAGGTGTCTCTGAGCAAAGTACTGGTAATTAAACATTGGGTTTAATGAGTCAAGAACTTCATTGGTTGGGTTTATTAACTCATGGAGTTTCACTAGATATCTTTGCAGTGAAGGGTGTTAACAGATTTACACATGAGATGCCCTAACACACTTTAGTTATCTATTATAATTTTCTTAATCGAATGTAAAGGAACAACTTTTCCTCTTGTTTTGAGTAAATTAACTCCAATATCTATATTGTGCAGCTGGATGTAAACATTAGACAGACACTGATGTGTTTATTTTATTAAATTAATATTTTGTATAATTTAGGCATTCTGAAAATAGAATGTGTGGTTTATATAGTAGAAATGAGTTCTTTTACATTCTTCTAATAAAACGAATACAATTTTTATATTTAGAACTACAGATATCCCAGTTTTTTTTTAAATTAGTAAATATAGTCTGCTATGCAATATACAGTATATTAAGTTTGTGTATTTATTGATTGAAAGTATACGTGTAAGCTTAAACTACCCCCAGTGTCCTATTCACACAGACCATTCTCATTACAATTAGCAATACAAATCTTTGTACTATAGATATAATTGCAATCGTTGTACAGGTGGTCCCCAAGTTACAAACATCCGACTTACAAACGACTCCTACTTACAAACGGAGGGAGACAACAGGAAGTGACAGGAAATCTACCCCTAGGATGGGAAATTCATACATGTAAGAGTTATTATGGGAAAAAGGTGTCTCCACTAATGCTTTATCACCAAGGTTTGTTTCCACAACAACCCAAATTTTTCAAAATCCAATTATCATTGGGGCAGGAAGTGAGGTGAAATCTTCTGAACAGAAACATAGACAGCAAAACAAACATTGCAGGGGTGTTAACCCTTCCATATGCTATCCAAAAAGCTTAAAAATATATTTTTTTGGCTGAAGCTACACTTAAAAAATGTACCTGTTCCAACTTACAAACAAATTAAACTTAAGAATAAACCTACAGTCCCTATCTTGTTTGTAACCCGGGGACCGCCTGTAGATATAATGTATAAACTGTATTTACATAACCCAGCTCTAGTGTATACTCCAACATGTACTTGCACTCTTTACAGTTAACCACTTGAGCTCCAGAAGGTTTTACCCCCTTCATGACCAGAGGCATTTTCAGCTATTCAGCACTTTGCTACTTTAACTGGCAATTGTGCGGTCATTCAATACTGTGCACAAATTTCATTTCTATATTTTTTCACACAAATAGAGCTTTCTTATGGTGGTACTTGATTACCCTTGGGTTTTCTATTTTTTGCTATATAAACAAAAAAAAGACTGAAAATGAATGTTTTCTACTTTCTGTCATAAAACATATCCAATAAAATCAAATTCTCATCATAAATTTAGGCCAAAATGTATTCTGCTATGTGTTTTTGATAGAAAAAGTACAATAAGTGTATTTTAAGTAGTTAATATGAAAGTTTATACAATCAGACCCATAAATATTGAGACATTGACACAATTCTAATCTTTTTGGCTCTGTACACCACCAAAATGGATTTGAAATGAAACAAAAAGATGTGCTTTAACTGCAAACTTCCAGCTTCAATTTGAGGGTATTTACATCCAAATCAGGTGAACAGTGTAGGAATTACAACAGTTTGTATATGTGTCTCCCACTTTTTAAGGGACCAAATGTAATACTTGTTTGCAAATCCCTTGCAGTCAATTACAGCCTGAAGTCTGGAACGCATAGACATCACCAGACGCTGGGTTTCATTCCTGGTGATGCTCTGCCAGGCCTCTACTGCAACTGTCTTCAGTTACTGCTTGTTCTTGGGGCATTTTCCCTTCCGTTTTGTCTTCAGCAAGTGAAATGCATGCTCAATTGGATTCAGGTCAGGTGATTGACTTGGCCATTGCATAACATTCCACTTCTTTCCCTTAAAAAACTCTTTGGTTGCGTTCGCAGTATGCTTCGGGTCATTGTCCATTTGCACTTTGAAGCGCCATCCAATGAGTTCTCAAACATTTGGCTGAATATGAGCAGATAATATTGCCCAAAACACTTCAGAATTCATCCTGCTGCTTTTGTCAGCAGTCACATCATCAATAAATACAAGAGAACCAGTTCCATTGGCAGCCATACAAGCTCACGCCATGACACTACCACCACCATGCTTCACTGATGAGGTGGTATGCTTTGGATCATGAGCAGTTCCTTTCCTTCTCCATACTCTTCTTTTCCCATCACTCTGGTACAAGTTGATATTGGTCTCATCTGTCCATAGGATGTTGTTCCAGAACTGTGAAGGCTTTTTTAGATGTTGTTTGGCAAACTCTAATCTGGCCTTCCTGTTTTTGAGGCTCACCAATGGTTTACATCTTGTGGTGAACCCTTTGTATTCACTCTGGTGAAGTTTTCTCTTGATTATCGACTTTGACACACATACATCCACCTCCAGGAGACTGTTTTTGATCTGGCCAACTGTTGTGAAGGGTGTTTTTCTTCACCAGTCAAAGAATTCTTCGGTCATCCACCACAGTTGTTTTCCGTGGTCTTCCGGGTCTTTTGGTGTTGCTGAGCTCACCAGTGCGTTCTTTCTTTTTAAGGATGTTCCAAACAGTTGATTTGGCCACACCTAATGTTTTTGCTATCTCTCTGATGGGTTTGTTTTGTTTTTTTCAGCCTAATGATGGCTTGCTTCCCTGATAGTTCTTTGGATCTTATATTGAGAGTTGGCAGTAACAGATTCCAAATGCAAATAGCACACTTGAAATGATCTCTGGACCTTTTATCTGCTCCTTGTAAATGGGCTGATGAGGGGATAACACACACCTGGCCGTGGAACAGCTGAACAGCCAATTGTCCCATTACTTTTGTTCCCTTAAAAGGTGGGAGGCACATATACAAACTGTTGTAATTCCTACACTGTTCACCTGATTTGGATGTAAATACCCTCAAATTAAAGCTGAAAGTCTGCAATTAAAGCACATCTTGTTTGTTTCATTTCAAATCCATTGTGGTGGTGTATAGAGCCAAAAAGATTAGAATTGTGTCGAAGTCCCAATATTTATGAACCTGACTGTAGCTTCTGCAAACTATGGTATATATTTTTTTAAAAATTGATCTTTTTTTTTTCAAACAAGTACTTTGTCCAACATAGCAAAGTCAGATACAATCCAGTATTATTCAGAACAGCATAACAGAAGAAAAAGTGAACACATGTTCCAAAGCATTATTTCACCAAACATTAGGGTAAAAAGAAGGCACAAATGTCAAGTAGCACATCATCAATGAGATCAGTAGTATTACAAATACATCCTCATTTAAGCCTACAATAGTTAAAACAGTCGAGTCAGAACTAAACAGCTGCTAACTAGATAAGATCAAAACCATATGTGAATTATGCTGCAGTAACCACATTTGAACAAGCTCATGCGGACTAAGGCCAGGGGTGTCTAGCCATGGTGCCCATAATCTTTCAAATTTTCCCAGACATTTCCTATGCTGGTAGACATGCCTTTCAAATATAAGAGTGTCACCTATTGCTGGTGTGACGGGGGCTCATGAGACTTCCAAAGTAGAAGAAGTGAAGTTACATTGGTTAAATGCAACCAATGCAACCAATGTAGGTTCCTCCAGTATAATATTGCTTAATATGCCTAATAAGCAGTATTTAGGCTCAAGGGGTACCTGAGTTTGGAATAACCTATTAATGGTATCCATGGCAGCTGTCCAGTAGCGGTAGAGCTTGAGACACCTCCAAAGGAGGTAGATAAGGTCATCCCTGTTATGTCTGCACCTGTAGCATAGAGGATATGCAAGTACGCACATTCTGTGCAGACTAACAGGACTATAATGGGATCTCAGTACTATATATATATGGGATAATTTTTGTGAAGAAATTAAGGACCTAGTAGCCACAGCCTGCAGTGCATCCTCCCACTGATCCTCTGAGAGCTGACAAAGGTCCCCTTCCCACCCTGCGCAAGCCTTGGAGGGGTAGCCATCCAAATAATTACTCAAGAAATCAAATGAAAAATTGGGGTTGGCGATAAGGTCCAGACCGTCTCTGCTCCCTGGGTGGTGTGGTGTAATTGTAAGTACTGTAGTAAAACTGCATATACAAGGGAAGGGAAACACCTCTCCTGGAGACCTGAAAAGAGAAGCAAGCATCCTGGAAAATATGTCTCAAATGGGGCATCCCAAATGCCTTCCATCTGTTACCCTAGGTCAGCTAGCACAATTCCTCATTGGAACCGTTACCCCATATTGGGCTGTATGCAGTAAACCCCTCCACCTGCTGTAGCTGCTTTGATTTCCACCAAATTTTAAGAAGGAGATTGTATGTAGGAAAACTTCTATGTGCTTTGGCAAACAGACCTACCTCCAAGCCTTCAGGGATGGAGTCAAAAATTGATAAAATCTGTTTTACTGGCGTACATTTCTGGAGGCTCTAAAATGCTAGGACAGTACAAGTTTCACCCAAACTACCCCTTTTTGGAAAGTAGACAAATGTCTGAGACATTTATTAAAAGGCATAGTGAGATTTTTAAAGTTGTCATTTTATGCCACAATTTTTTTTTTTTTGAATATGAAGAAATTGAATAAAAATATTTTTCACATTTTTTTCATACTGCCATCAGTACAGTACAGCGTTTTATTCAATTTTTTAAAATTGTATTACATACTTTCATCAGAGTAGTTCAGTGCCACCATAGTAAGACTGTACTACTCTGGGGGGTGTTACATAATGAGTTTACGTGAAATCTCCTTTAACAGCTGTAAATATTATCTTAAAAATGATGAGTAAGATTTGAATAGAGGATATAGAGATGCCCACCAATCAGAAACCACTTTATGCAAACCAATGACGGAGAGGCCTGTAATAATACACAAACTAGATGGAGTAGAGAGAGAAATCTTTGGAACACCAGTTACCAGAATGGGCCCCAATGCGCAGCGGCATGGTAATTATGGAATATATCACTTGCACTTATATCTAAATGTTTGTCTTATGTCTTTTCTTTCTCATTGTTTGTATTTAGTGATATGTTAGAGCTCTATTAATGTTTCTTTTATGTAACTAGATATATTGTTTTTTTGTTAGACCTTCATACTATTTAACAATATATTTCTGTTGTTGTGTTGAAGCTTTCACTTCTGGGTAAGAACTCTCATTTACTAAATCATATCAGAAAAATATTACATCTCATAATATATAGATTTGGTCAACAGGGGTGATGAGGGATTTTT
>BLSH010374737.1:227626-242384 GCA_018402905.1 Glandirana rugosa
CGCGTCTTCTAGAGTTGTGTATGTGGGGACATCCGTGCTTAATTGTTTCCCCTGTATGTGTTGAGATCTTCTGCGCTAGTTGCGTCGTAGCGATCGGGCCTCACCACGTGGTTATCTAGTGAGGCATATAGATTAATCTAGTCTTTGTGGCTGGTTTGTGGGTAGTAAGCGTTCTCTAGTAGTGTTTATCTGATTACTGTATCTCTTTCCTAGAGGGTTCAGTTGTTGTCTGCTGAGTGAGAAACGTTCTGCCTCACAAGTGCAGTAGGCCTTGAGGCCCAGATATGGTAGTTGCTGAATCGGTGCTTGCTTTAATGCATATGGGATAACTGCTTCTGTGGGCCACAATAAACAGATTGCTGTTTTTTGAGGGCTTTTGGTAGGTGATTCTGAGTGGGGTTCTCGTGGGTGGCTGTTGTGATTGCCGTAACAGCGTCTTTCCGTGGGTAGGCCCAAAAGCCGCGGCCTCGATTTTTGGGCCGGGTGCCGCTCGGGTCTCCGATTTTGCGAGAGAGAGTGCCCCGTGGGTGATTCTGGGGCTCTGCCTCTCTATATGCCTTGATCTATGTGGTATAGGGCAGTCCTCAGGATTCCCTGCCCGTTGTAGTGGGTATCCTGGTTGGCGCCGGTTAGGCCGCAAAAGCCGCGGCCTCGATTTTCGGCCGAGCGGAGATCGCGGCCTCCAAAGTGATGTGGCCATCCCTGGGGTGTTGGTGGAGTGAGTGGGTGGTGTGGTGTTTCTCACCCGTCCTTTTTGGCTGTGGATTGTCGAGGGTTTTTTCCCCTAGCTCCGGAGCTCCTCAGTGTTGTGACCGTCCGCTTCAGCCGCAGGCCACGCCCCCCGATTTTATTATTCTTGTTGAATCTATGCCATGAATAATTACGGCAGTGCTGAAGGCAAAAGGGGGTCCACTAGCATGGTGTACCAAAAAAAAAGTGGCCGGTGAGTGTATATGTATATATATATATATATATATATATATATATATTTACATATATGATATATAGGAATATATATATATATCCCAACAGCTTCTCTCCCAGATTCTCCACCTCTGAGCTTGAGAGTCTGGGAAGGAGATATTTCAGTATAACAGCCAGTGAGATCTTCAGAACTCACTTTAATAAACTTGCCATTTGTGACAGAACAGTTGTGTGCTGTGATGAGAAGCTGAGAACATGTTCTCTGCTCCTCATCTCAGCTACATAAACCCGTACACACCATGATCCTGAGGATCACATATTTTCATAAACGGACACAAGTTAAATGAGGATTATCTTCTCCTATAGCCCAGTCATATGTAAGTTTATTAACAATACTTGTTTTGGTTGGAATTCTTTGTTTCCACCTTCTCAAATGTACACAATTACAGTTTTACAGGTATTAAAGCAAAATAAAATTAAGTGGATTCAAGTATGTTTGTTTTCTTTTTGTTTTCTTAGATCATGCAAAACTCATAATTATTTGTGTCATTAAATTGTTATTCTATTTGAGTTGTTCTGCTTGATATCTTAATTATACTTTCAATGTCAGTTCATTCTGAAAGCTCTCATCTGGATTGACTGGGTCAGGCTGGTGTTAATTGTAATAATTTGATTTCTTTCTGCCCTTCTTTTCACCCAAGGTGAACACGTCTTTGTAGAATTACCTTTAGTTGGAATAAATAGATGTTTACAGGACCGTGTGGTTTTGTAGCTTGATGTAGAAAAACAAAATCCTGTATATAAGACTTTTTTAAAAGAAACCTGCATAAAACAACATTGTACAATTGTAATACCTGTTAACTATAGACAGATGCATGCGTGTACAAAAATAAAGAAAATCTGAAAGGTTGCACAAATAATTCTAACAATTATAATAATTAAATTCAAAGGACTGGGATGAAACTGACAACATAAAGACTATTAAAGATTAAGTTTAAAAGATAACAAAAATACTAATGTAGTCTTGTGTTTCTAATTTCTAAAAATAACTAAACATATAAATATACTGTTCTGTAGGTTTAAATTCATTAATTTAAGTACCTGTCATTTTCTTAATATCATTATCTGACTGAGAGAGGAAGGGTTGCATAGGTAGCCAGTTCAGTGCATGTGTTTTTAGGCTAAGCAGGCTTACACAACAAAGAGAATTTTGGACGACAGAACGTCCGTTTTTTGTTGAATGCTTGTCTCATGTCGAAAGTGAAGAGCGTACTAATGATATAAAAATCAGACGTTGAGTTGCCGTATGAAAAAATATTTCTAGTCTGCACAACCAGCTTTTGTCTTATGAAAAATTAGAATGGGGGGGGGCGCATGCGCAGCTTTCACCGCATCGGATGTCTATGTGAGTAGATCCGCTCTACTTCTACCATTTTGCCTGCATCCTGGGGCCAGATCGCTGCGATTTTCAACCTACATATCCCCAACATCTCCAGGGTCAAGCGGTGCATGTCTGCCAAAAAAGAAAAAAAAAAACAAAGGGACCACACATAAGTCTCTTACCCATTACCTACTGTGGAACCAGTAGAAATACAGCATGGCTCATGATGGCGCATGCTGCCCGGCCTCTCCATCCTCACAGCTCTCACAGGACTCCTCCAATCCAGCACAGGACAATAAGTACACCTCTCCTCTTACTAATGAGGACCTGGACAAAAGTATTGAGTCTATATACAGTAAGATAGCTGCCAAATTTCAATCTGAGCTTCATAAGAGCACAAATACATTGACACAGGAGATAGCAGCATTGGCGACTCACACTGACCTTTTAGAAACCAAGCATGACAAGCTCAGAATAGCACATAATGATCTCTCCAGAGAGCATGACACCCTAGCAGCTACAGTCACCTTGCTACAAGCCCAAATCAAGGATTTGGACAATCATAATCGCAGGAACAATCTCAGGATCAGAGAGGTTCCTGAAACGATCACTAACCTTTTTCCTGCCATGCTTAAATTATTTCAATCCATCCTGCCTGATCATGATGCTGAGGTGTTCACATGTGATCACATTCACCATGCATTACATCCCAAACCCCCCCTGATAAAGCACTAAGAGATATAGTACTCTGTCTGAAGGATTTTCTTTTTATTATTATTATTATTATACAGTATTTATATAACGCCGACAGTTTGCGCAGCGCTTTACAATATTAGGGCACACAGTACAATTACAATACAATTCAATACAGGAGGAATCAGAGGGCCCTGCTCGTTAGAGCTTACAATCTAGGAGGGAGGGTTAAATGATACAAAAGGGCAATAACTGTGAGGGATGAGCTGATTGAGAAAATAAGAAGTGTAGTTGTTAGGTCGTGGCAGGATAGGCTTCCGTGAAGAGAAACGTTTTCAGGGATCACCTAAAGGTGGATAGATTTGGGGATAGCCTGACAGATTGGGGTAGGGAATTCCAGAGGATGGGAGAGGCTCGAGAGAAGTCTTGGAGGCGAGTATGAGAGGAGGTGATGAGGGAACTGCAGGGCAGGAGGACTTGAGAGGAGCAAAGCAGATGATTAGGTTGGTATTTTGAGACTAGGCTGGTGATGTAGCTGGGAGCAGAGTTGTGGGTGGCTTTGTAGCTCATTGTTAGTATTTTGAACTTAATTTGTTGGCCGAGTGGCAGCCAATGGAGGGATTGGCAGAGAGGGGTGGCAGACGCCGAACGGTTTGTAAGGTGAATGAGTCTGGCAGCGGCATTCATGATGGACTGAAGGGGGGGATAGTCTATTTAAAGGTAGGCCAGTGAGGAGGGAGTTGCAGTAGTCGAGGCGAGAGATGACCAGGGAGTGAATCAGGAGCTTTGTGCTTTCATTGTTAGGAAAGGACGTATTTTAGAGATGTTGCAGAGGTTGAGGCGGCAAGCCTTAGAAAGTGATTGTATGTGGAGCCAAAAGGAGAGTTCAGAATCCAGGATAACACCAAGCACCCTGACATGTAGGGACGGGTGGATGGTTGTGCCATTGCTCTTGACAGAGAAGTCAGGGGAAACGGTACGTGGGGGAGGAAATATTATGAGTTCGGTTTTGGACAAGTGGAGTTTTTCTTATAAAGAAAGAAATCCTGTGTGCGGCCCACAATTCTCCAAATATTGCAATGGATGGTATAAATATGCAAATATATCCAGATATTTCTCCTGCAACACTGGAAAGACAACATAACATGAAGGAGGTCACCACAGTTTTGGCTGCAGCCCATATTCATTATAGGTGGGGATTCCCTTTTAAACTCACTATCTCCCATAACGGCACCACAAACATGACTACAATGTTACGAGAGGGGCATGAAATTCCAGTCAAACTAGGCCTCATGGAGGCCAAAGCACTTCCTCATCCACCCTCCATCCCCCATGTGGAATACACCTTCACGGAGACATGAGAGGAGACGTACCCAGGATGAAATTGGCCAAAACTTTAATTAACATGAATCTTTCTTCCATGTACACACTTTAGAAGCAGCTGATTTATTTTATTGGTCACTATACCACTTCACCATATATGCTGTTTGGTTCCATTTTTCTGGTTGTTCTTTTTTTTATAGACATGGAGCTCCACCTAGTGGCCTTGTTTTCAGACTGAACATTTTTTTTCTTGGATTCTTTAATATGGTAATGGAATCCTTGCCCATTAGAGCGCCACCCAGTGTCTATGACCCGGATTACACTACAACCCCTCTGACTGCTTAAGATACTGGAGTACTCTGGGTGCACAAAACACCATCTAGTGGTCTGTTCTGGAATTTACTCTCATATACGTACTTACTTTACCTGACTAATCTTTTTTTTTTGCCCCCTTGCACTGGAACTATAGAGACACAATGAGACCCTTACTTCATTCCTTATTGGAGACTTCAGGAGGATTACACGTTTCTTTGCAAGTTCTCTGTTGGAAGTTTCTTCTATACATGAGCAGACTACTACAGACGCACACCACCCGCCTTACAAGGTAAAGTCCTTTGCCATCTTATTTTTACTACAGATAAATCTGGCTAGACTTGAAGGTGATGCCCCAAATTGGTTCCGTACTACCTTTGCCAGGGAATCACAGGAACCCTCCATATTGCCTCACCTAAAGACCTCACTTTTTTCTAGGTTCCCAGTCCTGAAATCAGGAGCCCTATTAATGTAAACAGTTTTTGTTAGTACCAGACATGCTATTACTATACAATCTTCAAATATAGCAGGCAAGATCGTTGGATTTCGATGCCATGCTACCCCACTCCACTCATATCTGATTTTCTTAGGAACGTTAGTTATGACTACTGGAGTTAGAGGCTTTTATGCCCCTTATAGTGTTCTACTTTGTATTTCAGGCTTATGCATTAAGCATCCTGACCCTAGTTTCATCCAGCTCACAGCCCAGATGCTGGACTTATCTATTTTTGTTTTAGTTGGACCCATATGGTCTTGTTTTATATGTTTCTTTTCATAGAGGTATGTCAGATATGTCATATATTGTATGGTACATGGTTTTATTCAAGGTATGTACTGCTCCCAGAGATGTGCTGCCCTTGCGGGGGAACTTTCTATTGCTTTCTTGCACTTACTACTAAATATTTCAGTAGAATGCCTTGAACTCTTAAAATGTAATAGTGGTAATATGTTTTACTCATAATGTGCAGGGTTTTAATTCCCCCCCACAAACGCAAAAAGGCTTTCACATTTTATAGACAATTAGGGGCACAAATAATACTTCTTCAAGAGACCCACTTTGCTTCAAACAACCACCCCTTATAATTTCACAAATCATATAAGCAATCTTATTATACTCTATTCTCCTCTAGAACCAGAGGGGTTGCTATATTTTCACATCATTTGTTCCCCTTCGAGGTCCAGCACGTTTACCGAGACCCAGACAGCAGATATCTTATACTCAAAGGTTTGCTGGCTTGGGCTTTTCCCAAATCATTAACTAAATCACTACAAACACTACAACTCAAGGATTCTTGGGGAGCCCATAACACCGGTGCCAGGGACTACAAATTTTACTCCCACCCTCACAACTCATTTGCCAGATTGGTCTATATTTTTTGCACTCCTATCATCCTGTCTAACTTGAACACATCTGAAATACACTCACTCACCTAGAATCCCTTAATTCACCCTTTTTGGAAGAGAAGGTCATTAAATCACTGAATCGTTCTGTGGCTCCTGGCCTGGATGGATTCATGGCTAGTTATTATAAACATTATGCTTCCATTTTGACTCCTAGACTAACCTTCCTATTTAATAACATCCTAGATGGAGGCCTTTTTCCTAATGAAATGACCCTAGCTAACTTATCTTTTTTACCAAAACCTCTTAAAGACCATTCACTCCCACAGAATTATAGGCTTATTTTGGTTATCAACAATGACCTCAAAATCTTTGGTCATGCTTTGGCGGAACGACTGGCAGCTATTATAGAGACCCTGACCTCTTCTGACGAATCTGGATTCATTCCTTCATATTCATTCATTCAGATTTACGACTAATGTTCTCCAGGACGCCAAACTGCATGCAAAACAAATCCTTCTGTTGAGCCTTGATCTCAACAAGGCCTTTGATAGCGTGCTCTGGCCTTATCTCTTTTCTGTTCTGAAACATATGGGTTTTAGAGATGAATTTATGTCTGGTATACATGCTATTCATCACCAACTCAAAACAAGAATCAAACTACCTGGTTGTGACTCGAGCTTCTTCACACTGGGCAGGGGTACCCGACAGGGATGCCCATTATCCCCCTTATTAGTTGCTCTAGCTTTATAACCCCTTGTTGTAAATATCAAAATGCACCCAGATATACTTGGATATCACACTGAATTATTTTCATTTCATTTTAAGTTCTGCATGTATGCAAATTACATAATGCTTTTTTTGACCCGTCCCCAAGCTTCCAAGCTTCCTTACCCAATCTGTATTTCGCTTCAATATCTGAACTTACGGTCAACATTAATAAATCTGTGGCCCTCCCTGTTAACATTCCCACTGCCCAGTGTGATGCTCTCCGTAGGTCCTTTCCATTTTAATGGGCGGTGGATAAGATTCCCTATCTTGTGATATACATCACACCTCGATTATCATCTATGTTTGCAATGAACTATCCTCCATGTGTTTCCCGACTCGGGAAAACTTGACGCTCCTATCCAATCTAATTTCTGGGAAGAGTCACGGCTATAAAAATGACCTTCTTACCAAAACTCCTAAACCTTTTTGAGTTCTCCCGATAAACATACCTAAAGCGTTTCTTGATAGCCTACAGAGTGATGTGAATAAATTTATTTGGTATAATAAACAACCTAGATTCTCCAGACATATCCTCTATAAGCCCCAATCAGCAGGTGGTCTCGGATTGCCCATTTTATGGCTATATTTCCTGGCTGCCCACTTCTCCCAGATGGCGCAATGGAATATACCAAATTCAATGGTACCATGGGTGTGTTTTGAAACTGAAACTATTCGTCCTTACCACCTCTCACATATCCCATGGTCCTCCTCTATCTCTAACCATAAACTTACCCCCCTTAACACTATAATAACGCAAACACTAACTCTTTGGAACCGCTATAAAGCAAAACATAACTTAATCTCCAACACCCCATTAAATGCTTCTTTTTTGGGAGACCCTTCATTCACTCCTGCTTTTGACTCCCCTGATTGCTTTGCATGGGGGGCGGAATAGTTCTATGGTCACTTTATCGGATCTCCAAATCAATGGAATGTTCACTACTTTTGACCTCCTCTGCTCACAAAATCAGATCCCTCTTTGCGAAAATTTTTTTTGCTACAGACAAATTAAACACTTTTTTAGTACACAATATAGCCTATCCCCTCTACCCCACACAATTTTTGAGACACTCTGCCATCACTCCCCCAGAGGTAAAGAACTTATCTCTATCCCCCTATCTTCTGTACTAGAGGGGAATGGTGGCATAATGTTAATGGGAAGGATCCTGTACACCTTGCTAGACAGAATGCACCTGTTTGACCGTATATGGGATTCCTGGAAGACTCATGGACACATGTTATTGTCTTAATCTATGATGACAACCTACTTGACTACCATGATATACTGCACCAATGCCCTTGTGGATAATTTTCTTTTTGACCTATTATTCGATGCATCTGTACAATGATGAGTATTCGTTGTTTTTTTCTATTGATCACCTTTTGTAAAACTCTACCTCTGTATTGTTATTTCATCTCATGTTACGGAATCTATTTCTGTATTCTGTAATGTGATTGTATACCTTTCTTTTACATATGTGAAAATAATAAAAAAAGTTTATAAACAAAAAATCTAAATCGGCTGTCAAAAGGAGCATACTAACGGTAAGAATTTCAGACGATCGACCTTCGAGCGAAATTTCCTGTCCGAAATTTGCATCGTGTGTACGGGGCTTAAGAGTGAGCACCTGATTAAAGTGTACTGCGGACTTTCGGGTCCGGCGCCGTATGGAGCAGCTGCTACTCAGCTAGCTCCCACCAAAGACCCTCAAACACCAGCCTATAAAGCCATCCGTACACCGGGGACCCCCCCAGCAGCTCAGGTAGCACCCCCACATTGGCACATGGAGAAATTCCTGGGGAAAAACGGTCTGTGAGCGGCCCCGTCCGCATCGCGGCAGGCGCCCGAAATCGAGGCCCCGGCTTCGGCCTACAACTCCGGAGCCTGGAGCGGCAATTCGGCGGCTCTGAATGGCCCACAAGGGGCCCAAACTAACACAGGGGAACATCCTCCTCCTAATGCCCACCCTGAGGACCATGGAATAGAGGTAGGAGCATCGGATCATACCCCGACACAATTTAAAGGGGACACATTCACCGACCAAATCGCACGGGCGGTGGCTGCTCTCCTGGCCCCGACGATTGAAACCTCGGTCCAGACAGCAATCAACAATAGCCTAGCCCAGTTCCAGAGAGTTATTAGTGATCACTCCGCCAGGCTAAATGAGGTCGAACAACGCGTCTCTAATGTAGAAGACGAACTCTACCAGATGCAAAGCTCTGAACAATCTCAAGACAAATCGCTCCAACTTATCGCTCAGAAACTCGAGGATCTCCAGAACAGGTCTAGAAGAAACAATCTATGCTTTATTGGGGTCCTGGAATCGCTACAAAATCAAAACCTACCCGACTTTTGTGCAAAACCCATCCCGGAGGCATTAGGCATCACATCACCCGTAATAGTCGAGAGAGCCCGCCGCCTGGGTCAGCACAATGAGAAGCGCCCCTCCCCAAGGCCAGTCATAGCCCGCTACTTAAATTATGCAGACAAGTCTACCATCCTGCAAAGATTCCGCCAGATGAAATCCTTTCAAATAGACAGGATCAAGATACTTATCTTCGCCAACTATTCCATAGAAGTCTCGAAGAAAAGGAAAGCATTTCAAGGTATCTGCTCCCAACTCTTTCAACGCAACATAAAATTCACACTGGCATACCCAGCGGTGCTGCGCATGAAAACACCTAACAGAGAACAACTCTCTTTCCACGACCCCGCAGAAGCGGACCACTTCATTCGCTCCCAGCATACCCCTTCGACTCATGCCAGCATCTCCTCCGGGATCAACCGCCCCCAAATTCAGAGAAGCCCGAGGAAAGACTCCCCCAAGCGCACAAAATATTCCAACACTGGGAACCACTGTTCACCCCGCTAAAAACCTACCACACCTACGCCTTGGCCTCTTCTAGAGATCGGTCCCACAAAAAGATCACTATGGAGCCAATTCTACCTCCTTATCAAGAAGGAATCAAGCAATGACATCAAACTAGACTCTCTAGAACGTAACTATAAGTTTAAATGCCTCTTTGTTAACCCGCCTAATCCTTTTGTGCCTGTCCATCCTAGCAATGATTCATTGTGCGAGCCACGCAGGCCGGTAAACCAGAATCACTGCTAGTTTTCACAGTGCCACTGTTTAATTTTGTTAGCAGTTTGTGTTACCTAATGTTGATTAATGCCAAATGACTCAAACTGCAAGATTTTGTGTCTATGACAATAGAGCTCCCGCCAGAACGAATTGTGGCATGCGCCGCTCCTACTCCCCTACCCTTTCTTAATTCCCTCCGGAGCCGCACTGGGTGCCGTCCCCCTTTCACGGTGAATCTGACATGTAATGTTTCGTCCCCCGGATTCACTAAAAGTGTTACCGAGGTGCTTCTTTGGGAGCTCATAGTTGCAGTTCGTTCATGCGGGAAGAAGTGAAGTGCTCTCCAATTATGTTATGCTTTCCTGTTGGTACTTCCATTTCTACAATACAGTCAGCATATTATCCACAAAGGTCAACCCACCTACCCTCACTCATCCCCCCCTATCCTACTATCCCGCCAGACACAGCGTTCCAACTTTATCTTCTCTCACGACTCATCTCCCTAGGGCACACCCCAGATCTAGTTACATGCCATAGAAACCCACGACTTCCATATCCCCTTCATCCCCCCAATTGACTATGAAAATAGTGTCATGGAACGTTAAGGGACTTAAATCCCCAACCAAACGGATTAAAATACTCCGCCACCTCAAACGCCTAAAAGCCGACATTGCACTCCTACAAGAATCCCATTTGTCATCTTCAGATTTCCACCGTATGCGCAAATTATGGGTCGGTGAAGTATTCGGTTCAGACGCCATCGGCCGCAAAGCCGGCGTATTAATCCGGATTCACAAAAATTTCCCCTACAAGATCTCCGCTTCTGAGGCTGACAGCCAAGGGAGGCGAATTATGATAAGGATCCAGCAAGCCAATTCCGATCTCCTAATTACCAATGTTTATGCCCCTAATATCCCCGACAGGCAATTCTACGCCGTCTTTTCATCTTCCCTGCTAAAACACCCGGATGTACCCCATATCCTTGGAGGACACTTTAATGACATTATCCACCCCCTAGAAGATAAATCCCCAATTAAGACCGTCGGTACCTCCCAACCCATCTGTCACTCCACATTACTGGCCACCACGATTGACTCCCTTGACCTCACAGATGTCTGGAAACTATCTCACCCTCTGGGCAGGGAGTTTACCTTTTTTTTCACACCCCCATAAGTCTCTATCCAGAATAGACTACATCTTTTGCACCAGAATGCTAATCCCGAAAGTAGTAGAGGCTACAATCCATAATATTGCAATCTCCGACCACGCTCCGATTTTGGTATCTTTGCAACTTAACACCCAACAGCAGACACCTAAATTATGGAGGTTCCCCTCTTTCCTCCATAACAACGAAAATTTCCGCTCTTTCTTAACTAAAACATGGCAACTGTCCAACAATCAGCCACACTTGGACAACCCGAACATAGTCTGGGAGGCAGGTAAGGCTTGTCTAAGAGGGCACATAATCTCATATTTAGCATCCTGCAAAAGGCATACGTGCTTGCAGTATAAGATGGCATCTGACAATCTCAGAATTGCCCAAAACTCCCTCAACAGCCATAACAGTCCCAAAAACAGAGCAAATTGGTTAGCTGCAAAAAAATCCTTTGACGCTTGGGCCGACAAGACCGATGCGCTCCACAGAGACCACCTAGAAGCTCATCTGCATAGATTTGGCAACAAATCTGTACGCTTATTAGCTAAACTGACTAAAGGCCCATACAAACCCACACATATATTATCTCTAAAGGACTCCGCAGGCAATACTAAATTCAAACCTGAGGAAATCAGCCAAATTATGTTGGACTTCTACTCCAGTCTCTAGGCCGCTGACCCTATAGACAAGGAAAAAGCCCATAAATTCTTGGCCCAAATCAATCTCCCAAAAATTACCTCCCCCCGCAATTAGAGATTTTAAATGCTGATATGCGAAGAAATAACCACAGCCATCTGCCACTTAGCCCCCTCCAAAGCCCCCGGACCTGATGGCTTCACCGGGGAATTCTACAAAATTCTGTCCGATGACATCTCGCCAACCTTACAAGAGGTATACTCCACTCTTTGGAAGGGCGGAGCTTACCCCCCTACTGGTAACCAAGCCATCATTAAATTACTGGAAAAGAAGGGCAAAGATCCCACCCAACCTGGATCATACAGGCCTATATCCCTATTAAACATTGATTTGAAATTACTTTCAAAAATCATAGCTACGAGGCTTACAGCACTTATGCCTGACCTGGTAGACCCCGCTCAATCAGGCTTTATTCGTGGCAGAACTGTCACGTTAAACATCAGAAAGGTCTTGGCGGTACTGGAGACTGTGAAAAGAATCCGGGCGGGGGAGCACGCCATCATCACCCTGGACGAGGAAAAAGCCTTTGATAATGCCAGCTTTGAATGGCTTTATCTAGTACTCAATCAATTGGATTTTGAGGGGCCTTCGTACACCTCATCAAATCTATGTACTCAGCTCCCGCGGCCAGGCTGGTGGTGGTGGGTCTCCTCACCCCCGAGTTTAAGCTATACAAAGGCACCAGGCAGGGGTGTCCTCTTTCTCCCCTGTTGTTTAACCTAGCCCTTGAGCCGCTGTCCAGAAACCTCAATTATGTGGCCCCTCTACACGGCGTTAAACTACGAGACATTGAACTACGCTCTTCATTATTTGCTGATGACGTCCTCATTTTCACCTCCAAACCAGCCTCTGACATACATACCATTAAAAACATCTTTGATTTTTTTAGATCATGCTCAGGCCTCTGCATCAATTACCATAAAAGTGAGGTTCTTGTACTGGGAACTTCCTCCACCCCCTCATGGACATCAAACTCCCCCTTTGCATTAGCACATTCCCACATAACATACCTAGGCATAAATATAGGCAAATCACCCTCGTCCCTCTACCATCTCAATTATCCCTCTCCTTTTACTAAGGTGTGCCGGGAAGTGGACAGCTGGATGGATCTGCCCCTCTCGCTCATGGGGAGATGCTACCTAATAAAAATGGTTACCTTCGCCCGCATCCTATACCCCCTCCAGACAATCCCCCTACTACTTAAACATAAGGACATTCAAACTCTCAACAAAAGCATCTCCCGCTTCATTTGGCGAGGGAAGCGCCCTTGTATCTCCTTCCAAAAACTGCATCTCCCCAGGAGCGAAGGGGGCGCAAGCCTTCCCAATATCAGGTTGTACAACATAGCTTGTTTGCTCAGATTCAGTATGGATTGGATAACCAATTCCTCATGTCATTCAAACTTCCAAATAGAATCAAATATGGTTCACCTCCACTCCCTGCAGCTTTAATCCACTCTAGATGGAAATCTACACCTCCAGACATCCAATATAATCTCTTTATCAGGGACACTGCAATCGCCTGGAGGGAACACAGGAAACTCCTTAAACTCCCCCCTTACTGGTCTAAATTTCTTTCGATCAAGGGCAACCCAAGCTTTCCACCAGGAGAGGCCTACGAAGTCTTTAGACACTGGGAAGCCAAAGGCCTGGCGAACTTTTCCTCTTTATACGATGAAGCTACTGGTTCCCCCCGAGACTTCTACAACATTGCTGCACAATACTCCCTACCGAAAAATCATATCTTTCATTTCTGGCAATGCACTAGCTATGTACATTCCATCTGCATGGAGAAAACCAAGAGATTCCAAGACAGCATTGTAGACACACTCATCCAGAACAACTCTTACAAGATTTCGGAAATTTACAAGCCACTTCTAACGTCTACCTCCCCCACTTTGGATACCTCATCAGTGACAAACTGGAACAGGGACTTCCCAGACCCGGACTTGGTGAACAAAATCTTAAAAGGGTTTCGCTCTACTATGAAGCTTACCCCAAATGAGGTATGGCGTGAAACTCAAATGAAGATTATGCACCGGGCAATCATCCCGTTCCTCTCCAGCAATTTGAACCCTCAAGCTGCATACTGCCCTCTTTGCCAGCAACACAGACCCTCACTCATACATCACTTGTGGAATTGCTCCTATAATGACACTTTCTGGGAGCGCATCCTAGCATTCATCCCCACGGCGTCTCCCTACCGAAGGACCCCACACTCCTCCTCTTCGGCTATTGGGATGTGACACAACACCCTCCCCACCTGGAGAACACAACCTGGATCCTCACCTCGCTCCTGATAGCCAGAAGATCCATACTAAAAAACTGGCTCTCTTCCTCTGCCCCCTCAGTAAACCAGGTCAAAAAAGACCTGATGGCGCTATACTCCAAAGAAAGAGTTTTAACAGACTTCAATCTCCCTAAGGCTGCCAGTCTTTTCCACCGAAAATGAGAACATTTTGAAACTCAATTACTGCCAAAAATCGGGACCATGCCCAAAAAGATTACCTTTAACTATTTCTTGGACATCATGTAACAACACACCTAAATTGATGCAAGCGGAACAAAATCACCCTCCCATTAGATCTGGAACGGCCCGCTTAAATTTCTTCTTTCTTCTTCTCTTGCATTTGGACTATCTAACAAACGAAACACCACTTCTGTCAGAACCTGTCCATGACTACAAGCACTTTGTTCTGTCGGGAATAGTCTTCCTCCCCCCCTCTCCCACCCCCCCCCAATTGCTAACGGTCCATCTGGCTGTCCCTGTAACTGACTGTTTTTGGTTTCTGGTACCATGTTGTAATGTCATGTCTTTTACTGCTATTATTTGCTCGATGTATGACTCCGTAAAATACGCCAAATCACTCCGAGTTGTTATCACGACTCTGAGTTTCCCTATACCTTGTTCTATATGTAAATCTTTCTCAATAAATTCTCGTGAAAAAAAAAAGTGTACTGCTGCTGTGAGGTTATAGAGCTGGCTGGATCACAAAATTGGCTGCGTAGATCTGGGCGCATAAACACCCTTCCTGTCCAGGCCATTTTTCAGCTTTCAGTGCTATCACACTTTGAA
>BLSH010374737.1:304361-336254 GCA_018402905.1 Glandirana rugosa
AAAGAGACTGGGTCGTCGACGTATTTTTTTTTTATATGTGAGGGACGGTGGGTGTACGGATCGAAGATTTAAGTTCGAACAGGTTTAACGACCGAAATGGAAGGCAGAAGTGGTAAAGCCAGCAATTTGGACAAGCTTGAATTTAGAAGCTAGGCATGTGGGTGGCAGGGAGTGTATATTTTTTTTTTATGCAGCTGCTGGGTCAGAGAAATGTGCCTGCTATACTCTACAGCTGGTGGTGTGCTGCTGGCTGATGTGTTGCAAGGACCTTTGACACCCTTTACTATACCATTATCCCTGTCAGTGGAGGCTGCTGAGAGGTCATGAGATATAACAGGGAAAGACATGAAAGGCGAGGAGTGAGGTCAAGAAGAATTGTGTACCTTTTGTGTGGCTTTCAGGTGCTCTTACCAAAGGGCTGAGTGGTGGGGGATTAAATGTCTTGGAAATCATGTGGTACCCAAATAGCTCTTGTTTTTGCCACGCTTGATCTGATTGTGGCAGAGATTGCAAATTGCAACAGTGCAATCAGCTGTACATGTGTTAAAAAATCCCCACACAACTGATCTGTGGGAAATGGGCCGGGAGATAACAGTTCCACAATCTGATGGCATAGGGTGGCTGCTCTCTACTTTTCCATGATGGCTGCCTCTGGAGGACACCCTACCTCTTTGGGGTTGTGCCTCCCCCTCACTTTCCTCCTTTGCTCTATCCGGCACCTAAGTCATTACAGTAACCTCATCATCATCATCCCCTCCATCCTCATCATCACTGGAGCCAACTTGGCAATACGCTGCAGCTGGGAAAACATGACTGCCAATTTGTTGTTTATCAGTGTTCTCCCCTCTCTGTAGGCTCATATTACTCCCTTCCTCAACTTCAGAACCAACATAAGAATCAAGTAATGCCCGTGTATCATCAAGAAGCAAGTGGCCGATGCTGTGTTCAAATAATTCAGCTGACTCCTCCATGCATGATGCTGGGTATATGGCAGGAGTAGCTGTGGACAAAGAGGCAGAATATGCCACTCTGGCAGCTGCGGTGGACTGCGTACTAGTGTCAGCTTGGGTAATAGTGGATAAAGAGGATGAGGATGGTTTAGTAAGCCAGTCCACCACCTCATCTGCATGCTGTAGCTGGATAGCATGGGCAACATCACTAAACAGAGGCAAACATGCCCTACATGAGGATGGACCATGTCCACCTTTGCCTGTGCACACCAACACTGCTGGTCCCCCCATAGTGGCATGGGAGTGTCTGCTTCTCCTTGTTGGCCTCCCAGACATGATGGGGGGCTTATTACCCAAATTTATTAGATACTGGGAAATGTGTGATTGGATGCACTATATTGAATACAAAGTGGTGTTTGGTGCACTTTAAATTGAGGACTGACGCTGACAGAAATGTAAAAACTATAAAAAAAAAAATAAGAAAGGGGAACACCAGCAGTCAGAAGAACTGCAGCTGACAATTAAAAAAAAAGGGGTCAGGCAAGGGACAAACAAAAACATGCAGCAACCAAAAAAGAAAAAGGGTATACAGCACTGTATACAGCACTACATTTTATGCTGTGCTAAACACTGCATTACACCAACACACTACTTTAACACTACACTATACTCACCCTACACTGACACTACACTATACTCACACCATACCAAAAGGAAAAAGAAGGTTGGCGCTAGTATAGATTGGAGCTGCTAGCAATTGAGGAAAGAACACACCACCCTCTAGTGAAAAATAAAACAAAAAATTGCAGCGCTAGTGAATCACACACAAAATAACTAATGATTAAGTGCAAGTGCAAAAAGAATCCTCTTTAAGGTCAATTGAAAGTTTGTGTAACCATATAATAGTCCATATAAAAATGTCCTTCTTAGATAGAAGTATGGTAGAAATGGCCACTCTTCAGAAAACAACTCGCATGTAAATCACACTAGAGATGCTTAAGTGGATCTTCTGAGGGAGCCCACTGCTGCTGATGGATGATTAGGTCTCATTTCCTCAATAAAGTGAAATACAACAGAAGGAAACTTATGGTTTAGAATGTCAAAAAATGAGTAAATATTTGAGGAGAATAGGGAAGGGACACCCGTGATGGTGGCAAATCAACAAAGTCTGTGCAACACTCCAGCTTCCCCACATGCAATGCAAACTCACCAGACAAAATACAATGACACACCAAATAAACATCCACTGTGCCCAATAAGGAGTATACAGATAAATCACAGCACTGTCACCAATCTCTGCCAACGTAGAGGGATCTCATCAATAGATATTGGGTGACCTTCAGTTGCTCCAACCACAGCATGATACCTTACAAATAAAACAGGGCATCATAGTGCAGTAACGTTTATTTGACTGGAAATGCGTTGGATGGTGCTACTCGCGTGACGTCAGTCTGCCACGATTGCCAATCTACACTAGCACTCTACATTTTGAGTCACAATAACACACTAACTCGCTAGTAGCACACTGAGCCCTACCCTATCTCCATTCCAACAACACACTGAAAAAGGTTCCTGTGGGAAGGAATGTTTTATAGTGTGGGGTAGGACTATGAGCACTGAGCCATGATTGGCCAAAATTATTATGACTTTGTCCAATTATGGCTCTGACAGTGCTCTGTGCCCTGATTGGGCAAAGCCTTGCACCTGACGAGCGGTTAAGTGCATTGCTTCATCCAATTAGGGCCCTCAAATGCACAGCAAAGTGCACAGTGCATTGTGGGGTGCTCGGTAGGCGAATATCCCACTAAGCGCCCCGCAAATTCGGGTGTTCTCTTCAAACTTTGCTCAGCCCGAACTGCTTGCCCAACAATTCATGTCAGCACCTCACATTCATTGAGTACTGTGATCCCAGCCTGCATGACGTGTCCCCTAGGAGTGTATGTAAACTTCATGCTCAGCTCATAAGAAATGTGCAGAATGACAAAGTGCCATTCTACCCTTGAAAAAGATTTGTGACCTTCAACAAAGGAGGAAGTTGGGGACAGAGGGTTCATAGAACGTTCATTTACCATGATGGGAAACGAAATTGGAAATAAAAAGAAAAGGAGGCCTTTTTTTACTGATGAAGTGAAAACAATATCCATAAATTATGAGAATTCAGCAAATGCCACATGCAAACCAGATTGCATTCATTATGTAGGTGTCCAGACACATTTTCCCTAAATACTGCATGCAATCCTGAAACTGTCAATTCACTATACCGTCCTGTGGTATTTACCACAAAAAGCTGTCAACGGGTTCCCTGCTGACAGCTGAATGTAAATAAAAGAATTGCCAGCAATGAAAAAATAAGAAAAATAACGGCATGGGATCCCCCCAATCCATATTTTGCCCTTTGGTGATGGATTTTGAGGGGAACTCCCATGCCAAAGGGGTCAATGATGTCACAAGGGGTGGAGCTATCAGACACCAGGAGCTTTCGTCAGGAGCCAAACTTTTTTCTTTTTTTTTTTGGGTCACCAGTGGCAGTCATGATTGATGATGAATCTACACATGGGGGCATTTTTTTATTTCTTTTTTTTTAATAAAGTATTTGTCAAAAACTGCCCCCTGTGTTTTTTTACACTACACTTCTTTTTTGATGAATGAGTAGGGGTACCATTTACCCTATACTCATTCACATGGTGGGGCAGGGATCTGGGAGTCAGATTCCACTAAGCCCTCCCCCACCCACAGACCCCCCTGGCCATTGATTGTGATGAAGAGGCCCTTGTCCCCATCAACATGGGGACAAGGTGCTTTGGGGGGGCAGACCCATGAGTCCTTGTGCACCATGGACCCTTTCAAGAATAGATATATACTCATATTCACCTGTATTCTATTTTTGTAGAATTCATTGACCCTCTAGTGTCCAGATGATAATGGCTCCTTCCTTAGTTACCTCCGTTGGGGCAGTTGGGGCCCTGTGGTGGTGATGCTCGACTAATCTCTTCATTTAGGCAGAGGCAAATTCTCACCCCTTTTTTATTCACAGATGGCCATATACTACCTTGATTATCTTAGGTGGTAGGTGATCTCTTTATAAAAAATATGAATGAAGGCCCTTTATGTGTTGTGTTTGTACCATTATTATAATGTTATGCTCTTTATTGATAGAAATTTTGAATACATGTATCTACCCCACAATACCCCTGAAGAAAGATTTGACCTGAAATGCATTGGGTAAAGTGGAGACATCATGATTTCACATGTACAATTTCACAAGATGCATGTAATTTGAGCCATGGATTTTATCTTGTATATACATGTTTTTTCACCATTGGAACTTTTAATGTGAATCAATAAATGGGTGTATTGTTTTTTAAAATAATATTTTATTAGTTTTTCCAATGCACTGAACAATAACAGACAATACAGGCTGGTTCAGAAACTTATGTCAACACTAACACAGGCAATCTGGAGGAGGGTATAGACTCCAAAATTCAGAGATTCAAAGGTTCAGAAATATCAAAGATTCAGAAATATGAAAAATTTCAAAGAGTACAAAAATTACAAATGTTAGAATTGCAAAAGTTATGAAGTTCCCAGTGAGAGGTAGTCATGCCACCTCCTTACCAGGTTTGAATGGAAGGGGGGGAGTAGGGGAGGGAGGGGGGCTAGGGAGGAAAGGTGGGGGAGGGGGAGTGTGGGAGATGAGGGGGAGTCATTCACGTGAGAGAACACCAGTCAAAACTGAGGATGAAGCAGACTTTACTTAGGCAGCACGTTCAAGTGCTTCCACAACCAAGGAAAAAAGTTTGGTGGGAGTTTCTAGCCTCAGCCCTAGGCTCTAAGTGGGAGTCCAGTGGGCCCACTTCAAAGCAAAGCGTTTATGTTTAATTGGGTCAGGAGAGAAGAGGTCTAATTTCTCCAGGTTGTACAGTTTCTCCAAGTCCTTGCGGACATCCCCCATTGAGGGGGGGATGTGTGCATCCAATATCTAAAAATTGCTCTCCTGCCGGCCATATAACCTGAGGATAGCCAGGATTTATTGGAGCGTACTATGTTGAGGCTTAGTTTGTCTGTAGATCGCAGAAAAGGATCGAAGGAACCGAAGAGCAGTAGGTACACATTTCCGTGTGGTGAAAGGCCTGTAGCATTGGCAACAAAGAGCTCTACTCTAGAACAAAACTGTTGGATAGCAGAGCATTGCCACAGTCTATGGGTGAGCAATGGTTTGGGTGCCTTACAGAGGGGGCATAGCAAACCTTTAGGGTGGTCCCTTCAGCGCCAGTGTGGAACGTAGGCCCATTGCAGGATCTTGTATTATTGTTCTCTCCAGAATTCGTTGAACACATAGGCGCAAGTTGTGTTGTAGCCTTTTAGAATGTATTCGTAGGCTTCTGGGGAGTTGAGGTCCGAGTTCCATGCTTTCGCAGTTTTTTGGCCTCCCAGAGAGTTTGGCAGAATTAACAGGGGCTTGTAGAGATCTGAGATCTTTGGCTAACCATGTGGTGCAGATGTGGAGATGGTTAGCTTGAGGAAATAAAGGATGCCCATGTATCGGCAAGGACCTGGAGTAATGAGGAGATGACCCTGTTAGCTTGATTGTTTCTCTCCAAGCTATAATAGTGTCCCTAAATAGGATATTGTTTTTCAACTGTATTGGTAAGTCTTTCAAGCGACAGTGCAGCAGGTCTGCAGGGTTGAGAGGGTAAGCTAGTTGGGATTCAAGGTCGTAGTTTGAATAATTGGAGGTTTGTGTGATCCAGTCCAACTCAGCTCTCAGAAGACAGGAGAGGTTTTAAAGCCTTGTGTTAGGGAGCCTAAGACCCCCATGGTGCTTGGGAAGAAACAATTTTTGAATGGCGTCGCTTTGTGGAGCCTGATGATATCCTTATGTTTGATAAGGAGTGGCAGTGATTGTAACGGGTACAATAACTTTGGGAAACTGCACATCTTGTACAGGTGACACCTACCAAAGAGGGATAGAGGAAGGATTGCCCAATTGTCTAGTTCTGAAATAATTTTTTGGATTGTGGGTACTATGTTAAGGTGGTAAAGGACGCTGGTGTTTTCCCAATGTTAATTCCCAGGTAGGTAATATGACTTTTGGCTACTGCGAATGGGGTGTGTCGAGCCCATTCTGGGGTGCGAGAATGAAGTAAAGGGAGTATTTCACTTTTAGCAAAATTAATTTTGAGGCCTGAGCAGGATCTAAAAGACATAAAAATGTCTTTGATAAGGGGTATGTCAGTGTGGGGTTTTGATGAAAAAAATAAGATGTCAGCAGTGAACAGAGCCGTGCGAGTCTCCTGGGAGCCTATCTTAATTCCATGTAGCCCTTTATGTGAGGTCAGGAAACGGGAGAGAGGTTCGATCGCTATATTGAAAAGCAGCGGTGACAGGGGGCAGCCCTGTCTAGTCCCTTTGTATAGATCTATGGAGCTGGAGAGGAGGCCAGCAGCCACCACTGTGGCCTTTGGGGCTGAGTACATCTGGCGTAAGAGGTGCAAAAAGGGGCCCGAAAACTCAATTTTTGTCAGGACTAAGTCCAGCCTTTGAGGGAGAGTTTATCGTTCTAAAAACAACTACTACTGCATTAGGATCAGGTTCCGGTTGGTGCTTTGAGGGAGAGTTTATCGTTCTAAAAACAACTACTACTGCATTAGGGCCAGGTTCCTGATGGTGCTCTGAGTGACAGTTTATCGTTCTAAAAACAACTACTACTGCATTAGGGCCAGGTTCCTGTTTGTGCTCTGAGCGAGAGTTTATTGTTATAAAGCCATCTCCTACTGCATTAGGGAGAGGTTCCTGTTGGTGCTGTGAGGGGGAGATTATTGTTCTAAAATCATCTCATACTGCAGTAGGGACAGGTTCCTGTTGGTGCTGTGAAAGACAGATTATTGTTCTAAAATCATCTCAT
Source organism: Glandirana rugosa (assembly GCA_018402905.1). Taxonomy (NCBI): domain Eukaryota; kingdom Metazoa; phylum Chordata; class Amphibia; order Anura; family Ranidae; genus Glandirana; species Glandirana rugosa. Next base: position 311,217 of record BLSH010374737.1, read on the forward strand.
ACTGGTGTAGGGAGAGGTTCCTGCTGCTGGTGTGAGCGGTGCATTTCTTGCACAAAAAAAAAAGTGCATCTCCAATTTTCTTTTTTTTAAAAAAAATAAGAATAATAATTTAATATTCTTTTTTTTATTAATAAATAGCGCTACATAGAACATTTGTGTCCAGAATGAGGAGAGGGTCAAATAAGGAACGTGGTGGTGGTCGTGGTGCTGCTGGTGTTGGTGGTGTTGCTGAAGCTCCTGTTGCAAGGAGAGGATGTGGTCGATCTGTGCCAGCTACACGCACAAGTGAAACACCTTCTTCAGGTAGCCGACAGAACCTTCAACGTTACATGGTAGGCCCGAATGCCGCTCAACGAATGGTGTGGCCAGTACAAGTACAGACGATAGTAGATTGGGTGGCTGACAATGCCTCCAGTTCCTTCATATTGTCTCCCACCCGGTCTCTTGATGAAAGCTCAGAGTTGGCACCTGAACACTATGGCCATCTGTCTTTCACCTCAGCCCCTTGTAAATCAGCCAAGCAGTCTGAGCCCCAAGTCATGCAGCAGTCTCTTATGCTTTTTGATGACTCTGCTGCTGTGCTTTCCGTGGGCCATCCATATAGCCCTGGCCCAGAAGTGGAAGACATTGAGTGCACTGATGCCCAATCACTTCTGGTTCAGAATGAGGACATGGAAACACCACGGCAGCACGTCTGTGATGATGATGACGAAACACAGGTGCCAACTGCTGCAGCTTTCCACAGTGTGCAGACTGACAAGGAGGGCAGTGGTGAAGGGTGGGTGGAAGATGATGTGGAAGATGATGAGGTCCTAGACCCCACATGGAATGAAGGTCATGCGAGTAACGTGTGCAGTTTGAAGGAAGAGGTGGTGGTCGCACAGAGGCACCAGCACAGCAAAAGAGGAAGCAGGTTGCAAAAGCGCAGCGAGCGTCCCCTAGACAGTATGCCTGCTACTACCCACCGCACCCAGGGACCTAGCACACCAAAGGCAGCTCAAAGGCGTTCCCCGGCGTGGCAGTTCTTCAGACAATGTGCTGACTACAAGACACAGGTGGTTTGCACAATGTGCAATGAGAGGCTGAAGCGAGGCACAAATGTTCTAAACCTGAGCACAACCTCCATGATCAGGCATCTAAATGCAAAGCACTTGCTGCAGTGGAATAAGTACCTCAAAATCCAAGAAAGGTCTCGGCCTCCTCCTGCTTCCTCTTCTGCTGCTGCCTCGGCCTCTTCCTCCACCTCTACAGTGCCAGTGTCACCTGCCACCCAGCAAACAGACAATGTGACAGCAACGCCACCGTGTCCGCCACCGTCCCCAAGCATTTCCACACGGTCCCAAGGAAGCTTACAGTTCTCCATCTCCCAAACACTGGAGAGAAAGAGGAAGTACCCCCCTACCCACCTGTGATCCCTGGCCCTGAATGCCAGCATTTCAAAATTCCTGGCCTTTGAAATGCTGTCATTCCATCTGGTGAACACGCACAGTTTTAAAAACCTGATGGCGGTGGCTGTCCCACAGTATGTGGCTCCCAGCCGCCACTACTTTTCCAGGCGAGCCATCCCTTCCCTGCACAAACAAGTCGGGGAAGAGATCAAGTGTGCACTGTGCAATGCCATCTGTGGCAAGGTCCACATAACCACTGATACGTGGACCAGTAAGCATGGGCAGGGACGCTATATCTCATTAACTGCACACTGGACAAATGTAGTGGCGGGTGGGCCTTAGCCAGCTAGCCGTTTGGCGCATGTCCTTCCGCCACCCAGGATTGCAGGGCATTTCTCTTTGCCTCCTGTTGCCTCCTCCTCCTACTCCGCTTCCTCCTCCTCCTCTACCACCTCCTCATTCGTTCAGCGTAACACCCTAACCACCAACTTTAGCACATCCAGGGGGAAATGACAGCAGGCTGTTTTAAAACTGATATGTTTGGGGGATAAACCCCACACTGCGCATCAGCTGTGAACAGGCATTGAACAACAGACCAATGAGTGGTTGTTGCCACTGAGCCTCAAGCCCGGCCTGGTGGTGTGCGATAATGGGCGAAATCTCATAGCAGCCCTGGGCCTAGCCAGTTTGATGCACATCCCTTGCCTGGCGCATATGCAGAATTTGGTGGTGCAGAAATGTCTAAAAAATTACCCGGATATGTCAGAGCTGCTGCAGAAAGTGTGGGCCGTCTGTGAGCGCTTTCGGCGTTCTCACCCTGCTGCTGCTCGCCTGTCTGCGCTGCAGCAGAACTTCGGCCTTCCCGCTCACCGCCTCCTATGCGACGTGCCCACAAGGTGGAACTCCACTTTGCACATGCTGGAGAGACTGTGCGAGCAGCAGCAGGCAATAGTGGAGTTTCAGCTGCAGCATGCACGGGTCAGTCGCTCTGTGGAACAGCACCACTTCACCACCAACGAGTAGGCCTCCATGCAAGACTTGTGTACCATATTGCGGTATTTTGAGTACTCCACAAACATGGCCAGTGCCGATGACGCTCTCAGCATTACTATCCCACTTCTATTTCTCCTTGAAAAAACACGGGCGATGATGGAAGAGGATGTGGCACAGGAGGAGGAGGAAGAGGGGTCATTTCCACGGTTATCAGGCCGGTCATTCACAAGTGGCTCGGAGGGTGGGTTCCTGCACCAGCATAGGCCAGGTCAAACATTTTCAAGCCGGGGGACAGTTCTGGAGGATGAGGAGGATGAGGATGATGAGGAGGAGGATGATGAGTAGGAGGAGGAGGATGAGGAGGAACTGTGTTCACAGCAGGGTGGCACCCAACGCAGCTCGTGGGCATCACTGGAGCGTGGCAGGGGGGATACGGAGGACACAGATGATACACCTCCCACAGAGGACAGCTTGTTTTTGCCTCTGGGTAGCCTGGCACACATGAGCGACTACATGCTGCAGGGCCTGCTCAACGACAGCCGAGTTGCCCACATTTTAACTTGTGCTGATTACTGGGTGGCCACCCTGCTGGATCCCCGGTACAAGGACAAGGTGCCGTCCTTAATTCCCTCACTGGAGCGTGATCGGAAGATGCGCGACTACAAGCGCACTCTGGTAGACGCGCTGCTGAGGGCATTCCCAAATGACTCCGGGGGCTCAGTGGAAGCACAAGCGAAGGCAGAGGAGGAGAAGGAGGAAGAGGTCACCAATGCAGCTGTGGCACCTCCAGCACCTCAGAAGGCAGGGTTAGCATGGCCGAAATGTGGAAAAGCTTTGTCAGCAGCACGCCACCACAAACAGCACCACCAGCTGATAGGCAGCGTCTTAGCAGGAGGCAGCATTTCAGCAACATGGTGGAGCAGTATGTATGCATACGCCTACACGTACTGACTGATGGGTCTGCCCCATTCAACTTCTGGGTCTCCAAATTGGCCACATGGCCTGAGCTTGCCCTTTATGCCTTGGGGGTGCTGGCCTGCCCTGCAGCCAGTGTATTGTCTGAACGTGTGTTTAGTACGGCAGGGACCGTTATCACAGACAAGCGCAGCCGCCTGTCCACAGCCAACGTGGACAAGCTAACCTTTATTAAAATGAACCAGGCATGGATCCCACAAGACTTGTCTGTACCTTGTGCAGAATAGACATTTAGACCGGCCTCACACAGCCATTGGTATCCTTTTTTATTCTTTTTGAATATGTCTCTATATTTTGGGGGCTACCCCAATTCTAAAAAAAAAACAAACAAAAACTGTGTTGGCTACCTCCTCCTCTTCCTCTTCCTCCTCCTCCTTCTCCTCCTCCACCACTGCCACTTCCGCCTACACTGCCACGGTCACGACCTAGTCAACCTCTAGACTCCTACTCCACATCCACCTCCTCCTCTCATTTTTATTTTTTTTGTTGATTTTAAGTTATTTCCCTATCCACATTTGTTTGGAGGGCACTTGTCCTACTCTTATCCCCATTTTGCAGCCTTCTAGCCCTTTCCATTACTTTTTTACAGCCATTTTTGTGCCCAAAAGTTTGGGTCACCATGGACTTCAATGGGGTTCGGTGTCCGGGGTCAAGTTCGGATCGAGTTCAGTACCGAACCCGAACGGTTTCACGAGGTTCTGCCGAACCTGACAAACTCAAACATCCAGGTGTCCGCTCAACTCTATTTACCAGGTCCCCAGATTGTAGAGCGCGTGGTCATGGACCGTTATCTACAGTATACTGTACACATACACACATAAACAGCTTCATACATGTTCTACATATAACGCATAATATATTCCATGTTCCAATCTAAAACATAGATATAAATTCATCAACATAATACAACTAATAGTAAAAACAGTGCTATTGTATCCACAAAGTAAAAATAGTTGAAACTTTTGTGATATGTCAGATAATGTTCCATCTTATAATTTGTTTATATACAAACACAGGTCACAATTGATTCCAATCTTGCAATCCTTTTAAGAGGTGAATCAAAAACGAATTTTTATGTTAAACACAACATACTCTCATGTTGATCACCCTTTCCCTACTCTGTGGACAAAATATCGCCTTGTTTGATGAACCTTGTGAATGAAACAAGCTCTAGCATACTTTACATCTTGCAGGGTGTGTATTAGGAAGTAGTATCCCTATTTCCTATATGCAGGTATTGATCAGATTTGATCTCAGGGAGTGAAAACATAGACCTTAGTGCTTTCTGCAAAATACTGTACATTAACTTTTATTTTAAAACAATTTAAAACCACTCACATTTACAAGTGTGCTTTTGTGCACTCAATATTATGCTTATCCTGATAACAGATTTGGATTGTAGGCACCTTTGATACGATGTTCTCAGGCACATGCTGCGGCTCTACCTACAACAATGACGTTACTCAGAAACTATCTTTTAACATACCTTAAAAAACAGTAAATAATTGTTTAATATAAACATATAAAGACCAGTAGAAGCTCCGCTTTCACCTTTGCAGTGCTACTCACTAGTTGCACATTACTGCTCCTACTCAAAAATCATCTTCTTGGGGTGATTGGTGTACTAATGTACTGGAAACAATGCACACCTTGTGAAGCGGATATTAGGTATTTGCCCTGAGCCACTTAATTTATTAAAATAGCATTTTTTTTTAAATGGCAAGCTTGTAAAAATGTAAAGGTTACATAAAATACTGCACTGCAATAATAACTAAAGAATATGCTCTTATTTTACACTGTACACTACTACTACTTCTGCACTACTATAATTGATGTTCTTTAAAAAATATTAAGTTGGATGGAATGCAACAAACCCCTGGGTGTCAAGCTGCCCATAGTTATTAACTTTTTGTTAGACTGTGAGATGTTTAATACTAGAAACATCAATAAAAAAATCCCATAAAACCACCGCTTTTTTATTTTTTTCTAATCTGACTTTACCTACACAATGCTCTAGATCTACAGTATAATCAGACACCTATATTAAGAAACAGATTTAATGCTACATATGTTAGCTATGCATGGTTATAAATCACACTGTCAGGAGTTCCACTCTGGGGGACTATGAGTAAAAATATTATACCATTTATGATGACATTTTCTTTACACATTTGCCACTGATGGCACACATAACTAATTATAACCTGAAAGGGCAACATGCCATAATAGCCAAACTGGATGATCTCTTTGTAGGAGAGTGATGTGTATCAAGCAGGACATAAACTAATGAAATTTGGCTCATTTAACTGTCATTGGCTATAACACAGCACCCTTTGTATTTGTGAATTCCAAGAGAGACATTTGCTTTTGTTAGCTGCCTATAACTGTCAACAAATGATGAGCTGTTGATAAAACATAATTATTTTCATCACCTTCTATGCTTGCAATCACTTTCTAAAATACATATGTTGTCATTGTTTCTGTGCCATGTTGCACAGTTCCATATTGTAGAAATTAATTAAATCACATTTTGGAATTAGTCATAATGATAGTAGTCAAATATAATACAAGACTATGCAAATACAAGACTTACTTGTGCTGCTAATAATCAGACATTACAGGCTTATCATTTGCTATAGACATGTTAATAGAGGAAGTGGATCTTGGGAGTCCGCATTTATCAATGAGAGCTTATGGAGAACCGAGCTTACCCTCCAGAAAAAAAATTTCTAAGGAGTTAAAGCCAAACTCTTCCCATCTTGCTAATTTATTGTTGGTGATTAACTGTTCTAGTGTCGCCACTGGTGTATTTTTAACAAGGTGGATTGGGTGCTGAAAGGAGGGATGCACAATCTTCCTCCAAGCTTGAATGGATGCTTTGGTAGTGGGTTAGCATTCAGATAAGTCTAGGGGTTTCCAAGCATCTGCATACAGTAATGAGCATAGACTAGAAGTTTTATTTATCCCTTTTTCTATATCTAACCATAACGGTTTGCCAGTATTTCAAATGGTCTAGGTGTACTTGAGTCAAATAGTCACGTAGGTCTATCATACCCATACCGCCCAGCTTTCTATGTTTTGTCAGGGAGGCGTGAGAGCACCGTGCCCTCTTTCCCTGCCAAATAAGGCTTCTCATTAGGGAGGTGAGAGTTTTCAGATAGGTCTCCTTTATTTATTTATTTTTTTTTTTTTTGGGAGAGATGACTAATGTGCAGAGTCTATTGGTAAGCCAGCACTTCTATGTTGCCTATTATCGTTGTACCAGTTTAAGTAAGACAGTGCTTTACCATTGCCTGTCATTGCTATAATTGTAATCCCTTTTATTCATATATATAGATCTCCACCTAGTGGCCACCCTTTTTTTTTTTTTTCCACATCAGTAACCAACTTTGGGGAAGATGTTCAGCTTAACCTTCATAAATTTCCCATTTGGTTTCATCATTGTGGTTTTATACTTTATTCATTTCATCAGACATACAAAAATAGTTTACTTCCACCTGTTTATTATTATATCACCTTTCCCATCCCAATAACTATATGTTCCAGTAAGAACTGTGGGTTATGAACTTTCCCCCTTTACCACCTCCCTCCCCCACCAGGATCCCTTCCTACTTTTCCGTTTCCTCTTCATCTATTAATCAGTAAATGCCATTGTATATTTTTTTGTTTTTTTTAAATCTATCCATTTCTTCCATTTATTGGCATATTTATTCCAGCAAGGGCCTTCTTCCCCACTTCCTAAATACTCAATATTATAAATATATTCTATCCTATCAAACCACTCCCTCCTTGTGGGTCTATTTGAATCTAACCATTTTTTTGGTATTACCCCTTTTGCAGCGTTTAATAAGGAGGGCACCAAAGTTTCCCTATACTGTCTATTTGGTTTATCTGACATATGGAAAAGATATCTCATTGGATCTAGTCCTAATTCTTCTCCTGTTATCTCTAGTATGTTCTGTCTCACTTCTTCCCAATATTCTTTTATTTTTGGGCAATCCCACCATATATGTATCATGGTCCTTTGTGCTTTACAACAACTCCAGCATAATGATGATTTGTCCTTTTGATATTTGTGAGCTTTCATCGGGGTTATGTACCACCTTGCTAGACATTTATAGTTCAATTCCGCACTTTGGGTGCTTCCTAAACTATTATGTAATGCTTTGAACATTTTTAAGAATTGTTCTCCCGTATATTTTATCCCCAATTCTTCTTCCCATTTCTCAACGAATGGGGGTATATGCCATCCGCACAGTTCCCTAATTATTTTATAGAGCCTTGCTATACCATGTCTAATTGTTTCTCTGGCATTACATAATTTCTCGAATGGGTTTAATTCTTCCTCTGATCTTATTGGTTGCGGAAATTTTGCCACAAAGTGTTTTAACTGGGCATATCTCCATTCGTTCAGGTTTCCAAAAATACCTTTTTGTTGCAGTTCGTGGTAATTACATATCTTCCCGTCCTTTATTATATCTTTTAATTGTGTGTTCCCCACCCATCCCCCGAAATGTGCTTTATTTCCTGGCTCAAATATCTTTGTGCCACTTAAAAAAATTAAAGGTGAATTGTGTTCTAATTTTGCCTGTTTAAGAATGTTATCCCATACCCTAAATATGTTCCTTGTTAATTCTTTTCTTTCTCTACCCATCTCTTATTACTTTCATTCTTACCCCATTCTATTGTGCGTGATAGTACCGCTGCGTCATAATACTTTTTTATATCTGGTGCTGCCAGTCCCCCTTGTGATTTATCTAGGCTAAGGGTCTTATATTGGATTCTGGGCTGCTCATTTTGCCAGATGAGTTTTGTTATCATTCCTTGCAATTTTTGTAAATACATTTGTGGGAGTTTTATTGGGATCATCTGGAACTTGTAAAGAATTTTGGGTAGTATCAACATTTTTACGGTGTTTAACCTCCCTAGCCATGATAATGATTTCTTTTCTACCCTCTTTATTTCTGTCTTGATCTCATTTAAAAGTGGGATATAGTTTGCATTATATAGTTTCTCGAGCCTAGGGGTAATTTTTATCCCTAGAGAATTTATTTCTGTTTTCTTCCATGTAAAGGGAAATTCCCCTCTCAGGGCTGATTCCTCTTTCTTATTTTCTTATTCTTTTACTCTTGCTGTGGGACAATTATATAATACTTTTATTCTCTCTACCATCTTTGGGCCAATCCCCAGGGTTTCCAAAGTTTTTAGCATGAGCTCCCAATCCACTCTATCGAATGCTTTTTGTGCATCGATTGATAGTAAGAGTGCCGGCTCTCTCCCCCTTTGAGACTATGTAGCATAAGTAACGTTCTGATAGCATTATCTTTACCCTCCCTATTTGGCATGAATCCTGTCTGGTCCTCATGTATCCACTCAGGTATGAATTATTTTAATCTTGTTGCCAGTACCTTTGCATATATTTTTGTATCATTATTCAAGAGGGCTATTGGCCTATAACTGAAACAAAGTGTTCCGTCTTTCCCTTCTTTCGGGATCAGAGTGATATGGGCCACCAAGGATTCCTCTCTTAGCGTCCCTCCTTCTCCTAGCTCTCTCATATAATTATACATTTTAGGCACTAGCAACTCTTTACATTTTTTATAATATCCCATCGTAAGGCCATCTGGGCCTGGGCTCTTGCCTATAGGTGTTGATTCTAGGGCTCGGTTTATCTCCTCTACTGTTATAGGTGCTTCTAAGTGCTGGAGGTTTTCTGTAGACTGTCTAGGTAGATGTGCTTCTTCTATATATGTTTGCATTTCTTCTAATCTTCTTTCCTCTATCTTTTGTATATTGTTCCGCCTGACTGCATAGAGGGTTTCGAAATATTTTTGAAATGCTCCTGCTATTCCTGTTGTTGAGTGGATCATTTTCCCTTCCTTATTTTTAATTTTCCCAATTAAATTATTTGATTTTTGATTTTTTAATATTCTTGCTAGATGTCTTCCAGGCTTATTTCCCCATTTATATCTATTTATTGCTACTTTATTGAACGTACATCTAGTTTCTTGTTCCATTAACATTTTCAGCTCACCTCTTTTTAGTATAAATTGGTGCTGTGTTTCCTCGTCCATATTTTTTTATGTCTTTGTTCTAATTTAAATATTTCGGAGATCAGGTTCTTCATTTGATTACTTCTTTCTTTTTTTTTCTTTGTCCCTACGGAGATCAGTATTCCTCTTATACACGCCTTATGCGCCTCCCAGATCACACTGCTCGTGATCCCTGGTGTCTCATTAAGCTGGAAATAACTTTGTAGTGCCCTCTTTATTTCTTCTTCGACCGTTTTATCCTGCAGTAGGTCTTCGTTCAACCTCCACCCGCCTGTTCTATCCCTGGTCTCTCCCAGCTTAAGCTCTATCATCGTTGGAGCATGATCTGATAGTGTCTGTATCTCAATTGATGATCTTCCTACTGCTTCCAACATTCTGTGTTCTACCATTCTACGTTCTACGTCCCATGCACCACGGAGTAGAAGGTATAGTCATTTGTATCCGGGTGTTGAGCCCTCCATACATCTAATAATTGATGTTGGAAAAATGTTTTCTTTATCTTCTCCATTTGATGCCCTCCAGTCCGGGGTGCACTTGACGTATTATCTTTCTGATCCAAACTAAAGTTAAAGTCCCCTGCCAATATTACCCTTCCTTTCTTAAATTCCTCCAGTTTCTTTAATATTCCAATTAGATATCTTATGGGGTTTTTGTTTGGACAGTATACATTAACCAAGGTATAATCTGTTCCAGATGTTTTCCCTCTCACAAATATATAGCATCCCTCCTGATCTACTTGTCTCTTTTCTTCTTGAAACTGGATCTCGCTTGCGAGTCCAATCGCCACCCCTTTTGCTCTTTTAGTGGGGGAATCCCCATAGAACCAATTTGGGTAGTGCCTCGACAGGAGCTATACATTGGTGTCCTGCACCAAAATGTGTCTCCTGTAAAAACACTATTCCTGCTCCATATCGCCTGATCTCATTTAAGACCTTGTGTCTTTTTTCCGGGGTATTTAACCCTTTTACATTATATGATAGGATTTTCACTTTATTTTCTATTCCCATTGTCTATCTCCCGGGGATTTCATCGTCCTTTCTGATTTAAAGTGGTTCATTAGCGAGGGTCTGTTTTTAACCTGATATTTTGGGATCCTGGTGTACCCCTTTCCTCTCCCCCTCCCTTCCCCCTCCCACCCCCACCTCCTTCCCCTCCAGCCTAAAGGTCTCCTTTAGAGGGGTATGGATGGATCGAAATATATACAGAATTTGGGGGAGGATTTGCATCTTGTAGGCTGCCAATCTTCCCACCCATGACATCTCCACTTGTGCTAGTTTGTTTAATTCTGCCTCGATTTTGGATTTTAGAGGTTTACAATTGGTCTCTTCTAAGGAGGCAAAGGATGGGGTGACAATTATAGCAAGATATGAGATACTGGAGTCGGCCCACGTGTACGGCAATCTCTTTTTTAGTTTGGATGTTATAGGTTTGGGGATGTTTAGGTTCAAGATTAAAGATTTGGAGTGGTTGACCTTGTAGTAATATAAACCACTGAATTCAGTTAGAATTTCATGTGCTTGTAGAAGTGAGATTTGAGGATGTGTTAGCATTAAGATAATGTCATCTGCAAAAAGATTAATAATATGAGGTCTTTCCCTAAACAGGAAACCTGATATCAGTGGTTGAGAGCGGATCTTTTCCGCCAGTGGTTCAATCATCAGATTGAAAATTGTTGGGGATAATGGGCATCCATGTCTCTTACCATTGGATATTATGAACGGTTTTGAGAGTAGGCTTGCTGTGTACACCTGGGCTGAGGGGGAGGAATGGCGGATAAGATCATCCCCTGAAAACCAAATTTATGAAGAATTTTTGACATGTAGCCCCAGTGAATGCGGTCGAACGCCTTCTCAGGATTTATAGAGAGCAGCAGAGAAGGCTTTTTAGCACCACTATGCAAAGTGTACAATATTGAGCACACGCCTAGTGGCATCAGAAGTATATCTACCAGGAACAAACCCTGTCTGGCCTGGCTGGATCAGAGAAGGATGTACTGATTTTCTTGTTCAAAATTTTTATTAGGCATTTTGTAAGATAGAACAAAGAATATTACCATCTTACAGCCAAGTAGAACATAAAAAAGTAGAAAAGCATTTCACAATTGTAAACATCATCCATTTTGTTAACAAACTACAGATAAAATAATCAAAAATTACAATATGCATTCAAGAGCATGGTGTAGAGGATGTCTTCAATCTCTGTGGGCCCCCCCCCCCCAATGGGATCACTCTGTGCCGTAAGAGAAGGACAGTAACTGTACTTCACAAACCATGCATTAAAATGGATACAAAATTGTACCCCTGGGAAAGGATAAAGGTGGTGTGTGAAGCAAGAGCCAAAACTGCTCTTGTGTGATATTAAGGTCTCAACAAGCAGACTGTATCGGTTGAAAAAGAAAGATAAATGAGGAGGAGACAGAGCTAAGCTGATGATGGAGAGCTGGGAAGACAGAGTATAGACCAAGGTATGAGAAAGCAAAGTGGGGAAGAGGAAGATGGAGAAATAGAGTAGCAGGAGTAGAGGGAGAGGGGGTATGGTGAAGAAAAGTGGGCAGGACGAGGTTTCCCAGGTTGGTGGCACAGCTTGAAACTGCAAGTGTTGGTTGCTAAGGGATAATGGATACTACCAAGGCAACAGTAATGTTTCGTCGAAGTTGGTAGGCAGGTGGTGCTTAACCCAAGAATGCCAAGTTTTCTAAAATTTACGAACCTTGTTGTTCTGAATGACTTCCATTTTGGCATGTACAAGGGCTTTATTCAATCTGCCCTTAGCTTCAGCCAATAGTTGCGTAGCGGATTTCCAGGCCTTAGCAATGGTTTGCTTAGCAGCTGTTGTGAGGTGTAGTAACAGTGCAAATTGGGAGGAGGAAAGTTGGTTTGGTTTCAGGTTTAGAAGGGCAATCACAGGGTCAGATGTGATGGTGGTTTCCAAAGCTTTGGATGCTATAACAAACATATGTTCCCAGAAAGCCTGTACGTTAGGACATTCCCACAAGGTGTGGTAGTATGAGCCCAGGGCGTTACAGCCACGAAAGCAAAGTGGAGAGTGTGACGGGAGATATTTTGCAATTCTGGCCGGTACCAGGTACCACCGCGTAATCACCTTAAGGTTGGTTTCTTTGGCTAGTACATTAGGGGAAGAGGAGTTTGTTGCGGACCATATATTGGACCACTTTGTAGTTTCTAGCGTGTGCCCAAGATCGGTTTCCCATTTATCTGTATAGGATGGTAGCGTGTTATCTGCATGGGTATTTAGCTGCTGATATAGGAGAGATAAGGTGCCTCTGGAATGGGGATCAGATTTACATAGCTGCTCGAGGCGTGTAAATTGGGATAGATTTGCACCTGATTTAATGAAGGGCTTGTAGAAGTTTTTAATTTGCAAGTATCGAAATAGCTCGGAACTAGGTAGTCCAAATGAGTCACAGAGGGTGGGGAAGGTATGAAAAGAGTTAGTGGAGACTAACCTATGCAACCTAAAAAAAGTGCGGTTGACCATGCTTTGAAAGAGCTAGGGGAGTCCCAGGCTGGGGGAAAAGCTGGGTTTCTAAGAAAGGAGAGGAGTGGGTTGTGGGGTGACTGTAGGTTATGTGACATCTTGAATCTGTCCCATATTGAGAGAGAGTGTTTGGTAATGGGGTTCGTTAACAAGGCGCAATCTGCCGGGAGGAGCCAAAGTAGGTTGGCCACTGAGATGGAATCAGATTCGGCAGATTCAATAGCCCCCATAATGGAATTTCTTTGCTAGTGTGGTACATAGTGAGTTGTTATATCTGGACCGCGTGGTAGTATGATGAAAATTTGGGGACTCCTAGGCCCCCGCTAAGCTTAGAAATGTAGAGGGTAGAGAAATTTGGGTAGAATGAACATTTTAAATACATTTATTATGCCCACCCAGGAGATAGGTAGGGAGGACCACTGGGACATTAGATTGGTGACCTGCTTCAGTAGGGGGAGATAGTTTGCGGTGAATAAATCAGTGTTAGAGGGAGGAAGCCAAAATCCTAAATAGGGTAAATGATGTTGAGACCAGCTAAAGAGAAGAGAAGTCTTAGTGAGTTGGATGACCGCATGTGACAGGGATATGTCGAGTAGTTTTAATTTTTGAGTGTTAATATGTAGACCAGAGATGTGGGAAAACGTATGTAAAAGAGAGAGAGAGAATTAGGGGCTGAGGTATGCGGAAATTATAAAAAAAGAAGAATATCATCTTCAAACAAGCAGACTATGCTGATATCCCCCAAGCTCAATCCCCTTAATGTTAGGTTCTGATCGGATTAGTTGTGCTAGCGGTTCAATCAACAAAGTAAATATCAAGGGGGAGAGGGGATATCCCTGTCTCCTGCCAGATTTTATGTCAAAGCTTGGGATTTGTAACCTGAGTATTTGATGTAGGCCCTAGGGTTATTGTATAGCGCTGAGACCCAAGTTAGTAAGTGATTCCGAAATCCCCAGCGCTGGAGGATGTAGTTCATGCAGGGCCATGAGACCGAGTTAAATGCTTTCCTCACATCTAGAGAGAGAAAACACATTGGGATCTGTCTTTGTTTAGCTGTGTGGGAGAGCAATAGGGCTCTTCTGATGTTATGACTGGTCTGCCTAGCAGGTATAAAACCTGCTTGGTCACGATGGATGAGATCCCCGATAATGGCATTAGGCAGGTGGCTAAGATATTTGCTAACAGCTTAATGTCCAAATTGAGGAGTGATATGGGGCGGTAGTTGGACCAAGATGACGGGTCAGTATTAGGTTTGGGTATCATTGATATTATGGCCGTGAGAGTCTCAGGTCTGAAAGAATGCCCTTGTAGCAAAGCGTTAAAGGCGTTAGTTAGCCTAGGGGCCAGTAGGGCAGAGAATTTTTTTAAAATAGGTGGCTGAGAACCCTTCGGGCCCGGACGTTTATGAAGCTTCAATGCTTTAATGGCCATGATTATCTCTGCTTCACTAATGGGGCTCTCAAGCCGATCTTTCTGTGTTGCGGTTCAGAGTGGGAAGGGAGATCTGCAAAAACAAGTTATCGGCTAGGGTGTAGTTGAAATCGTGGGGGTGCAAGTATAATTTTGTGAGGTTAGAATGAAACACTTCTAATATTTTAATGGGGTTGCTAGTGTATATGTCTCAAGTTGTTTGCAGTCTGATGGAAGTGGTAGGTCTACATATAGAGCGTAGCATACGTGCCATTGAGGTGTCAGGTTTGTTGGCTTTGAGGTAGGATGTATGTTGTCTCTTGCGGATTGATTTATCCGCCGAGTCTGTGAGGAATAAATCAAAGGCGAGGCATGCCTGGTTGAGTTGATCTTTGGTGGTAGGGTTATGATTCGTTTAAAAGGCTTTGTGGCAGGCAGAAAACTGTGCATCTAATTTGAGGTACTGGGGCTTACGTTCTCATTTAAGGGAGGCCACTAGCTGGATAAGTCGGCCACGGATCACTGGCTTGGTGCTTCCTAGAGGGTCAATGCTGAAATGTCATCAGTGGCATTATTGGTGAGATGTTCTTTAAGAGTTAATTCAACTTGTAGGCTGTGGGAAGGGTGAGATAATGTTGTATCATTGACACACCAGGTAGTGTCGTGGGATCTGGGTACCGGGGATGAAATCGTCGTGCAGACCGCAGAATGATCTGTCCAAGTAAAGGGAATAATGACTGAGTATAGAATTTCAGGAGTCATGCCAGCTGTAAGAAATATGTGGTATATGCGGGAGAAAGACTTGTGTGGATGGCAGTAGAATGTGAACCGTTTGCTTCTTGGATTAAGTTTGCGCCAGGTGTCAATTAGAGAATATTTCATAAGGAGGTGTTGTAATACTAGCTTAGTCGGGCTAGAGGATGGAGAAGGTGGCAATTTATCTAGAAACAGAGGAATAGTCTGGTTAGAGTCCCCACCTAGTATGACAGTACCAAACTTGTGGAAGTCTACTACCAATAGGAGGTGAGATAAGATGGCTGATGGATGTTTATTAGGGGTGTAATAGGACACAATAGTCACTGGAGAGTCCGATATATGGCCAGTTAGAAGGAGGTAACGATCTTCAGGGTCACTGATTTGGGATACGTGGCTAAATGGAGATGTACGAGGAAAAGCTGTAAGTGTGCCTCTTCGCTTGGAAGTGGCAGAGGCTGTGTAGAATTGAGGGTATGACGTGCTAAGGAATTTAGGGGTAGATTTATCAGTGAAATGTGTTTTTTTGTAAGCATGCGATATGTATTTTAGCTA
Source organism: Glandirana rugosa (assembly GCA_018402905.1). Lineage (NCBI taxonomy): Eukaryota > Metazoa > Chordata > Amphibia > Anura > Ranidae > Glandirana > Glandirana rugosa. Next base: position 326,842 of record BLSH010374737.1, read on the forward strand.
CCGAAAGAGAGCGTAAGGCCTTGGTACGTTTGTCCGGGGTGTTGAAACCCTGAACATTCAGGGTACAGATGTTTAGGGGGGCCATAAAAAAGTTGTGAGGCTGTCAAAAATGAAAAGAGAGAAGAAAGAGAATAAGAAGAGACAGAGAGTGTAGAAGTTAACCAGGTTAACATTGTCAATGCAACAACAATACAGTGTGGAAAATGGATAGGGGAGTGTGCTAGGGGTGAGACTAGCTTACCCACCGAGGCTCTGGGGCTACCAGGGGAGTTCCGCATAATAATAGTAGAGGTCTCAAGGTAGCTTGAGGGGGAGCAAGAACAACCAAAGAAAGAACAATACTAAAAAGTTTCGGACACTGTAGGAAAACATTAATAATCTAGCATTAAGATCAGTAAACCTGATGAATTATTATGGAAAGATTTGACCCTGGCCGTTTTAGGACAACGGATATGTGAAGTGGGAATAGATCAACACATAAAATGTTTCAGCGAATAAACCTGGGCAGGGTATAGGGCAGCCAGGGGAGAACCCGATGCTGGAGTCAGTAAAATGCCAGGTAAAAGACTATTTAGTAAGAGGCTCAAGACTCAACAAGCAATCTGTGTGGACTGTCTCAGGGTTCACACTGGGAATGAAAATATTGGTGAACAAGGAAGAATCTCCGGTGGCTTGCAAGGAGAACTGCGAGTTCAAAGTTAGTAGTAAATTTAAAGCAAGCGTTTTCCCGCAAGGTGATATTTAGCAGGTGGGTGGAGGGTACCATGGCATAGCAGCATGCAAATATTGCATGGACCGTGGGGGTTAGAGAACCTCATGTGGCAGGGGAAGACTGGAAGTCTGCAGGAAAGTCCAGGGCCGTAGTGAACAGTATATGATACGGGAACCAGGCAGGCATACAACCCCATAGGGCCTGAGTAACAAAACAAACCAAACAGGGCCCATAGATAGGGGATGTGGAGGGCCACAAACAAAAAAGAGGTTCTCAGAGGTATCTACACCAATAGGTGTGAGTAGAAACCACTGTTACTTGAAGAAATACCTGATCAGTCCATGGCGTCTTCCTGGTCTACCACAGTGGGGTCGAAACGACCACGCTTATGGATATTCTGTAGGGAGTGTTTCACACTGATGGATGGTTTCTGCGGTGAGCAGGAGGCAGATATTCCGCGGGAATAATCCTTGGTTGGGCTGGGCTCCAGAAGGTTGAGTTCTTGTAGCGTGATTGAAGATCATCCGCATTGTGACAGAGATACTTTGTTTCTAAGTGAGTGAATCACACTGAAAAAGGGAATCCCCAATAGTATGAGATCTGGTGTCCCTGGAGTATTTGGAGATACAGCTTCAGGGTGCGCCGTTTGGCGATGGTAATCAGTGACAGATCAGAGAAGATTTGATAAGTGTGGCCCTAGAAAGAGAGCACAGATTTGCCTCTGGCGGCTGCAAGTAATTGCTTCTTGGTCTTATAATAGTGGAATTTGGTTATTATATCCCTGGGCGGGCCTTTATCTTTGCAGGATGAGAGAGCCCTATGGATTCTGTCCATCTCTAATCTGTCAACAGGTATCGCCGGCTGTAGCTCCTGAAACAGGGTGATCATGGTAGCTTGCAGATCAACGACCGATTTGGGGATAACTCTGATCCGCAGGTTTGCTCGGCGGGCCCTATTCTCGGGCCCTATTCTCCTGATCCTCCAGGTGGGCTTGCAGAGTGAGGTTTTCCTCTTTGAGGTTCTCTATTTCAGATAGAACAGTTTGTGCTTGGTTGCCAAGGTCATCAACCTTTAGTTCAAGCTCTACTGTTCTTGTGCCCAGTTCCCTGATTTCCCTGGTCAGCTTATTAGTAATGTGGTCGGATGTTTGTTTCAATGCCTTCTGGAGCGTTGCTTCAAATTTGGCAAACATGCCAATATGTATGGCTGTGTGGGTGCTATTAGTGTCAGAATCAGACTCACCACTAACTGCTTGTATGGAGGAGAGAGACTGCAGGTTTTTAGCAGAGCGTAGTGTACTGGGCTGAGATGCTGCTGCCGCTGCCATCTTGGAAGACTGCTTGGCCAGGACGTCCTTGATGTTTTTAGAGTGGATTTTTGATTGCGGGCTTCCCAGCACCATCTCCAGGGATCCGGAGCAGGCACAGAGCTGGCGGAAGGTGGCGGGTGAGCAAACGGGAGCCCGGTCTGAGCTGTGTCCGTCGGTAAAGTTCTCTCCGTCATGGAGCTCTAAGCAAGCATTACCTCACACTCAGGCTTCAGGCATGTGCCCCCCAGGAAGTACTGATTTTAATCTCTGAGCTAGAATCTTTGCATACAGTTTGATATCTGCGTTAAGCAGAAAGATCGGTCTAAAGTTGGCTGGACAATGCCTTCCCTGGTTTGGGAAGAGTAACGATGTGCGCTCTCAACATCTTCTGCGGGAAAGTTGTTGTGTCCGCTGCAGCTTTGAATAATGTGGTTAAGTGTGGGCTCAGTATGGATGAATATACTTAATAATATTCATTGATAAATCCATCAGGACCGGGGGATTTCCCACATGGCATAGAATGGACTACCTTTTGTATTCGTAATTTAGAAAAGGGCGGTTTATTTCCTCAAGATCAGCAGGAGACAAAGAAGGCAGTTTGAGTTCTTTTAAGAAAGTAGGTATTGCCTCCGAGGAGGGTTGGGTAACTGAAAGGTCGTCTTTAAGGTTGTAAAGAGCACCACAATAATCTGCGAAGGCGTCTGCAGTATGTTGGGGATTGGACACTTTCTGGTTGGTGAAAGGGTGAACAAGGGTGGAGATTTAGTTTTTTTATTCTATGTGATTTTAATCAGGAGGCTAGAAATTTCCCAGCTTTGTTATGCGAAGAATAAAATCTTAATTGGAGTTGGCGTAGCATATGCTCATGTTTCTCTTGCAGAAGAGTGTGAAGTTCTAAGCGAAGCTTAGCTAGCTGTGATGCTGTATTAGGGTCAGGGTTGGATTTGTTTGTGTTCTAATGTCTGTAAACCTTTCAGAGTTTGTTGGAGTTTTGTGGAATAGGCTCTTTTTGCACGAAAAATCCCATAAAATGAGTTTGCGCTATTAGGAATAAGGGTATAATAAACAGTCAGCAGCATGCACAGTTTGTTAATCACCTACTACAATAAAAGTCCTTGTGTCGCGCTAAAATCCAAATGGACAGATGAATACAGTCTCTGGGCTTCAGTGATAGAAAAGACCAACACCAGCTTATGTGGAGGGATGAAATATCACACTACACCCAGTGCTCTCTCAATCTTCTTACCAGATAAAAATGCAATAAGAGCCTCTATAATCAAATTATCCACCGTTCAGGAACACCTTCAAGTGGGAGAAAGTAACAGTCAACCCTGCAGCGATCGCTCTCACAGTCAAATAGTCACAAGGAAGGTATACCATGGGACAAAGCAACAGAGGAAACACACATAGTGAAGCCCCTTTTTAAAAGCAGTTAATAGGTAAAAAAGATTGCACTTACAAACGTCCAGAATACTTCAGAGTATATAAATCCATAAAAGCATTCCACACATGGAAACATGATCATGCCTGTTTGCAGCTGTACCACCTGACCGGTTTCATTCCAATGAACATTGTCAGAGGTGCTATATCAATATATATATTCATATATTTAATTTATATTATTATATATTTATTATATTAATTCATATTAATTATACATATTAATTTACTTATATTTATATATATAACATATATATAAACTATATGTAGTTTATGCTACATATAGAAATGCATTTAAAATTTTGCATCACTATTTGGGATGTCTTTATGTATTTACCAAACATACCAAAAACAATTTGTATAACAGGCTGATGGGAATCAATGTCAATAATTGTCAATACAACTCAACCACATTTGGCACAAGGTGAATGTAAAGCATAGCAGAAAATAATTGCATTTGTTTCAAGTTACAATTTGCAATCCAATCAAAACAGAATTGGAAACATTTTAGTACATCCAGCATAACCTACCTGGATGTAGTGTAATTTTCATCCAAACATTGCTCTATTGCACCAGTCCACCTTACTGCATTTTGTATGTTGTCTGCTGATTATGCTGGAACATAGCTTTCACAACCTCTCACACACAGAAAGCCTAATTTATTACACGTCCTTCCAGGTATGAGGGTCATGTGACTCCCATTCCTTTGAGAATACAGTGCTTAAAGTGGTTGTTAAGCCACTCTAACCTGTATACACCATCAACACTGCCTCCTATTGCAGTGTCCCCCTTTGTGTATGATTTATAAAAATAAATGCTGAAAATACCTAATTTCACAGCTGAGATTGTGATCATATGATTGGCTGGCTTTCTCCTTTCATCCTCTGACAGATGCAGCAGGAGGGGCCGAGATTCCTCTGCTGACGTCAATCAGCAGGAGAGAGTTGGCAGGTCATGTGATCGCAATCTCTGCTGTGAAATGAGGTATTTGCAGCATTTATTTTTATAAATCGTACACAGAGGGGGACACTACAATAGGAGGCAGTGCTGATGGTGTATACATGTTAGTGTTATGCAAGCAGCAGGAGTGGGGAGTATCAGCACTGTCACAATCTGATCTTTCATAGTCTAAGTACAGGGGAAAGGGTATAGCCAGGCAGGATCTGCCAGGTTTTTTAGGTGTTACAGGGGGCCAAATGACACAGGACAAGCACTGTGTCAAATGACATGCTTTAAAGGAGCAGGATCCATTTTTTTTTTGTGTTTAGGTTAACAAACGCTTTAAGCTGGAGCAGCCAATTGTCAGGTCCAAACATTTAATGTGAGGAAGAATAGGAAGCCATTAACCCTGTGTAAGATAACATCTTTTATTTGGTACACTGGTTTGCTTATTTAATTAAAATATTGCTCTGTTTTTATTATAGGCTGACACATTGTTTCCATTTTTTTCATTGCAGTACTGCAACTGCAAAATGACAAATCCCTGTCAGACTGGTCAGGGATTATATATGTCTATATGTCTATATTTGGCCAATGATGTCACCCAACATTTTGTGGCAGTAATGTGACTGGTGAACATCATTGGCTGACGAGTTATTGCGATTGACCTTTATCTACAAAGCTGGATAATGTGATTGATATTAAATTTACATTAGGGGTATTGTTCATTTTTTATATTTTAATAAGGTATTTTTTCACAATCTGGATGTTTTATATACTTTTTAAATTTTTTTGTGAATTAACTTTTTGTGAAAGGGGTACTATGTATACTGTTGTCATCCAACTGGAGAGGATATCTGGAGGCTCCTTAGGTGCAGGGGCTTTCCGATTTTGGAAAAGTCCCCCCTGCAACTACTACATCCTGTTTGGGGATGGGATGTGGGGAATAGGCCCTTGCTCCCCCCCTCACAACACTGGGGAAAAGGTGCCTTTCAAAGTGGGGAGGCTTTGATGACCCCCCCTTAATTGGTACCTTCCCTATCCTAAAGGCACGTGGTCTGGTATGGTTCAGAAGGGTAGGCACACTTGATGTCTTCAATTTTCTTGCCACCGAGGCTACATGCTGGATAAGGCTCTTTCTGAATTTTTAGGGGGGCCCAAAGCTGTTTTTTTTTTCTTAAGAGGGAACTTGCACACTTTTGTGTAAACCACACCAGGCCACATCAACCTTGAGAAGGTACCTTGTGAGAGGTCATCTCTTACAAGCATTTGTCAAGTATGTGTCTTGCAATCTTGCGTGAACACCAAGGTTGTGAGTAAGAGGCATACGGCAGCCAGCTGGTGGTCTGTGTTTGTGGACTACATATGATTTTATTTAGCAGCTTGACACTCTGTATTTATTTGAAATGTTTGTGTCCCTGCTTTGTTTTGTTTTTTCATAATTTATTGCCTAGTAAAACCATTATCAGAAGGGCAAGATATAGGGGAACATTATTTAATAGCACTCTAGATATCAATAAAAAAAACTGACAAAGGTTCTAATTCTTCCTTACTCTATCCAAAGCTAGAGAAAAAGTTTTGCACTTGAAATTAACTTTTAAACTATGAAATAAACCCCTTCATTTGTGAACTGTGAGGTAAGTGATAGGTTCTTTAAAAAACTTTTGTTTTATGAAAGCAATTCTGAACTTTAATAATTGGACAGTCTAAAAAGCTCATATATTTGCACTTCTTTGAAGTCACGAATCTTACCAGTTATGCATATAATACTGGATGAATTCTTTTTAAGTTCCTTTTTTTAGAACATATGTATTGAAATTACAAAATGTAACTCATATAAGTAACTGCACAGTCCTAATTTATCATAGTTTAGATCCTGTATACATTATTAAAATGTGCAGTGATTAGGTGATGTAATGAAGCCTCATTAGTATGCTGATTATATGGATTCTATGATCATAATAATGTTAAAGAGCATATTATTCCTGAAAAGCACCTGAACAGAACTGCTGACATCTTAAGGGACATCTAGTTGTTAACCCTAGGGAAAATAAAACCTGATGTTATCTGTTGAGGCAGCTATTGACCTTTCATTGATTGTAATAAGACAGACTCTTTATTAATGTAAACTCCCTCACCGCAGATGACCCACAGATCAAAATTTATCTGATGAAAGGTCACAATAGAGCAAAATGGAAAGATGAATGCTAAATATCAAGGACAGCTCTCATCATTTACTTTCAAGAAAGAAACAATGTCGAATTAGGGCAAGAAAAGAGAAAATATAAAGTTAAAATCTGTCACATTTCAAATAGAATACAATGTTATAGCAATTTTCCTGTAAAATTATTGATTTCCTTGATAAATCAGCTTTACCTAAATGAGATGTAGTGATGCAAAACATAGTCTAGAATTTGAGTATATCATTTATAAATGCCATTAAAAATAACAATTTGAAGTGATCATTGCATGATCTTGGATATAGACGTTAGATCATGAGCATTTTACATACAATGAGGGATTGAGAGCAAGAAGCATTACTGACTGAAAATGGTTGACCCAAGTCTCATGAAACTAGAGGTTTCTGCACATATGTGCAGCAGCTTTCAGTGTCCCAGTATACTGGTTCTGATAAATTAATTTTAGTGGCCAGTGAGGCAGCCTATCACAGTGAGAGCCTATACGAATGCATGTGGGATGAGGTAGCAAGCAAGCTATGTTTAATAGGATTAAATGACAGTTTGGTAGAGTGGAGGCATAGAAAACTGTGGTGGGTATGTGCAAGCACCTTAAGATCTCTAACCCTGCTTCTCATTAGGGATGAGCTGAAACTGCCCAGGATTCTCTTCCAGCAGTGTTCAGTGAACTTCAAAGAAGTTCAGATGTCATACTCAAACCCTATTAAATTAATAGTAGGGGTGTGGCTGAGTAGCGCAGGTAGGAAGACACGAGGATAGAGCTCTCCGCTGAACATCCGACCTTTAATCCTCCAGTGACCGACTGTCACACACCAACCATCTATCGCTGGAACACTTACTCACTCCCGAGGATTGTATTGTTCCCTGTTCCTGGCAGTAAATATGTCTAAAAAGCTGAAAGAAGCCCACTCCTTCCCCGACCTATTGGACCAATATGGCGCACTGCCCCAGCACTCCTCAAAATCCAAATACAAAGAGGCAGCACAAAAATCCTTCTCCCGGTCCTCGCTGAAGGGGTTGCCTGCTCCATCGGTATCCGATGAAGATATCTCATGCCCATATTCAGAAGCGGATGACACAGTACCTCTGGAGGATGCCTCGGGCCTGTTGACAGACTGGGACACAGTAAGTGCATCACAGACCTCCCCCTCCACACCACTGCATGTGTCAGCACTAGGCCCAGAACCCACACTGAGGGATATCATGGCAGCAGTCAGCAATTGCACTACGTCCATTACTGATGAAATCAAGGGGGTGAAGGCAGAGGTATCATTCATCCACCATGATTTGTAAAAGCTGTGTGAGAGAACTGCAGCGGTGGAGGGAAGGGTCAGCACAATAGAAGATGAAATGGAGCCTATTAAGCGGCACCTAGCAGAGACAGTGAGAAGGTCTGCACAAAATGCCTTCCGCTTTGAGGACATGGTTAATAGGATGAAAAGAAATAATATACGGGCAATAGGGATCCCAGAAGGAGCAGAGGGTAAAGACCCAGTCACTTCCATTGAAAACTGGCTCATTAATACACTTAAAGAAACTTTTACCCCTATGTTCTCGGTGGAGAGCTCACAGAGTGCCCACTAGGCCCCTTCCTCTGGGCAATCCTCCACGCACGTTCCCAATTTAAACTTTTGAACTACAAGGACAGAAAATGAAAATGCAAAAGTCTCATTGTTCCCTGACTACTCGGCTGAGGTTCAACAACAAAAAAACAAATCTACAGAAGTAAAACGTTGCCTCAGGGCGCTTAACCTACAATGTGCCATGCTCTTTCCAGCAAAGCTTCGTGTGGTTGCGAATGGTGAGGCTCACTTTTTTGAAAACCCAGCAGCAGCCATGCGTGGGTGCACTCCTAGACCTGCTCAGCCATAAGGTACACTGATCTTTCGTTATACGGTTGATCTCCTTTCATTGCTCCATGGATAGGCGGACAAAAGCTTGCTCCCTACTTACGCAAACAAACTCTTGTACTGTTATCTTCTAAGAGACACCTACACTGACTCCACTGAGCTTCTAAAGATCTCCCCCCATGAAAGTCCTGAGCGGACAAGTGGAATTACCAGCGTTGTTCCGGGGGTCCCTATGGAAGCGCACAAAGTTTAAAAAAGTTTTGCAAGTTGTTCTGTTTTTTACTTGTTTCCTGCCACTCATCCCTATCGATCTATGTTACTGGTTTGCACAGTCCTTCCGGATCACATACATATTTGTCTTTCTGTCCTCAAAAGCCAGGAACTTATGTTGGAGAGATGTACTAAGTGTTATAACATCTCAAATAAAACCCACAGGGGATAGGTATGGACAAGGAGTGAACACTAGGAAGCCCAAAGTTTATTATTGCTCCTGCTTCCGTATGGCTAATAAACTGTGAATCCTTTCTTGGAATGTTAGGGGCCTTGGATCAGCAGTGAAGTGCTTAGCAGTCTTCAGAAGCACTAAAAGACTAAGGGCGGACATTGTCTGCCTACAGGAGACACATTTGGCACCTAGAGTATCACATAACCTCTTGACCAGGCAGTTTAAATGCCAATATCATTCGACATACTCAACATACACAAGAGGAGTAAGTATGTTTGCTAGATGCGGGGTTCAATTATCTTGCCAATGTGTATTAATTGACCCCAAGGGTCGTTATGTGTTTTTACTGTGCAAATTATATGCGATGACTTATGTGTAGTGTTGAGCGAACCCGGACTGTAACGTTCGGGTCCGTACCGAACTTTCGGGTGTCCGTGGCACGGACCCGGACCCGGACATTTCAAAAATCGTTCGGGTTCGGTCCGGGGTTCTGCTATTTTACTCCACGTGTTGAGAAGCT